>CAUOFW020000709.1:0-213494 GCA_963454935.2 Ilex paraguariensis | reverse complement strand
TTTTTCTACTATTCCTTCTCTTTCCTCTCATTTTTCCTTCTCCCTCTTTCCTTCTCTCCATTTCCTCCTCATTTGTTATCCCTTTTCCTCCCTTTTCATTCTCCTCCATTTCTTCTACTCTTTCTTTATTCTAGATTGTTTTTCCCTCTTCTTCTTCCTCATTCTCCCCCTTACTTCATTCTTCTCCCCTCTGTTTTCCTCTACTCCTCTTTTTCATTGTCCTCCTCCTTATCATCATTCTCTTTCACCTCCAACCTTCTCTTTTCTACTTCCTTATCCTTTCTACTTCTTCTTCTTCTCCTCCTCCTATTTCTTTTTCTAAAACTTTTTATTATTCCTCTCCTTCACCTTCTTTTTTTAATATTCCACTTTCTTCTTATTCCTATCATTCTCATTTTTCTTCCTTTCCACCAATGTATGCCCATCGTAAAAGAGTATTTTGTAATATTTACTTAGTGCTATTTTTTTTTCTTCTTTTACTCCATTATCTTCCTCCCCTCCTCTTTCTCCTTACTCCTTCCTCCCAATTTTCCTCCCTTTCATTTTTTTTCTTCTCCCATGCTCCTTTTTCCTCTCTGCATCTCTTCCTACTTCTTTTTCTTCTCCTTCTCTTCTCCTCTTTTTCTCCTTTTTTTCCTTCTCATTGTCTCTCCTCCTCTTCCCATCATCATCATCATTCTCTTTCTCTTTCTCTTCTATCCTTCTTTGTCTCTCTTTTCTTCCTTCTCCTCCCTCCTTTTTCCTCCTCCTTTTCCTCCCTCCTTTTTCCTTCTTTTTTCTTCTACTCTTTCTTATTGTTTCTCTCTTTCACCTTTTTCTTCCTATTCCTATCGTTCTCCTTCTTCTTCCTTTCCATCAATGTATGCCCATCGCAAAAGAGTACTTTTGTACTATTGACTTATCGTTGTTATGCTTTTTCTACTCCTGCTCCTCCTTCATTCTTCTTCTTCCTCTCCTCCTTCTTCCCCTTTTCCTTTCCCAATTCTGTTTTAGTTTCTGTTTCTCGCAATTCACTGATGTTCCTCAAAACTGCTATAAATTTTGGAAAAAATTCCATTTTTTCCCCTAAAAGATACAAAAAATTCTCAGTTTGCTCATGAATGATTAATTTTTTCCACATTACCCCTATTAACTAATAAAAATGTGTTGCAAAATAATTCACTATCTTATTTCCTTTTTTTTTTGTTTTCATTTGATCGTCTGTCTGTTTTGTGATTCCTGATTGTTTGATTTTGGTACAAAACAGATGGACGACCAAACCGAAATAAGACGGTGAACTACATTGCAACATTTTTATTTCTTTGAGAGGACAATGTGGGAAATTAATTATTCGGGAGGCCAAACTGAGCATTTTTGTATCTTTCAGGGGCAAAATGGGATTTATCATAAATTTCGATCTTTCAAGTGGCTTTTTTTTTTTTCAAGGAAAGAGAGAATTTTATTTATTGAAATCCAAAATTACAAGAAGCAAAAAAACAGTAACTGTTTTAACAAACAAAACAGTAAACTATACAAAAATCCAAAAATCTGTTAAAATCCTGTACAGCAACTGTTTTTTGGCCCTTCAGCACAGCTCCTGCCTCGACTGATCAACATGCAGTTCAGCTCTTGCACTATTGCTTAACAAATCTGAAGCTTAAGCTCACTCTGATGCAGCTTAAGTCAGCTCACACTGATGCACATGCTTCTCAGCACCTTCAATCAGCTCACTGATGCAGCTTTAGAAGCTTAAGACCTGATACAATCTGCACTCCTCACAACAGCCCAGTCATCAAGACAGAACCCAAAACAGAAACTGTTTAATAAAAAAACAGTAACTGTTATACCAAACAGAAAAATAGTACACTGTTTTTAAAAAAATCTGCTATAGAGCTGCTCCATTTGCTCCTCCTCTCTTCAGCTTTCAACACCTCTAATCATACCCAAGAAACCTTAACTCATCAGCATAAACCAGCACCATCTATACAAGCTGACTTAGCCTTTATCATAAAAAATGACTACAGTTTTTACTCGAACAGCTGGCAGTCTGCTTCGGTCCTGCAGCAGCAACATCTTGATCATATTCGGCGGCACAGCAGCTCCTGAAAAATCAGAAGAAAATTGGCCCTTGACAGCCCTGTTCGCCAAAGCATCCGCAACCCCATTTGCTTCTCTGTACACATGAAACAAATTTGAATCCATATCCCCCAGCAAACCCTTAATCTTTGCCAAAAATCCACAACATGACCATGGTCATGCCAAACCATTCCTTACAATATTCACAAGCACCCTAGAATCCAATTCAATTACCAATTTGTAATTAGTTAAACTATACTGTTCAACTAAACACAAACCATCTAGTAACGCCCTAAACTCCGCCTCCATGTTCGAACATACACCGTAGAAAAAAGAGGCAGCTGCAACCACTCTCCCAATCTCATTTCGCACCACCACACCCCCACCAGCAAGCCCAGGATTTCCCTTGGATGCCCCATCAACATTCATTTTCAGCATATCCACCGAAGGACATCCCCAACAAACCCACGTAACTCTAGTCCAAATCTGAACAGAAAAATCAACACGAAGCAACTCCATTAAGTTCCTCCCAAAGTCATCCTCTTTCACTTTTGGCTTTAAGTTCCTGCTTTGGTACCTAAGAATACTGCATATTCGTAAAATCATGGAATAAGACAAAGCATTCCCCTCACCTGCTACTCTTCTGCATCTCTCCTTCCACAACTGCCAGTAAATAAGCAAAAGAAGTGCTCCTTCCCAAACCATGTCCAACAGACTGCTTACTAAAAATTCTACATAACCTTCTCAACCTAACAAAAGGAGACTCTCCTTGAATTAAAATAAACCCCATCATTTTGGCCATCCTTCCCCAAACAGCCTCTGCATATGGGCACTGAACAAACAAATGATCAGTACTTTCCATAGCATCAAAACATAACCTACATCTACTAGCAAGAGGAATCCCCAGTTGTTTAATTCTGCAATCCAGTGGAAGAGATCTCATCAACAATTTCCAACCAAGTAACTGTGCACTAGGAGCAGTCTTCATGTCCCAAATCAACGAAGCAATATCATTTTTCTCCTGCTGCCCCCTCAAATGCTGCCAAGCCGACTTGACAGTAAATACCCCAGGTGAAGTACCTTGCCAAATCAGCCTATCCTCCTGCCCACTCAAGACCACACCAGCCCCACAAATCTCCTCTTTTAACTGATCAGTCAGCAAAGCATCCATACCATCAAACTGCCACTGAGCCCCTGCCACCTCTGATAAACTGGGAAAATCGCAAGGAGCACCTGCAATTCTGCTTATTAAAGGCCCACTCCCTAACCAATTATCACCCCAAAAATCTATCTTTGCACCATTACCTACCAAATATTTCGATTGACACACCACCTTTTCAAAAAAATGACTCTAAGCATTGAAACACTTAGAATGACTCCTACCCATACATCTTATCAAGTGCCTCCCCTTAAGAAACTTGGAAGAAAACACTCTAGCCCACAAAGAATCCCCCTCCATCAACCTCCATACTTGCTTCATACGAAAAGCATCTTGCACATCCTCCAACTTTCTTAATCCCAAACCACCCTCAGACGTAGGCAAAGTCACCTTAGCCCAAGACACCCAATGTCTCTTCCTATTATCCAACTTGTTTGACTAAATGAAAGCAGCCATCATGGAGTTCATACAAGCCAAAATAGTCTTAGGTAAGTTCACACTAGCCAATAAATGAATAGGAATAGAACTCAGCACTGTCTGCACCAAAAGAACTCTACCCATATTAGAACGCAACTTAGAATACCATCCCTCCATTCTTTTACGAAATTTCACTAATACCTCCTCAAAGTACCTGATTCTAGTCCTCCCATTAAAGATGGGGCAACCCAAGTAAGTAAATGCGCACTTCTTAATGGGAATCCCAGCCATCTCAGACAACACAAGTCTCCTTGAGCACCCAATATGCTTTGAAACAAACATTGAACTCTTAGGGAGACTAACTCTCTGGCCAGAAGACATCTCATACTCCTTCAAAAAGGACATCAAATGCTCCAAAGATTTTTTAAAACCTCTCAAAAAAATTAGAGTGTCATCTGCAAAATGCAAATGACTCACTAATGAAGTACCTCTTCCCAGGTGAAAGCCTTTCACAAGGCCCTGCTGATAAATTCTACACAATACCCTGCTCACAACCTCCTCAGCCAACACAAACAAGCAAGGGGAAATGGGATCCCCTTGCATTAACCCTCTAGATGCTGGAAAGAAACCCCTTCTTAAACCATTCACACACACAGAAATATTCTGATTTCCCAAGCAATTCCCAATGATCTTCACAAAAATCTCAGAAAAACCAAACTGGATAACACTCTCAACAAAAAAATCCCACTCTATCCTGTCATACGCTTTCATCATATCAAGTTTTAAAATCATATTCCCTGCCTCCACCTTTCTATCCAAGTCATTCACCATTAACTGAGCCAAAGAGATACATTCCCCAATACCTCTACCCTTCACAAATCCATGCTGCTCCTCAGACACCAACACAGCCAACAAAGGAGCCAACCTACATGTCAACAACTTAGTAAAAATCTTATAAACAAAATTACATAAGCTGATTGGCCTGAAATCAGCAAAGGTAACTGGATTAACTTTCTTAGGTATGATCACCAACAAGGTAGCATTTACCGACCTTGGAATTATGCCACCTTTAAGAAAAAATTGACTGCACTTAACACATCATGTTTAATAATATCCCAAGCTGCCTGGAAAAAATTCCCAGACCACCCATCCACACCAGGCCCACTATGAATTGACATAGAAAAGACAATAGATTTTACTTCCTCCAAAGATGCCTCCCTAAGAAGCTCATCATTTAATTCAGCAGTCACAATTCTAGGAATAACTTCAAATAAGTGCTCCTGCATCACATGCCCTTCACTTCTATACAAGGTAGCATAAAAATCCTCGGCACACTTCCCAATCTCCTCCTCATTATCAATCCAGACACCCTCCCCATTCTGAATTCTCTGAACTCTATTTCTAACTGCCTTATCTTTAGCTAGGACATGAAAGAATTTAGTATTTTTCTTGCCCTCCGTAGCCCATTTCACATTCGCCTTTTGTTTCCAATACACCTCCTCAAGCTTCAAGACTTCATCAAGATCTTTTTTGATGAGAATCATGAACTTGCTGGTTAACCAATGAATCCTCTGTTTCAATAAGGATCTCAGCAACCTTTATCTTTTCCTCAAGAACTTTAATACAATCAAAAATATTACCAAACTCCTCTTTGTTCCACTTCTTCACATGCCATTTAAGATATTTTTTCAATAGGATTTTCAACATACCATCCACCCCATTTAGAAGCAATCAAATCCAAAAACCTTGGGTCTTTCACCCACATATCTTGGAATTTGAAATATGAAATTCTTTTAGCATCCACGGATTTATCAACTTTAAAAAGCAAAGGACAATGATCAGATTTTCCCCTGCCTAAATGCAAAACCTCATCTCTTCCATACCCCAACTTCCAAGCAACATTAGTAAAAATTCTATCAATACGTTGCCACATTCTATCTCTCTTGGTTATTACACCAAGTAAACCTACTCCCCACAAAACCACAATCCATAAGACTAGCAGCCTGCACAAAGTCCCCAAACTCTTCCATAGCAATTACAAAAGGCGAAGCACCCCCCATTCTCTCATCATTTTCTTCTTCTTCTCCTTCTTCTCAGCTTTTTCTCCTCTTCTTCCTTCTTCCCCTTTTCCTTCTCCAATTCTGTTTTAGTTTCTGTTTCTCGCAATTCACCAATGTTCCTCACTTCCATTCTCTTCCTCCTTATCCTTATTTTTTTCCTCCCTCATTCTTCCTCTCGTTTTTCCTCCTTCTCCTTCTCATTGTCCTCCTTTTCTTTCTCTTCACTTCTTCTTCTTCCCGATTTTCCTTCTCTTTCTCCTTTTATGGTCTTTATCCCTCTTTCCTCCTCCTACTTCTCCTTTTTCTTCTACTCTTTCTTATTATTTGGGTTGTTTCTTCCTCCTCCTTACCATCACTCTTTCCCCTCCATCCTACTCCTTTTGCTCTTCTCCTCCTCCTCCTCCTCCTCCTCCTCCTACTCATTGTCCTTATTCTTCTGTACCACCAGAAATTAAGCTAACCACCAGAAACCGCAATTTCAAAGATCAAATCAATAGCAGTCCTTATTCATTCCCCTCCAGCGTAACGTGTTGAAGGGACTCACTAAAGATTCCACAAGTGGGATCATCTACTTCCCAAGTTCAACTACTTGGGTGACTATTCAAAAGTCATGGTGTTGTGGCGAAATTAAGTCACCATTGATACGTGGTGGCACTATGTAATGACAGACAATAAATGGTCAAAATGAACTTCATTTTATTGCACAAGTAGTTATTATCTTATATAGATAGGGTATTATTGAACTTTGTAGGATTCGCTTGTCTACTTATATTATTGGGTGGTGACACAATTAATTCCCTGAAGTGGAGGAAAAAGAGAGTGAACAACTGCCTTGATCTACATTGCGATGTAGATTTTATTTCAGGTAAAACGGAGTTACTATCAATACCAGGGATTAAGATACTTTTTATTATATTATTGCTCAATTTTACTCATTGTTAAATTATCTATCATTAAAGTAAGTGGAACCCATTATTTATAAGTGATCCCCTCACCTTATACACTGGGTGTGATCTATTAGGAAAAATGCAAGTTGGACTTAAAATGCTTACTTAATATTTTGACTTCAAGAATCACAATTATTAAATATGTAGAGAGTTTCAATAAATACTGGGACTCTCAGTTAAATCAATAATAATTACTGATTAAGTTAACATTTTAAGTTCAAGTAGAATTACTCGATCTAGTGCATAAGATCCATGATTGACCTGAAATTTCTTGTTTTTAATATCGGTTTGTCTTTTTGAGTCCCTTACCATTTTTTAAAGCTCATGATGTGAAATCATCTCTAATACTGATGATCACTTAAAGAGATCTTGATTAGGATAACTAATTAAGCCAAAGAGAGATAGCTGGACATCATCGCTTATAAAATTTGAATGTACTGCGTTGTCTAACAGGGAAGGTATCATTGCTTCTATACCCATATCCTCTTTTATTTTCATAACCCGAGTAATCCCGTGTGGTGAAGTATACTTCTTCAACCAAGTGCAACCCAGCCTCCTTTGCTAACTTCTCTATCTCCCACATACTGAAAGGATGTGCTGTCTTGTGAGTCACGTGCACTTCTCCACCTTTTGTTAGGAGCTTGCTGTGTTTAGACAAGAGGAAACCAGCATGAGGAAAATTAAATACAATTCTGTCGAATGTTTTCAGATTGAGTAGAGGGTGTTGGCTCATGGGGTAGGCGACCAATCCACGCACAATGTTGCACCCATAGTCCTCCAGTTTCTTTAGGTTGGTCACTGCAGTAGGATGCTTTTCCCCTAATGTCTCTTTGGTTTGCATGCAAAAAAGTATTAGAGATACGATGTTTCGACCAGAAGAGATCTATCGTTATCTAGATAGTTTGGTTTTTTGCCAAGACAAGGCCCGGATTACATTTCCCGGCATTTAGAAAAATGCCGGCATCTTTCCCGACGGCAGTATAAATGCTGTTTGCAACAAACACTGTAAATGTTCATCGCTGACATTTGTATGGACTTTGCAGACGTTTATAAATGTCAGCTATTCAAAAAAATTCTTGCATCGAGTATTATCATACTGTCATGGAATGGAATGCTCCAAAGAGAAGAAAGTATGACATACCTTTAGAGTCAAGAAAGGTGGCAACCATATTTGAGGCAGATCCAAATGCTTCAGTTAAGCATGCTGAAAAGGAGAAATCTCCCTTCCCGACAAGCAAAATCTTGTGAGAACTGCTGTAGTGTTTTATCCATTTCTCTGCTTTATCATCCACAGAAACTTTGGACTCCATTCTGTATTGGTCTACATTGGCAAGTAAAAAACTAGATACTATTGGGTACTCTTGCTATAATGCTGATTCTGGGATTTATAATTTGATTTTGGTACTTGTATTTATAAGAATTGCACTGGGAATGTAAACCATAGTGGTGACTCATGCCTCTTCAAATTCACTGCTCTTATTTGAATGCTATTGTAATCTAATTTATTAGCCTAATTAATTATGACATTTTGATTGACTGTGGTTCCCATCAAACATTGAAGTTTAATGTCAATTCAAGAGTTATAGTGCAACCATATCACTAGATTAATAAATTAAATTAAATTTTTAGATCTAAATAACATTACTACTCTCAATAATTACGCATTCCTGTTTTTAGGAATTTTCAATTAAATTGCCCATGTCATTCTGTTGGTTGAGAGAAGCCTCTTAGACTTCCAGCCTGAGAGACCAATGAGGTCATGACTCATCATTATTTTTTATACGAAATGTGTTTTGTATAATGTATATTATTATTTTTGACTGATGATTATTCGAATAAGAGGTTGTCACATCATATTTGATTAATTTAAGTCTATATACCAATATTCGATCTTCTTATGATCCAATTAGCATCATAATGACGAGTAAAAATCTGTCATTTTGTGTATACTTTTAATATGGGCTAGTTTAATTATTTAGATTTTGAAGTGGGTACTTAATGTAGTCATTTAGTTAACCACTAAAAACCACGGTTTGAAAGACTAAGTCATTCAGTACCAAAAAAAAAAGACTGAGTCATCTTGAACCGTTATTCAGCGACTCCATTCCAGTTCAGCGTAATGTGTTGAAGGGAAGTCACTAATCAAATTCCAGAAGTAGGCATTCCATTTGATATGAATAGTACTAGTTCAGTCAGTTTTGAGCTCAATCCCAATTCATTTACTAGCTTGTTTGAATATTCCAAAAGGTGTTTTGAAAAAGTTGAATTCTATTATTGCTGGATTTATTTGGTATAGCAAGATGGATGGTAGAAGAAGACATTGGGTTTCTTTGGAGAATGTTTCCAAACCCAAATGTGAAGGGGTTTTGGTGAAGTCCAGTCTGCTTTTAGAATAAAGCAGGTTTGGGGTGTTCTTAATGGGCAAAAGTATTTAGAGGAAAATTTTTGAAAGGCAAGCATGTGTTGAGATCTAGTTTGACTGGAGTGGGTCAAAGTTTTAGAATGCTGAGGCCTTGGTTTGAGCTGGTGGCGAATAACTCTATGATGCTTGTTGGGAATGGGCAGAATTCTGACTTCTGGTGTGATTCTTGGTTGGATTCTGGTCCTTTGTTGCATAGGATTGAAGGTGTTCCTTCTTCTTTTCCCAAACTCAGTGAGTTATGGATTGATAGGGAATGGCATTTAGAGGAGGTTAATGAATGGCTTTCTCCGTAGCTGCAAAATGAGATTAGATGTTCTGGTGTGAGTTTGACGGAAAGATCTGATAAAAGAGTTTGGAAACTTACCACTTCAGGTGTTTTTTCAGTCAACTCTGCATGGGGTACGGTAAGAAGAAGAGGTGTTCAAAGTCATATTGCTCAGAGTATTTGGAACCAGAAAATCTTTCCTAGTACTCAGTTATGCACTTGGAAGGTTTTTAGGGAGGCAATGACTACTGATGACAGGATTCAAAGAGTGGGGGTGTGTTTAGCTAGTAAATGCAATTTGTGTGGTGTAAAGGAGGAGAGTGCAGATCATGTTTTTATCAGTTGTTCTTTTGCCCATGAGGTGTGAAGAAGGGTGTCTGTGGTTATGGGATTTGAGATTTTGCCAAGTGAATCTCCTATGTGTAGATTTTTGAGGCTGGTTAGAGCTTTTAGAGCTCTTTCTCTAAGTCATTCTTTAATAAGGGTGTATCTATGTTGATCTTTTGGGCTTTATGGAAGGAGAGGTGTAGGAGGAGATATGAAGGGTTGAGTTTGAATGCTTATGCTCCTTTCTTACAGGTGGTAAGTGCATTGAGATGGCAAGTTTTCATGATGAAGCCCAGGAGGATGGATGGTCCGCGGGGGGGGGAAAGAAATGCTCCAGGACCTCAGAATTGGCACTCCTTTTTCTGTGGTTACTAAAGTTAGTTGGATTAAATGGCATCCCCCACCTATAACCATGCTGAAATTGAAAGTGGATGGTGCTTCCAAGGGGAGTACTGGCCTATCTGGTGGTGGAATGGTTATTAGAAATGCTGATGGGCATCTGATCTTTGCTGCTGCTGCATTTTATGGATTGGGGTCAAATATGCAGGCTGAGTGCAGGGCATTATTGGATGGTCTGAATCAGACTCTCAGGTTTTGGTCCAACTGGTTTTGGGCAAGGCAGTTGTTCCTTGGAGATTGCAAGGATTCATGGAGCAGATTTGGAGATTACTTGGTGGGTTGAATTTTCAGCTGAGGCATGTATATAGAGAGGCCAATATGATTGCAGATTTTTTGGCCTCTCTTGCTGTTCAAACTCAAGTATGTACTGAGTTCTCTTCTCAAAACAGTCTACCTCTGTCTGGCAGAATGCTCATTCATCAGGATCAATCTGGAATGCCTACTGCAAGGAAAAGAAACATGGTGATTTGTGATCAAAGGCAAGGAGTTGGATGATGTAGGAGGGATTTTACTTGATTTCAGACTGGGCAGTTTTCCTGATTGTTATTGTCTGTTTTTGGGTTAGGAAGTGTTCCAGGTGCTGTAATGCATCAGAGAGAGCTGAATTAAGGGGTTTTAATTTTGTTGTAGGATTAAAGCCAACTCTTTGTGGCTTTTTTCTTTTGCATCAGATGCTGGCCTGAAGTTTGGAGGTGCTAACTGAAGCTGCAGTGACTTGATTAGACAGAGCAAGAGCTGTCTCTTGTCACCTGTTGTGCTATATCAAAAGGAGTTGGATTGTAAATATAGTTCAGATTGGCCAGTTGCTGAGCTGTTCCTCTCTGCACTGGACTGCAGTCTGTTCTATTTTGAGAAAGCTGGAAGATGCTGAGGTAAAGATGCAGTGGATTGATCAGTCAAGGTAGGAGCTGAGCTGAGCTGCAGGATCAGTAAACAGTTGTTGTACAGGAGCTTTAACAGAATTTTCTATTTTGTACAGTTTACTGTTTTTGGACTGTTAAAACAGTTACTGTTTTTTTTTAACAGTTTCTGTTTATTTGATTCTTGTAATTTTTGGATTCAATAAATAAAATTCTCTCTTTTTTTAAAAAAAAAAAAAGTCGTTAACTAGTTACTTAAACTAGGAGTGAACAATGGCTTTGACTCACATTGGAAGGCACATTTTCTTCCAAAAGAAAATCAAAATTAGAGTTAACAACATTACAACTTTTTTAATTTTTCGAAAAAAATATTTTTTGTTGTAATGCAACCAGGACATGTATATATATTTAGTTGTCATTTGGATGTTTTAGTTTCTAATATTGTTTAAAAAATGTAATTTAAATTTAATTTAGGAACTTAATTAACTACGTACACTTGTTGAATTTAAAATGAATTTTATTGATCTAACCTTAAAATTAACGATTTTATTGAATTTTAGTGATTATAATGAATTAAGTCTTATGACATTGCTCATGACAATTGATTTTAATAATAAGATTGCAAAGTTATAATATAAATATCGAGTAAGATAAAAAAATGAGTTGAACTTTAGCCCATAAATTTTTTTGAAAGAGATTTAAAAAATTTTACAATAATGCTACTTGCTCTTAATTTGAGGACTAAGTACATTAGATAAAGTAGTAAATTTTGTTTAAAGCTAGCGCTCACTATTAATTCAATGATTAAAATATATTGTGTAATTAAATTATATTCTAAAATTTTAATTATATATCATTATTTATTTTATTTTTGGGGCCTAAATTTTTTTTCTAATTTGGGGGCCTAGGCAATGGCCTAAAGGTTGGGCCGGCATTGAGTGTGTGTGTGTGTGAGAGAGAGAGATGGATAGAAGTGAATGTTGCCTAGGAGTGAGAAGATATTTGGGGATTGTCCTGATCCAACAAATCGGGTGGTCCATCGGATCACAGGCTGGCCCAGTCCACTTCATAAATAGGCGGTGGGCCTTTGATGCAGCCTAGCATTCTAATTTGGCTATTTAGCCAGTCAACGGCCGTGGTGTAATGTATACCATGTTATGGAGCGAATATATGTGTGGATAGTAAACTCTCAGCATCCATTACAACCCATCAGCCCTACATACATAAGGAGCCTGGGCCATGTTTCAATCCAAGTATGTGTGACCCCCATTCACTATCCATGAATACATGAACCCCTCGGCCCAGGACTTGACCCGAAACTAGCAATTCCTATTCCTAAATGTCTACAATCGAGATTAAAATTAGCAAGCATGAATGAATGGTTCTCTCTCCAACTTGATTAAATAGACGATATATATTTCTCTAAAAAAAATAGATGAATAGAATAGATATCCCACAAATATCTATTCCAAACATCTATGGATAAGATTAGGGTAGCATGGAGATGTCATATTGAAATTGATTTTCATTTAAATAATTTATAACCATTATTTTAAACATAACAAAAGTAACATTGAAAAGAAAAATGCTTAAGAAACACTAGGAAAAAAAAAGAGAGAAAGAAATTGTGTATCATTATACCTAAGGCTGAACAAATTATCCGTGTTCAGGGGCTAACCTGTTAGCCTGGTGCCTCCTCAGCCCATGGATAGCTTACAACTTAGCTGATAAGACCATAAGTTGTGATTTTCAAACTTATAAACTTGATGGGTTAGTCCTTCGACAAAGATATAGTCAAAGCCATTAGCTAAAAAAAAAAAAAATTTTATCAGTCACTAACATCCCCTCTGTACAAACTGATAGCACTCATTACTGTAAATTCTTTTGTGGGATTAAAAGCAATCACTCAATTGAACTTTAATTATGATGTATCATTTCAACGCCAAAGTTGTTTTCCGCAATTTAATGCTCTTTGATGAATATATATTTTTTATTTCCACTCAATTTTTTTTTTATTTGCGTCAGTTCTTAAAAAATTGAACACCATCAATTTCTTTATTTGAATAAAATTATAAAATAGATTATAAAATTCGAATTTCATATTTAGAGAGTTAAACTCACTCTATACACTATTATGGTTGAATTAAAAAAATGACATGTAAGTTCCCATTAAACGCAATTTGTCAGAAATGGATTATCTATTCTAATAAAAGAAAATAGCTTCTACAGCAAAAAAAAACATTTATATCTTCTATATAATAAAGTATCTTACAATTTAAATTTTAAAAATAAACTAAATGACTTTGACTTTTGACGGTTCAAATCGCTTTAAATTTTACTTTAAAGTTAATGTAACGGCTAATATTAACATCTTAAATTTAATAAGAAAAATAGGCCTCTAAGGGTGTGTTTGGAGTGACTTTTTTAAAAGTACTTTTAAAAATTATTTTTCATAAATACTTTAAAAAAAATAGCGTTTGAAACCGCCCCATCACGATCTCTACCACCACCGCCACCGTTGCCACCATCGCCATCACTGCCACTATTACCATCTATCGCTGCCACCACCGTCACCTCCACCGTTGCCACCATTACTACTGTCACCATTGCTTCCATTCCTCACCACCTCTTATTCCCACTATAATCGATATTGAAATTTTTTTTTTTTTATGTTTATGATTTAATTTTAAATATGAATATAAATATATTTTTTATTTTTTATCTATATAATAAAGTAGAACGATTTTGAATTCAAGAGACAAAGAGCGGTTCAGATAATTTCGAGATCAAAAAAGGCATCATCCAACGGCCGACGATATTTCAAACTGTCTCAAGCTATTGACGTCTCAGATCGTTTCAATCCGACGTACCATATTAGCTCTTAAAAATTTTTTGCTGCTCAAAACTCTTACTTTCCAAAACTAACATCCCTAAATTTATATTTATAATTAAACCCTAAATTTTTTGCTGTCTCTCTCTCTCCCTAAAATACAAATTATAACTCTTATCATTATTTTCTTGATTTTATTTCCTATGTTAAGGGATCACTTTTTATACTAAGACATTGATTGTCCCTCACACTCTCATCTTTCATGATTTTCTTTCCAAACTGTGACGCATGTCTCCCCAAAATTCTATTCTAATGCAGTTGCTTTCTATCTTTACTGTTCATCTCACACGCACATCTTTACTATACATATATATAGTACAAAGATCGAAGACATACTATATCTACATGTTATATCTTAGAAAAAGTTTCATCTAAACACCACGTAATTTCAATAATTATATTATTCCAATGAATTTTTTATTTTAAAACGTTGTATTATAATTTTGTTATAATATTAATCATCATATTATCACTTATTTGGTTACATAATCAAGTTTTTATAGTTTTTACAATTAAAAATGATTTTTCAATAATAAAAATAACAATTGATAAAGTCAATGTCAAAATCTCATCAATTTCTAATTCCTCTGCTATCACATGTCCTTCACAACGTCGTCTCAATGCTCTTCACATATCACACTTTATATATAAAATTTAAAATTATTTGATAAAATTTAATATTAATTGAATAAATTTGATCTTAATTTTGATAAATTTAAATATTAATTTAGTTTTAATTTGATAAAATTAAATATTAATTTAGTATTAATTTGATTGAATTTAATGTTAATTGAATAAATTTGAATGTTGTTTTAATAAAACTAAATGTTCATTTGGTGTTAAATTAAAGAAATGACATTAATTTGATAAGGTTAAATTTTAAATTAAGGAAATTTAATAAATTAAATATTTTTATTTAATAAAATTGAATTTCAATTTGATGTTGATTTGATAAAAATAAATAATAACTTAATATTAAATTAAAGAAATAATATTAATTTGATGAAATAAAATATTAAATTAATATAACTAAATGCTAATTTGATAAAATTAAATATCAATTTTGTGTTGATTTGATGAGATGATATGTTAATTTAGTTTAAATTAAATAAAAAAAATTAATTTGATAAAATTGAATATTAAATTGATGAAAATAAATGCTAATACAATAGAACTAAAAGGGAGTGTATTGAAATTTCATAATCAATAAGGGATGTTGTTAAAGTTAAGTCTATTTACAATAGATGTTGTTAAAGTTAGGTTTACTTATAAATGGTGTGGATAAAATTTATCTTATAAAATACTTGAAAATATTTTTATAAATCAACCATCGCCATTAACGGTGTAATCTGACAATCACTAATAGGGAGTGATAGTGAAATTTCAAAATCGAAAAGATGTGTCATTGAATTTAGACCTAATTACAGGGATCTGAATAAAATTTTACCTTATATCTATACAAATCTATATAATAAAACACACAGGATGTCGAATTTTATCCTCCCATCTCCCAAAACCATCACATCACTCATTTCTATCGCATGCTCAACCATTTAATATTTGATTAATTTGTAATTTAACATAATTTTTATTTAAATATTATCCATACATGATAGTATAGATCTGTTAAAAAAATTTATCGAATTACATATTTTGAGAAAATTTGTCAATATTTTTAAGAAAATAACGGGTAAAAATAAATTTTGAATGATTTAATCAAACAAATGAAAGAAAAAAAATTTATTTAATATAGTGATATCGATTTTTTAAGACTCAAATTTTTTGATATAATCGATATTGAAATTTTTTTTTTTTATGTTTATGATTTAATTTTAAATATGAATATAAATATATTTTTTATTTTTTATTTTTTATTATTCTATATTTTCAGAAAATATCGAGTTAAGTGTATAACCGTCACCGTAGTATTAAATATTTAGTCACCGCCAGTGTGAGGCGTTGTTTTGGAGTTGTATCCGCGTAAAATGATAGCATCGGGGGGCCAACCGACCGAAATCAACGAAAAGGAATTCCGCAAGACACGCCCTTAGTTTCCTTATTTAATACACGGGATATCAGGCCAGCACTGCTGTGCTGTGTGCCACTTTCCCCTTCTCTCTCTCTCTCTCTTTCTCACACATTCATCTTTTACAGTCCCTCAACTTTCAAACCCTAGTAAATGGCAAGATTAATCTTGCTCTTTGCTCTATGTGTTCTACCGGCGATTGTCAGTGCCCGCTTTGAGGCCAACCCTTTCCTCGTCCGAGGCAAAGTCTACTGTGATACTTGCCGCTGTGGCTTCGAGACCCCTGCCACCAAGTACCTCGCTGGTATTCTTTCATCCTTCCTCTCTCTCTCTCACACACACACACACATTACTAGTTGATAGATGTTGTGATCTGGTAACCTGGCTTGGCTTTTATTAATGGTTTTTGTATAACTTGAAATTCAACCCCCCAAATTTTGTTTATTAAAACAGTTTGTAGTCATCCTAAATACCAAGTTTTTACTGGATAAGCAAAATGTGGTGTGGATTAGTTTTTTACCATGAAGAAGTCTCAAGTTTGATTCCTGCATTCTTGATAGAGAGTCAGTCTGAAACACATCTATTATATGATCATGTGTATAGGTACATTGCGGTATTGTTATGAGTCCAAAGACCCTTTTTTTGCTATAAAATCTAAATATTTGTTCTGGATTTGATGGTAAGGTTGCTCAACCCTGAAATGGGTATCAGGATTTTAGTCACGAAAATAGTTTCTCTTCATGTGGAGTAAGATTACGTATTGACCCTCTCCATATTCCGCAATGGCTAGGCGGTTGCCTTTTTTATTTGATGGACTATGTTCCAGCACTTTTATACATTCTGATCTCATAATTTGGTTGGAAGTGGTGAAGTTAATTGCTAGGATTACTACCACTTTTGTTTAAATGGACAAAGATCTGGTCATTCAACGTGCATTGAAGATCTAATTGGTCCAGGGTGGGTACTATTATTGATTGTTTACTACGAGATTGTGGCTTAGTAGTTCATTTTGCAATACATTTCTGTACAGTTGTAAAGGTTGCCATATGGTCATGTATTTCTTTGTCAGTTTGATCTGAGAACCTAAAATTAGAATATAGTGCCCAAAAATTATTCACTGAATAAGATAGCCTGCTAGACTAATTTATCACTAACGCCATGGTATTTACAAAAATATCAATGCCCACATATTTATGTAGGGAATCCTTGTTAGAAATATCTTTCTGTAAAGTTTTTTCCGAGATAGTCGGAACCAAAGAACAAAAGCAATGTGTGGTAACTGGCGACTTAGTTTCCCATCAATTTCATCTGATCAAGCATCAAATTCTATTCCTTATTCTGAATGGTACCATTACATTGTTCTTGATATGCTATTAATGTTGTTCCATTTTTTTTTCCTTGCAATTGCTTCTTGGTCTTGGTTTTTTGTTCAAAAAGATGTCATGTGAACATGCTACTTTAATAATTACTGTTTTATGATTGTGTTTTTTAGGTGCAAGGGTGAAAATTGAGTGTAGAGACAGGGCCACCCAGGCACTCAAATACAGCATTGAGGGTGTGACTGACTCGACAGGAACATACAAAATTATGGTGAATGCTGACTGCGGCGATGACATTGCTGATGCGATGCTCGTTAGCAGCCCAGATTCAGAGTGTGCTACACCAGACAAAGGACGTGACCGTGCTCGCGTATTCCTCACCCGATACAATGGCATGAACTCCGACACCCGCATCGCCAATGCCATGGGATTTCTGAAGAATGAGCCTTTGGCTAGTTGCACCCAAGTCCTCCAGAAATACCAGGAAACCGATGAATAGAAAATAATTGGTACTAGCCTTTTTCATATATTATTATGTGTTACCAATGCTGGTTGGTGGTACTATTACTTTGGGCTCTTTGGTTTGATGAGTAATGTATGTTCCATTGTGGAGTTCCTTAATTGTGGCCTCAAATTTGCTTATTGCTTGCTATTCTAGCTAGAGGTGCTTGGTTTATTGGTATGAAACTGATTTTTCACCTTTCATTGAGTTCAAACTGGATGGTAAATTAAGATCTCTCTTGATTTCTACTACAAAATGTTACCTTTTGTCCTTGCTATAAACGGTCGTATTGCTGTGACTTTCCTCCAGAATTTCATACCTCCTAGTAGGCATATGAGGCTGGTGTTGATTTGATTTAGAACATCTACCTTGAAGGCAATCCTTCGGAAGATACATTTTCAAATTCATTTCCCGACCATTTCGCATGAAAAGAGACCAAGGTAAAGCAGAGTTGATCACTCACAGCTTTCAATTCATAGAGATCTACATCTATGAATGAGAATATTTCTGAAACTATCAAAAAAAAAAGTAAGTTAGACAAAAAGAAAAGCAACTTGGACAAAAAAAAGAAAAAGAAGTGACTTGGAGAAAAAGAGATGCAGTGGCTTAGACAAAAATAAATTTGGTTGATGACGTTAGGTCAGTCAATCGAATCTTGATTAATATGTAGTCGATCAAACACTACTTGACCAGAAACGAAAGGTTCCTAGGAAGAACCTCATCAGGAACTGATCTTGACCAAAATCTGAAGAGCAATGTTATATAACTTAAATTTGAGATCTAGGATCATTGAATCTACGGGTCTGATTTAAAAAAGTTGATGAGACTCACTCAGTAAATGATCCTCATTCACTTGAATAGGATGGCATTTGGGATGTAAATTTAGATTACATAAGTATTTTTCAAATCCGAATCAATCCAATTTAAAAGGTTCAATTTTTATTGCATCTTAGAATCAAGTCTATACATTTTCGATCTCATCAAGTTTCAAATTTGAATTCATTTACAGAATAACCCACATAGGCAGTCTAGCATGGGGAGTGAATTTTGTATCGTGATTTAAGATGTCTCGGGTTCAACTTTTGTTGGTACTTTCTATGATTTGCAGATAATTGTAGATTTCAGTTTCACTGTGCATGTAGAAGCTTGATCTGCCCTAGCTGAAATGAGAAGCTTCGCTTGACTCATGACACTATATTCAAGATAACTCATTGTGATGAGATTGGAGAGGCTGAAATCAATGCATGTACTCATCAGAAGGGTTATAAGCCCAACTACAGTGTAATGGCAGAGATTATATGGAAATTACCTCTAAAAAAGTCACGGAGGAGAAAGAAAACGATGTAAGATGACTTAGTAAGAATGCACTCTCTAAATAATTATTAAATCAAATTTCGGATTAATACATATTTATTGACTACCTCCATTATGGTGTTGCTAGTAAATATCACTATTTTTGTTTTGAATCTTCTAAATTATTCTCCCAAGAAATTCGAACCCATTTTTTTTTTTTTTTATGATCTTTCAATAAAACGATTCATTTTCATCACAAAAATAGGACATAGAACCCATGTTTGAATTGTGTATAATTGAGTTTGTGTTGATCCTTTTATTAAGCTGGTTTAGCAGACTATCCAATTTTGTTCTTAGATCACCAAGCTTATACTCATTTTCGCTGTTAATTTTATATTTGAATTACAAATAGTATTAATTAAAAATAAGTGTGAGACTCTTCTCACATCTTAAATGTCTTTCTCCACCCCATTTAACTCTTTTATTTTAAATTGTTAAAACCCACTTCATTTATATCTACTCCATTAAGGAATAAACTTACCCCATCTAAAATAAAAAAACATCTTTAGTAAAAAGTTAAAATAGAGAGTAAATTTTCATATAGAACTCTTTATTCTTACTGGTTTAACATTTTATGCTTCATCTTTTTTGAGAATAAATTTAGCTTAATCCTGTCATTTAGCGTCCATCTCGTTTGACACTTCAACCAAATTTGTATAATCTATTGATCAAAACTATTAATTTAATCTTCCTCGTTAGTCCAATTGCACCTAGTTTGTGAGTCACTGTACATGAAACTAAATGTAAGGGGATCATTTGAAACTAAAGAGTTTGATTCCATCAGTAAAAGCCTATCGTCGGGGTGGTTTCTGAACGCTCTTCTTTGAATCCATCCTTTTTTATTAACCAACAAAAAAAAAGTGGGAATCACTCCGCATAAAAAAAAAGTGGAATTCACATTGTTCACTTATATAATTATTGGGCGGTTACACCGGAAATTTACTCAAGAAGTAGGGCCACAATTCGACCCAATCCACGTTAAGTCACATAAGAAAGCGGCAAAGGCCCAAGGGCCGAAAACCACAACAACGTGAACAGACGACGTCGCTCCAACCGCTAGTTTTGGCGGACGCCCTGCCAAAGTTCGTTGTCACCGTTGATGAGATCTCTCACCTGCAGGTTCAAAGAAAAAAAAAAAAGATCTCTCACCTGTAAAACCAGACAGAGTTCGAAAGTTGAAGCTCCGAGGATTTATCTCACCAACCGTGACACTGAACGGCCTGTTAGATCAATTTCTCCGTCGAAGTTTGTCGTAAAATCTCCGATTCAGCATTTCTTTCTAGCTCCGTTTGATCTATTTCTCTCTCATTTTTAGCCTTGAAAGGTAAAATTTCTTCACCCTTTTGCTTCAGACTCTTTTGGGTATTTTTTTGATCTTGATGCTTCAACTAAGTTTGACCCCCTTCAATACTGTGTGGTTTGTTTTAGATTCTTTATATGTTTTTTCAGTTTTTTTATCACATGTATATATTTTTATATATGCAACAATCACCGATTTTTAAGTTTGATACTAGTAAGAATAAATCCTTGGACGTATTTCCATTTAATTGAATGTTCCTATGATAAGTGTGTGTGTGTGGTCAATTGATCATGATCTTATTTGTGAAGTATTTTTCCTGCTGGAAGGAAATAATCATTTACTATTTAACTTGAAAGGTATTTCATGGAAGTGGTAGTGTCTTTCACCTTTGCACTATATCTAAGAATTGAAGGGGTGTACGTGTACTCATGTTTGTTTTCCGGGACAATGGAATTTTGGTTATGATGTATTTGATTGGTTATCAGAATGGCTGCTGCTTTTAACCAAGCAAATGGAACCAATCTTATCCTTCGGTTTTGCAATGGCTTTGCCTCTCATGAGAAATCTGAGATAATTTCACTTCGTTTTGCGAAAGATGTTGCATTGTTAAGAAAAGGGATTTCTGGCTCTCACCAACAAAAATCGTGTTTAATCCGCGCATCGGCTTCTCATTCATCAGCCCTCAACCCAATTCTATGTAATACTGACAATTCTGCAAGTAAGTTGAATTCTTTGTTTGCATTCTTGGTTTCTCTAATAGAGTTATGAATCGTATTGAATGATATATCATGGTTGTTCTCTGAATTTTAAATCTTAAGGCAACACTTACCTTCAGATGAATCTGCTTTAATTTTGGTTCGACATGGAGAGTCTATGTGGAATGAGAAGAATCTATTCACTGGTTGTGTTGATGTGCCACTGACCAACAGAGGTGTAGGAGAAGCAATTGAAGCTGGTAACAGAATTAGCAATATACCTATTGATATTATATACACATCATCATTGATACGTTCTCAGATGACCGCTATGCTTGCCCTGACCCAACACCGCTGCAAGCAGGTACTTCTGCTTAGGTGTTTTTGCAATTTACACTGATTTAAATGGAGACTTGCCTCTACTCACAAAAAATTTAGGGACTTCACATATATAACACTAAATAGCTAAAGGAATTTTCTTCCCATGGTTTTAGTAATTTTTCCCATATTTTACTTTCTTGTAGCAATAGTGTAGTTTGGATGTTTTCATCTGTTTAGCTAGCTGTTTAAAATTATGTACGAAGAGCTGATGCTGTTGCAATTGGTGCCTGCCGATATTATGATTTTTATAACATAAAGCATGTTTTCATCCCCATTGGAAATCCTTTCCAGCCAATAACCGAAATTTTCTTTCTTTTTTTTTTTTTGGGGGGGGCAAGTCCAATCATCGAACTTATTTTGAAGAAACTCGTCTTCACCTTCTAACTGTTTAACCATATTCCCAAGAAAAACACACATGCATTTGACATTTGAAGGTCATGTGGTTCAGACAATCTTGATTTGCATCTTGTAGATTTCAAAGAGAGATACATCCACCCCTTAATTTTTTACTGTAAATTGTTTGTCTCCTCGTATTGAATAGAAGTGGTAATCGTGAATAAAACCATTTGTCGGGTTTGATACTGAACCCAATGTATTGGTTTTTAACCCATTTAAGCTTTTCAGGTGCCTGTAGTCATGCATAATGAGAGTGAACAAGCCAGAATATGGAGTCAAATTTATAGTGAAGACACCAAGAGGCAAACCATTCCAGTTGTTAAAGCATGGCAGCTGAACGAACGAATGTAATGTTGAGTCTAGTTTTGTTCTCCCTGTTACACCTTATACTCATGTTTAATTTCTTGCATTATGGAAATTAAGATAATTTCTGCGACAGGTATGGAGACCTACAGGGTCTTAACAAGCAGGAAACAGCTGAAAGATTTGGGAAGGAGCAAGTCCATAGGTGGCGTCGAAGTTATGATGTTCGTCCACCCAATGGTGAGAGCTTGGAAATGTGCTTGGGAAGAGCCGTTGCCTTCTTTAAAGAGAAAGTAAGCATATTTATATGCTCCTTATTTAGTAAGTGTGATTGCAATATGATGCTTACATCGAAGACACAAGAAAGAATCTATAGGATGTTCTCTGTTAACGGAATGTAAGCTTGTTTTGTAAGCATCTGAATATTGAGAAGTATTATTTTACAGATTGAACCCCAACTACTGACTGGAAAGCATGTCATGGTTGTTGCCCATGCAAATTCGCTGAGGTCAATAATTATGTATCTTGACAAATTAACTTCTCAGGAGGTAAAAAATGGTAATTTTTGGTAGGATTGTTAGTCATGCAAAATTTTCTGCTGTTTCTGTTTTTTCAGCTGGGTAATTTTTGATTTCTTTCTAACAGGTTATTAACTTAGAACTGTCCACTGGGGTGCCAATGCTCTACATATATAAAGAGGGGAATTTCATCAGGAGGGGAAGTCCAGTAGGACCTACAGAAGCTGATGTTTATGCTTATACCATGGTACAAATTTTACTCCGTAATCCCTAATGTTCCCGGTTTACTGTCATTTTTCTAAATTTTCAGCCAGTGTGACATTCTGTGTATAACTCTGTCCAATTCAAGGACAATCATAGTATAAAGTAAGAAAGTAATGTTGACACGAGGTTTAGGTCTTGTCTGCAACGCATTATTGAACCAATTTCTCTATTCAAATATTCATAGCCCCGGTTTTGGTTACCTAAAGGTTATAAGGGAAGCATTATATTGGCTTGAAAATCCTTACACGTCAGCAGAATTTTGACTATTGCACCTTTCTGGAGTAATGCCGTGAATTATCGCTTTAACTCTCTAATCATGGGAATTGATGTCAAGTATGGTGCCTTGATTTTGATTCAGTTTCTAGTGTTCATAATTTGACCAGACATAGGCAGCGTTGCTTGATCTAAAATGAATGAGAATCTAATATGAGCATTTAGACGCAAGGAAACAAAATCAGCATTGAATTTAAAGTACTTTGCACAGATCAAGGGAATCTTAACTGCTTGGGAAAAAAAATTCATGCAAAATTGGATATATGTTCTAACCAAGTTCCACCATTACACCTGTTACTTTGAGTAATATACTAACCCTATATCTTTTTTATTCTTAGTAGGAACAGGTTGCAGCCTATGCTGATAAAAATGGAATGATTTCATTTCTTCTGGACTATGGGCAGTCGCATTTACTTGTCTAGATTTTATATTTTAGGAGTTTTGAAGGGAAAGAACAGGCCAAAAATTGCACAGTATCTTTTTATATATCAAAGGTATGGCATAAAAATATATATGCAAGAAGGGAAGTAAAGGATAAATCTACCCTACCCATGAAACAAGGAAAACTGCAAGTTTGTAGAATATCAGTTTTGTCTTTCGATAGGTGTGTTAGCAAATAAATGTTGACTTCCTTGCTCCTTTAGTAGGTTATACCTTGGACACATATCCTAATTATGCTATTATTTTCTTTCATGTGAATTGTTCTATAATGAGAACTTGAGTAGTGGCATTAAAATAAACATAATATCATCACTCGTATGTATAGTACTGGTGCTCATTTTAATGATTCGCATGCAAAACTGTATCATCTCTGTTCTGGGGAGTTTTGTCAAATTATTGTGCAGTGACATCTAGACCTAAGGTCTAAAAAACTTCAACAGAATTTTATTATTACTGTTTGCCAGAATACTTTTTTGTGCTTTTTGACAACCCACGTAAATGAGCACAAAGCTTTCCTAGAAGGCGAGTAGGGGTCCCAACTGGGTGGGTCACATCTTGATGGAATTATTGTGTGTACAATACTACTGGTTGAAAGTAACTTGAGAGATCTAAGGCATTTTTTAAGTGGACAGCAATGACAAATTACCAATGTAATGCTGCAGTGGAATGAATGTTCTAACCTCTTTACCAGCATGACCTTTTCAATGTTCCATCTAGGAAAGTCGTTTACTTCAAGTTTTTCTTTCAGCAATAACGACCAGTGGACCCATGCAGTATTTTAATTACTGTGTGATATCATACCTTTGTGCAAATTTATCTGGTGTTCTAATCGAATCCTCCAAAAGTTTAAGCAGTGGAAGCAGTTCCTACCTCTTTAATATTCTTCTATATTGTCTTTTCCACCTTATTTTCAAAGTTTTATGTATATCTTTTTTTCAACCTAGTTAGAAATCTGATGACATCTTGGCCGCTATCCAAATTTTCTCTCTCTCTCTGTTTTTTTTTGCAGAGTTTGGCCCTTTATAGACAAAAATTAGACGAAATCCCACACTAAAGTATTTGGAAAGAGGTATGCTCTGTTTACTATTTTGGCTGTTTGCTACCGATTACATCTTGGCTTGTCAGAATTATTTATCAGAATATGATGTTTAGTATTTTGATTTGGTGTATACTTGTTTGCACTCGTATGTATGAGAGTCACATGAATAACTCACTAGAAATGGCGGATTCATGCCCTTATCAAATGGGGATTAAGGCTTGTTGAGTTCACTATATATGAGAATTCGTTACATAACATTTAATTAATGGTCTGAAATTGATCAGAACTTGTTATTTTCATTGAGAAAAATCTGTATCATGGCGAATGGCTTGTTATGACTGTCAATCTAGTCTCTCACCTCTAATCTTTTTCAGGGATTCACTATTACTGACAGGTTTCATCCATGTTTGTTCCTTCTCTGGGACTATAAAGTAAAGATGAAACTCTTGTTCTGAAGCAAGTTCTTGCAATACCACAAGGCACAGTCTACACTGGTGGAACAGCAAAGCCTGGTCCATCTTCACTGTGCTTCATGTGAATTGATCAACAAATTTTTTTGGGTGCTCACTGCTCAATGCTAAGTTTCGTTACCCGGAATCAATTACATGTAAATGTCATGGTTAATTCAAGAAGTTGAGTTTCGTTTTTTGTAGCAAATACAATCACCTTCTCATACTTGATGGTCCTATGTTGAAGATTAAATTGTTTCAGTTATATGGGATGTTGGATTCACTATTTCAGAATTAAGATGCCACTATGACATATGTATGAAGAGCATTTCAATAAATCAGAGAATATAAATTGTTTGGAGTACTCTATTTTTAGTGGATAGTTAACTCCCCTTCACAATGCATAAGCCTTTCTTTCTATTTATGAATATGGTTGGTTCGAACTCGCAACCTTAAACTGAGGAGAGAGACAATGAAATTCAAACTCGTTAGGCCCAATGCAAACCTCCTCTCTAATAACTAGAAGGCTTAAGATTTTGATTATTTACAACTTTTCTCCATTTTTGTGGCTATTTTGGCTACTCTATATGGGGAGATTCTTATCCTTTATTTTATTTATGAACTCCAATATGATGTATCTTGTTCTGCTTTATGTAAATTTCCAATCGTTGCATCTCAAAAAAAAAAAAAAAAATTCTAATTTCGCTTTTTCAAGTGTAAACAATAGTGTGATTACCATGTTTTTATTTTGAAAAGAAAGTCATACTGCCAATAGAAAATTTATTACAACCTAATTCTTCTAAAATTTTATAATAGACAGTAAGAAATACCTAACCCCTTTTTTTTTTTTTTTTTATTTGATTTTAGTAAGTTGAAATGAGTTTGGTTAATAGCTGGATGTAATCATTAAAACGCAAAACCATTTACCACGTTAAATAGCTGCTTATATTTTATATTTTGCTCATAAGGCTAAAAAGTGTAGGAGAATGATGTCAAACAGATAATACCAACCCAGCCAAAAAAAAAAAAAACAGATAATACTAAGACCTTATACGCATATATCCAGATAATACTAAAAAGAATATGGATCCCCTCAAATGGTACGGTTTTGTGGGTCTACCATGACCCCATCTAACTATGTATAAAAAAAAATAATAATTTCATAGCAAGAGGGATTAATAAAATTTTCCCTCTATATTTTCTATTATTTTAGAATTTTTAATAATTAAATTAGAGATGAAATATTTCATGCAGTCCCATTTTCCATGTGTCCCGTATAAACACTTCTCCACCCCCCCCCCCTCCCACTAACTATGTAATATTTATATAAATTTATTTTTTGGCAGATCATCCACCATCAACAAGTAAAAAACTCACTGGTATATAATAGATTTCACTTAAATTTGTGATAAATGATCTATCAAGAAAGAAACTAAAGAGAAAATATATTATCGAGTATCGCACTCGGTCAGGGTAGATAAACTAGTGTCTCTTATACCATTTCTTCCAGCTAGATACATTGTGGGTGAAGAGCTGTGCTAGCAAAAAATTAAGATTAATTATATTGGAGGACCCTAAAGTATAGAGTTGATCTCATTTTGATTCTCAATATTTCAGTTATATCATTTTGGTTGCTGAAATATTGAATATATTTTTATGTCATCTGTCAAACAAACAACATCTAAAGTGTTAACGGTTTTTAATCATAAACTTGTCAAGTAATATTTAAACATGGACAAAAAATAATTTGAGTAACTCTTGATTAAAAATGTGTAATATGGATAGTTCTTGATCAAAATTTAGATCGTTTATGATCAAAATTGTGTAATATAGGTGGCTCTTTGACTAAAATTTGGGTAGCACTTTGACTAAAATTGGGTAAAAATTTGGTCAAGAGTTATCCAATTTTTTTTTTTTTATATTTAAGTATTAGTTGAAAAGTTTATAATAGAAGATGGTTAGTAATCTGGACATTGTCTGTTTGAGGAACCACATAAAAATATATTCAATAATTCAATGATTAAAATAATATAATTAAAATATTAGATATTAAAATGAGAAAAATCCTATATTTTAAGGACCTCTAGTGTAATTAACCAAAAAAATTATGAAATTTGTATTAACTGTTTAAACCTTGACTTGCTAAGTACTTCTCCGCATATGTTGGCGGAAAAATCTGATCTTATTCAACAGAACACAAACATTACAAAAAAAAAAGAATTAAAAAAAAATACAAAAGAAAATTAAAAAATTCCCAAGAACAAAAATTATATGCAAAACTAACAGGAATTTCTTGCTCTTCTGTGTTGAGGTTACACCATTAATTAATGAATGTTGTCACAGGACGGCGTTCCGATTCCGATGATCCAATCGGTATGACTAAGGCCATCAACACCGCCACCAGCAGTCCCACCACCTCTGAAAACTCCGTCAAGAACGATAAGAAAAAGAAGGTATTAATTAATTTGTTATTATTTTCTTCGCAAAAGTCTATTCTTTATCATTATTATCACCTGCATGACCTAAATATTTATATTTATGATTCATTTTTAATATTATGGGATCATGAAGTCTATCATTCCAAAGATTTTTTGTTCCAAGAGAAGAGAAAGTTTAGAAGAGGATTTGTGTCAATCTGATGAAGTTAAACAAGGTTTGTTCATCATCCCTCCTGTCCATATAAAAACTAAAAAAATATATGAATTAAATTACCATTATATTTTCTTGATCATTTTCTATGATTTTATTGCATTGTCTGGGGACACCGAGACAGATTTGGATAGGAATATTATAACAAGGAGGAAAGATTTGTTCGAATCATCTTCCATCATTCGGAAAAGTTTCCCAGGTATTAATGGATCTTATGTATACATGTGTATATATATAACATCATAGAATTGTGTTTGATTAATTTTTTATACTCCATGGCATTGTTCATGTGCATGGCAGTATCATATTGTATAATATCTTGTAAATTTTTAAGCTATATATATTTGGTGAGTCAGCTATGTTAATTGAATCTGTGTATGAATGACCAAGATATCAGCTTGGATTAAATCTGTGTATGTAATGTGAGCAAGCCACGTTACCGATGAAACCCGAAGACTTCATCTTCATTTGTCTGCTTGGCTTGTGTGTTTTTGGTAGCTTACCTAACATGAAGACTAAGTTGTATTTTGATTATTGCTAAGAGATTCATAGTATAATGAAGAAATACATTGAAAGGGTAGTTGTTTTTTTTTTCCTGATATTGATGTTGACCTTTATGGTCTTGACTTTGGAAAAAAACATATATATTATGAGAGTTAGGCCATTGAAAATCAAACAATGGTATTAATTTCTTACTACTCTCAGAAAGGCACAGCAGCTCGGCGATTGAAGGGTTAAATCTATTTAGCTTTGATCAGTCTATGGCTCCGGCTACTGTAATTCGAGACATCCGGTAAGGAATACTGTTGTTATATAAGTCAGATTGAAAAGTTTGTCGATTCTATATATTTGGGTCGTGCCATTTTGTATTAACCAACGATGCACCGGGGAGTTGCAGTATCTTTGTTGCAACATGGAATGTGGGAGGGAAGGCTCCAAACCCTGGACTCAACCTGGAGGATTTCTTGCAGGTGGAGGGCTCTTCAGACTTATATGTCTTAGGGTAAACGATACACAGCTTCTATCATTTAAACTTTTTACTCAAGACCCTCTCACCAACCTAATCTCTTGACTTTGCTTCTGCAAAAAATCCGAAGAGGACTTCAATCGAACAGTTCACTTTTAATCATCCCGGCGATTATCTGTTTATATTGGGCCGGCAATGAAATGTCAATAGTTGTAAAAACCATGGAGCCATTTAAACTCGTAGTGATTATGCATGCAAGTTGAACTAGAGACAACTCGACCATTAAGAAGAGATTCGAAAAACAAATTGCATGAACTTATTGAAGCGTTAAAGGGCTGCTTTCATATTAGCCACATCGCATTTGATTGTAAGAGGATAAAACTTTTAAGGTTCAAATGAGTACCCTTCGGAAATGGCTTTTCGTTTGAGAATTGGCATTCTAAAGCTGCAAATCAAATAGGTTATCGTTGTTATGACCCCCTTATAATCGATGCATGTCATCTCAGAGTTTGCTTCCATGTTCTTTCCATCCAAGTGTCAAAAAAAAAGTTTCAAAGGGATCTGTTCAATTGCTAATTTGTAATTTGCAGTGAAAGCAAAATGAAATAATCCTCCTGAATCTTTCAGGTTTCAAGAAATTGTTCCGTTGAGCGCCGGAAACATTCTGGTGATTGAAGACAATGAACCAGCAGCAAGATGGCTAGCCCTCATAAGCCAGGCACTCAACAAACCACACCATGATTCTTCCATCCATTCTTATGATTCAGGCTCAGTTTCAAAACACTCAAACAATTCAACTGAATCGAAATCCAACTTCTTCCACAAGCCCTCTCTCAAAGTCCTCAGCAAAAATCTGAGGGGAGAAACTTCCCTTCTCAAGGCCTGCAACTGCCCTCTCGACTCCCCGGACTCGATCAGGCACCGGAGACCAAGAAAACTGATGAGTGAATCCTTCAGCTCTCCGATGGAGCGTCATGGTTCTAATATAGATGATCACTTTCTTTCAATTGCAGAGATTGATGATCCACCACCTAACCAGTTGAGTTATAGACTCATAGAAAGTAAACAAATGGTGGGGATTTTCCTTTCTGTTTGGGCTAGAAAAGAACTTGTTCAACATATTGGACATCTCAGAATTTCATCTCTTGGAAGAGGAATCATGGGCTGTCTTGGCAACAAGGTCAGCTGAAAAAGTTACTATGTGCTTATGCTCTTTAATTGAACCACTTACATAGTAATGATGGAGGGTGCAATTAAATTCCCCCCAACCACCATCATAAAAATGAAATCGCTAGAAATTCTGTTAAAAATAAAATTCAATCATTTTTAATATAATACCATGTGAAAATGTTTTGTACACCTTTGTACTACATATTATATTGTTATTTTTCCTCCCTCTACAATAAATCAGTTTCTCTCATTTTCTCTTAGTGTAAGAGTTATGTAAGTTTTTAAAGTTTGTGGAATTAGTGGCAGTAGGTCAAACTACAGGAAATAAATCATCATTATCGATGACTTGGAGCATTATTTTGAAATTGGATTTTGTCTTGTCGACCAATTTTTGTTTATGCATTTTGAGAGGGCTTAATATTTCAGGGTTGTATAGCTATAAGCTTGTCATTGCACCAAACAAGCTTTTGCTTCGTTTGCAGTCACCTAGCTTCTGGGGAGAAGGAAGGAGATGAGCTGAAAAGGAATGCTGATGTTGCTGAGATCCTCAAGAGCACACAGTTTCCCAGGGTCTGCAAGAACCCTAATCGACAAATGCCAGAAAGAATCATTGATCATGAGTAAGTTTTTTGTCCCTACAATTCTCCCTTAGGAACAATTCGTTATGCAGTTTTATATAATACCACAAATAACGACTGAATAAATGTTGTTACAACTCAATTATAGAATCAAATTATGTTTCTAAAAAATCGATTACGAAGCAATTGACACCAAAGTTACAACTTAGAAAAACTGGGATGAATCCTAAAATCTTAATATTGATCCTAATAATTTAGAATTGAACCGAAATGATTGCATTTTTGCAATTGATTCATAATCTCATCCAAGTTTTGGTATGATCCTGATAAACAACCCTTCATTACCATAGTCTTTCCTAGCTCGACAATACGATATATTGACCTACTTCCCCCTCTCCCAAACCCCCACCAGTTTTCATATCTTTGTTGTTGACTTCATCAGTGTATGTTTAAACTTGTAATTAATCCCAATATTGCAGCCGAATAATTTGGCTTGGAGACTTGAATTACCGGGTGTCTTTGAGCTATGAGGAAACAAGGCTTCTGTTGGAGGGTAATGACTGGGACTCCCTCCTAGAAAAGGATCAGGTTTGTATACTATGCTAAAAGAAAACATAGTTTATGAATTGAGAGTGAGTACCCTTTAAACTTAACATTAATTTAAGTTTTTACTTCTAAAGGTTCACTTGAAAATCCCTTTGATCTTGAAGAAATTATTTTTGTTAATTTTATCCTCAAACTTTTGACATGTTACAAACTCAATAAAGATTACTAGTTTTTTTATGAGTGATAAAAGGTAATTTTATCATCAAATTTTTGAAGGAATAATTAATTTAGCCGAATTGAAACTTCTCTAAACATTGGCAAAAAAAAAAGGTTTAAAGAACATAGTAGGAAGCAGAGTAAACTTTGGGGATCAAAAGTGTAATTGATCTTAACTTTATTTCGATTCAAATGCCAACAATACTTGCTGATTAGGTCAACAAAGTGTTCATTCTTTAGATTATGTATTATTCCTTATTCAAATTCTTGAATATTTTGTCTTGATTATTTATTTTAGTAGGTAAGTCAATTCTTCATATTATAAAGTTATACGAAAATTTGCTAGCGGCAATCATTCCTCCATACAAAAAATTAAAATAAACAACTTAGTACACAAGATTCATGTCACCATTTCCATTACTTAAATATGTTATGTATAAGTTACTGTAAAACAATCTTATCGCTCTCATGTTGGAACACATAACTTCAAAGTTATGTGGAGTAATAGTAAATTTTAGGGTTCTCTATTAGTTGTAAACTAACAGGATTTGAATTATTGAGCACAGTTGAATATGGAGAGGGAAGCAGGAAGAGTGTTTAGTGGATGGAGTGAAGGAAGAATCTTCTTTGCCCCGACTTACAAGTACACCCACAACTCAGACTCCTATGCCGGAGAGACAGTCAAGTCCAAGAAGAAAAGGCGAACTCCTGCATGGTCTCTCTCTCTCTCACATCTTAATTATTTAGGCCACATTTATTTCACCTACTTTGATTTTAATTTTTCTAATTGTGATACTTTAGTCCCTACATTTTAATTTATATCTAAGTGGTCATAATGATTATGGAGATTGAAATAGATAATCGAGAATGACGCGTATTTTTTAATTAAATACATTTTCGATCCGTAAAGTATCTAAAAATATAAGTTCAGTCTCTATATTATGAATTTTATTAGTAAATTTTGAAAGGACGTACATTATTTTATGTGAGTCAAATTAAGTAAATCAGGTATGCAGCTCATAAGATTCGATTTAAAGTGATATTTCAAGCATACTAGGTACATGATATTTTCAGTTACTAATTTAAACAGTAATTATCGACTGGAATATTTAGATATGAACTGAAAACTTTAAAAACTAAAATGACATAATTGAAACAATAAACATTAAAAAATGAGACGGAAAGTATACTTTAGACACCATTCCTATATTTTACAGAATATTATGGCGTGGCAATGTCATTGAACGTATATTTGAGAAATTATTACTATATTTTGCCCTTATTTTTTGTTATCGAATAATTTTCAGGTGTGACAGGATATTATGGCGTGGCAGTGGCATTGAACAACTATCTTATATACGAGGAGAATCAAGATTTTCAGATCACAGACCAGTGTGTGGTGTGTTTGCAGTGGAGGTGGAGACGAAGAACAAAGCCACCAAGTTTAGGAAGGGTTTCTCTTGCCCCGCCACCGCAATGGACTACGAAAATTTCATACCACAAAGACATAGCTTTTATGAGTTTTGATTAAATCCTCAAAAATCTTAAGAGGAAAAAAAAGAAAGAGCCTCTTGTGTCATCTCTCAACAATAATCTTTCACTCTCTCCTATTTTTTCTTTTTTCATAAATAATGCTCAATATATTATAAATATATAACCAATTATCTGATACAGGGTGTTAGTTGAGTCCTAATCGTGTCATGTTTAGGTTAGATCGTTTTGAGTTTGTATGCATGTTTGAGTCGTATTATTTTGGGCTGGAATTATGTTTGTCTAATTTGCCAATGGGTCTGTCTTTCTATCGACCATTCCACCACACATAATTTTTCCAAAGAAATAAAATTTTATTAAAGTAATTTAATTTCATAGTAATTCAAATAATACAAGACCAAGATTTAAAGAAATTAAAATAAAAGACAGTATGTTTTATGCTTACAATACGATATAAAGGAGTCTATCGTGAAAAAATTGGGGTTTTCATTTTGACATTGTCTCAGCCAAATAATCATTCACATTAACAATTATTCGCGAATGAGTTATCACTTTATCCACATGTTATTGTTGAGTTATTATTTGACAGTTATATCACGTGTCAATGTTGATGTGGAGTAACCATTGCAATGAATATTTTCTCCTCATTACGGACCACCATATTAAGCAACAAAATTTGTATCAACCAGTCTCAAAAATTAACGGTCTCATTATGGTCGTTATGATTGGGAACTTTTTGGGTATAAAATATAAATCACATTTTAAAAAAAAAATTATTTCTACTACAAACGTTTCCAAAATGAAAAATGGTAAGTGTCACTCTATTTTAGCTACTTTAAAAATAAGTTAAGTTGCAACTTGAACTAGTGGTCTAATAGTAAGTCATACACGTTTAAGATTGTCATTAACTTTCATGTGGTTATCAAGTTGGGTTAGTTATTTGGCTTTAGTGGTATTGTAGTGATGGTTGCCCATCTGGGTTAGTTATGGTTCAAACTAAACATTCTACAGTAGGAGATTCTTATAGTCAAATTCAGAGGGAGTTATCCCCACTATAAAATGTCCGATTTTAATCATAATTATTAACTTGAAAGGACAATTCGTCATCACAGTACCACTAAAGTAAAACAACAAATTCCGTTACTCCTATAAATTGAATTCTGTTTGATAATCACAAAAGAGTCAATGACAATTCTAAACGAACACAACTTACCATTCGACCACTTACTCATGTGTTACTAAGAATATAGCTCATGTGGTATGATAGAATATATTAGGTGAAGTGAAGTTGTCATGATCTGCCTACCATTAGGAAATAAAGTGTCTAGCATAGTGTAAGTAGCATCAGTGAGGCCACCCATGACTCAACTACTAAATTGGTACTTTTAACATTCTTTAGGAATGAGTCGAAGTCTCACCGTGTAAAAGGAACCTTATAAATGTGACCTTGGTGTTCTGTCAGTGTCGACAATTGTTATGCCATTATGAGAGTGCTCGAAGCTTCTTCCACACTATGGATTTTGGGAGACTATTAAACGTAGCGCACGAAACTTTCATTACTATGGAATTTACGCATAGGCACTCCTTGCATGTTATTTTGATATTTAATCGAAATTGTTTGTTTCTTTTTGTATTAAGCCAATATGTTTTTTTGGGTTTAAATTGTTGATTTCATACTCAAATTGAGTTAAAATCTAACTGTATTCGAATGGTTATGCGTTAAATCTTGAACAGAACATTTTTATTCTTTGATAAGTAGTTCTGAAATGTTTTGAATTTATTTTGAGTTCGAAGTCTTTTCTTTTGATTTTGATTATTTATTTCATTGAAAGTTGCAAATTGTATTGTGTGAACTTATAATTTCATGAAATGTCCCCCACCAAATTTAAAATTTAATATTTATAATGACTTATTAAATAACACTATTTAATAAAATTCTGATTTCATCCTAATTTGATCCCTTTTAAGGTAAAACCTGGTTCATTCTTTCGTCTACACACAAGCTACAATGGAATAATTTTTTTTTTTTGTTCAACGATTAGAGGTATTCGAATTAGTTTACGCGCACTTTGACTCCCTTCTTCGATCTGGTCAAAGACAAGTTATTAACGTCGGAACTATGATATTCATGAAAGATAAATCTTTCATGGTCTAACCCCAATAAAATAATCCTACTTATCCAATATAAAATAACGGTCATGGGTGCATGAGCCAGCTTACGTGTACCTCGACTAATTTCCTCTCTCATCCGGTCAAAATTAAGTCATCTACACTGAAATTAGGATATTCACGAGGGAATAAATCCATCATGACTAGCCTCAAAGGATCACCAAAATTCAAATTTAAAACGTCTAAATTTATAACTCATCCATGAACTCCTCCTTAATTACATAAATTTATGCATTGGTTAGGCTAGTCTCAATTATCATTAAAATCTTTTCACACTGCACATTGCAGATATCAAATAGAAACCACTAAAAATGTGTCATGTGGCTGCCACTGGTACTTGCCTCCCAATAGTCCCACCAATCCAGACCAACCTCAAGCATCTAATGCTGAAAGATAATTATTAAAGATTTTCTTCTATAGTAAGTTTGACTTTATAAAAGTCACTTAAATAAACTATTGTTTCCACTAACATGTTTGACATAAATGAGAATCTTCACTTTTTTCTTTTCCCCCTTTTGAGAGAGAAATAAAATGCTTTGACACCCATTAGAAGGTTTCTAAAGAAAAGATAGTGGACTCATTTAATAAATAAATCTATAGGATCGAACTCAATTAAACGCGATACAAATTTACTAAACATAACCTAAAATCAAACATACCCGTAACTATACATAATTATAAATAGATCGCGTGTATCTTTTATCATTCATCATCTAGCGTTGATGGATGCTGAAAGATTTTCTTATTGTAAGTATGACTTTATCAAAGTCACTTCAATATATAGTATTGTTTCCACTAAGATGTTTGACATCCATGAGAGTCGTTAGTTTCTTCTTTTTCCCTTTTTGAAAGAGCAAAGATGCTTTGACACCCATTAGTAGGTCAAGCCAGTAATGTTTTCAATACAAAAGATTGGGTGGGAAAAAACAATCCCTTCGAATATATTTGTTTCTCTATTATTCTCTTCACTAAATCACTCGCCATGTATTAGTAAATGATTTACTAATATAATATACAAACGGACTCACTTGAATTTGCTATAGAAAACCTACCAATAAAAAAGAAAGAAAAATGCATCGGGAGGGAATATCGGAAAAAATGTTGGGATTTCTCACGATTTAAATCCACTAACAAACACACACAATCGAAGAACAAATCAAGAATATAAAGCAATAAGAAACAAAAAAGAACAAGACACAGATTTTACGTGGTTCGGCAATTTGCCTACGTCCACGAAGCTGCAGGGATTTCACTATTGAGAGAGTTGAATACAGAGAGCGGCTGTACATCCACGATTTAACCCTAATCACCAAAACAACAGGGTTTATATGTCCTACGCACTGGGCTGTATAACGGGCCCAAAAAAAAATTTCCTCGGGAGCGTTGCCCCCGAACCCCCACGAGGCTTGTCCATGAGCGCTACGGCTTGGGCCTATCGACCCAAGCCTTCGCTCCATGGACTAAGCCTCAGAAAATTTTCCATTAAAAACCGCACAACATTATTTCGGGTCGGGTCATCATCCGGATCACATATACAAACTAGACTCCATAAAAAAAAACCAACAAAAAAAACACTGGAGTTCCAAAAGGAGAGTACGGTTGACATTCAAGCCACTTAGCATATATTCTCTTATAATTGGAACGTTAATGTCACTATTCCCCCACTCCTCCAGTTAAGTATGATGATGCACAAAAATGGTTTTACACACCACCTGTCAAGTGTAGATAATAAATGCAATGAAATCAATGAAAAAATTGAAGAAGACACAATTTATAGTGGTTCGGTCAATTCGACCTACGTCCACTCTTCAATAGATTCAGTTGCCGGGTATTTTATTGATTCAAAGGTATGGAGAATGGAGATACAAGCTTTGAGAGAGAGAACGGAGAATCAAAGAAAATAGTAATCTCTGGTAGTCGGTTCGTCCTCTCTCTGTCTCTGGTGGGGCGTGATCCTTCTCTCTTCTACCAGATTGGAGCTATTTTATAGCAGCTAAGAGATCATCCTCCTAGAGATCATAACATATCCTCAAGGCTTCTTTATCGCAGCTAAAAAATTATTCTTGGTGGAGATCACGACTTATCCTCAAGTGAAGGAGGAGGTTGGGGAGCTCTTCATGAAACGTGGTCAAAGATAGGACCGTTTCCTTCGGTGGTGCAGATAAGCTTCTCGTGCTCTCCTCTTGGTGACGTGCTAAGCAAGAAGTCTAACCGGCCTTGGACTGTCTTGGACTTGGTGGATTTGGACCGTTTCCTTTGGTGGTGCAGATAAGCTTCCCGTGCTCTCCTCTTGATGACGTGCTAAGCAAGAAGTCTAACCGGTCTCGGACTGTCTTGGGCTTGGTGGAATCAAAATGAGGTTGGGCTCCTCAACTGGGGTTGGACTTTAACACATAAATTAGACTATTTGGGCTTAACCCATCAAAGTACATCTTCTTAGATTGAGACCGAGGTTGACAATGACAAACCCTCCTCTAGCAAGCTAGACATATTGAGAGATCAATCCAGGTTCAATTTATTCCGATAACTTTAACTCAAGTTTTATTCATATTTAAATTTCTGAACTCGGGTTGAACACAAGTCAAGTTTAAAATTAGTTGAAATCGGATTTTATTGTCAAGTAAAATACCTGGAGCCAAAATTTGAGGTACTTTTTTTGTAGTAAAATTGAATTTGATTCTTGAGCTCAAATTTAAATTGAATTTAGCTTCAATTAGGATTATCTCCGGGTTCATTAATTTGGAATGGTTCCGAGAACCCGATATCCCAACCAGAAATTGTTGTAAAGTGGAGATTTGTTTCCACTAAGATGTTTGAATCAACGAGAGCCGTCAGTTTCATCCTGTAATTTTTTCCCTTTTGGGAGAGAAATATGCTTTGACACTCATTAGCTGCTCAGCCTGGAATGTGTTCAAAAGAAAAAAGATGGGTAGGGAAAAAAAACACTAGAGTTTCAAAAGGAGAGTACAGTTGCCATTCAAGCCATTTAGCATATGTTCTCTTATTCTTGGAACGTTAATGTCATTATCCCCTCACTCTTACTCCAAAGTAAATATTCTCGTATTGAGTTTGACAGCCCGCAAATCCGCTTTTATAAAATATTCAAACTCAACTCAAGTTATAAAATACTCAATCCAAGTTCAACACGAATTCGAACAATGGATGTGATATGAATTTACATGTTCTGAAGTCGAGTTCCGGCGCTCTACCACAAGAAACTCGGATTTATGACATGAGATTTGCATTGCAACTATAAGTTGTAAGAGACGTAGGTTAAAACAATTCCTCATTGTAATTACCCATAAAATAAAATAAAAATTATTATATTATTTTGGTGCATTAACTATCTAGGAGTATATATATATATATATATAAGGATAAAAATAATTAAAAAAAATTAATATGTCTCTAATAAAAGCCTTGCGCTAGAAAGACCTATTAGGACTCTTATAAATATGATTTTAAATATGGTAGTATTGTGGGATAGGTTAAACTCTTTATATATATATATATATATATATATATATATATATATATATATATATATATATGTTCATGGTAAAGAATATTAGTAAATAAATAAATGAGTTTTATTATGGATGTTAATTTTGAAGAAGTTTGCCCAAATTAGGTTGGTAGAATTTGATCAATATGTCAAAGGAGAAAGAATAAAAAAAAAAAAAGCGAAAGGAAGTATACTGGTTCGGTTCAGCCGCTGGAAGAAGAAGGCCAAATCCAAAAAAAAAAAATACAGAAAGCTTCCTTTTAGTTTCAATGAGTTTTATTTTGACCCCTTTATTCTTCTAAACATAATTTTAAGTACCTTTTTACTTGGTAATTTGCAAGAACAGAATTCTGGAAAATTTATGGCAAGCTCGAAAACAGAAATTTCGTTTTTTTTTAGGAAATTATACTTTGACCCCAAAAGTTTTAAAAATTATGATTTGACCCCATAACTTTAGAAACTTTTTTCAAATAGTCCACAATACTTCCATACGCTGTTACCTCATATTAGAAAGGATATTTATATGTAAAATATATATTGAGTATATATTAATGAGTAGGAAATATAAAAATTAAATATAAAATCATGAAACGACAAAGTAAGAAAAAATGGATTGATTGTTATATGTTATTTTGAATTAGGTGGTGATTGCATTGAGGTTGAGAAAAAGTGTTTTGAATTGAATTTTGGAAATCAATGTGAGTAGTTTACTACTTCTATTGGGAGAATTTTCTATATTAAACTATGGTTGCGTGTGTGTGAATTTTGATATATATGATATATGTTGATGTTTGGGTTGCAATTAAATATTTTGCAATTGTGAATTGTTATACTTGTAAAGTTTGAAAAATTTTATGGGATGATTTTATATCATTGTTTAAATGTGTTTTGATGATGAAAGATAAATTTTGTGTGTGTTGGGACTAAAACAACAGTTTTAGTGTGCGTGTTGAAATCATGTTTTATGAGAAGGGAACTGAGTTTCCAGGTCTAAATGGTAACGAGATTGTCTATTGGCGTGGTCGGTATAGGGATGTACACATACGGGCCAGTTATCAGGCTAGTGATAACAAAAGAAGGGGTCAATCATCAGGCTAGTGATGACAAGAGATGGGACCAGTTATCAGGCTAGTGGTAACAAACATGATTTGACAAGTGTATCTGAGACTGAATGTGTGTGCGAGTGTTTTGAGATATAAATGTCTTTTATTTTATAAAGTTATTATGATCGTGAGATCATTTTGTTTACATGGTTTTATGAAAGGGATTGAGGTATAATTTATTGTATTTATGTATATAACAAAATTTATTTCTGTGTATATGAAATATGAGATTTATTTTCAAACCTCATTAGAGGTGGTTGCTACTCACGGGTCTTTGTACTCACCCAAATATTTAACATTTTTCAGGTGAGGATCAGGAGGAGGAGTAAGTCCTCGGATAGACAATGGATTAGAAGAATCGAAAATTTATTTTATTGTAGGTTTTCAGGAATAAATATTTTTTATAGTTTTGAGACGAGTATTCGATTGTTTTGAAAACAATGTTGTTTTTGCTTAGAGTAGTTAACCTTATAGATTAATTATTGTTTTAGATGAGTTTAATAATAATGTCGGTGATGTTAGTTTATTTCTCTGGTATTCATTAGGTCGGTGAAAAGGATCACTTTATTATTTGTCTTACGCTGTATTTTGCATTAATTATGCACTGAGATGACTAGTTAAGGCCTCGGTAGCCGGTCCGCTGTTCACCCAATGTGATCCGAAGTGGGGGTGACACTCATTATTGAAATGATATTCTTAGATTGAGATTGAGACAAGAAAGCCCAATTTGTGCCTATAAAATGCTGCACTTGGTCTAATTTTGTATCACACTTGTGTGCAAGCTTTGAAAAGTTTCTTCAGATATGGCCAGTTCTTCTCAAGCCTATGAGAATTATGGAGTGGATTGCCAGTATCTCAATTCTTATATCTCTGGTAATTGTTCTCTCTTTTTTAACTTTCTGATATTGTCTAGCTGCAAAGATAAAACTTTTACTACTTTTTACCCTTTTTATCAAAAACTTCGTCATTTTACTTTTGGTTTCAACTTGTTTCCCAATCTACCTTTTAAATCATGGTTTTGAACCAGCTTTTCTAAGTAAAAGCTTCAATCTTGTAGAAAAAAATTGGTAGAAACGTATTTTGAATCCTCGTTTTCCCATTGAAAAACATGGTTTTAAAAACATAATCTTAAAATCACGGTGGATTGGAAAATAAGTTGAAAACTACTGTAAAGCGATAATAAAGTTGCAAAATCACCATACTTGGAAAGTTGATTCTGAAGAGTAATTAAGCTGCATATTTACTGCAGGCAACGGTAGCATGAACAAACAAAAGCTTGTAGAGCTTCTCTCCGGGAGGAACCAGCAAGAACTAAAGCTTATTCGCCAAACTTATAATGCTCTCTATAACCAAGATATCCTCCATGCTCTGTCTAACATTCGAAGTAACGATGCTTTTGCTGTAAGCATGTTAATTAATCCTGATCAAATTGAATCTCTCTTTTGCACAACTCGGTCGGGTTGGGTGGATCAACCGGGCTGGATATAAGTTATGAAACCTTCGACTCAAATTCAACCCATACCCGGCCCCATGTTAAGATTTTTGAACTCTTGGTTGGTTGAGCGCGGGTTACATAACTCATGTCAAAATTCGGGGGGAGTCTGGATTGAGTTATCGAGTTTATTTTTAGGGTTCAACTCGGATTCTCCGATTTTATTTTTAAGAGTAAACTACGTGTATAACTCTCAAATTCTACCTATACTCCTAACTTTATTTTTTCAATTGAGCCCTTTTGTTTAACTCCGTTTGATTGTGTCACTCAGGTGATTATATGACACAAAAAAAATAAAATGACTCAATTGATATAATTGAAGAGCTCGGGGGCTTAATTGATACAAAAAAAAATTTAGGAACTTAATTGACGTAAGAGTCATAGTTTGAAGGTCATATGTATAGTTTACTCTAACCATTTGTGTCATGTGAGTAGCACATACTTTCCTTTAAAAAATCTAATAGAGGTAGACAAAATAACTCAATTGACACCATTAGAAAGTTTAGGGCTCAATTGGCACATAAAAAAAATCAAGGACTTAATTGACACAAGAATCATAGTTTGAGGGTTATATGTGTAATTTATTTTATTTTTAAATTACATTATTCGGATTGAAATTTTGGGTGGTACTTTCGGATTTGATCCATACAATAAGTTTCAGTCCATGGGTACATAGATAGGGGTATGTTTTACATTAATTGGTTATTAATTAATGTGAATGTGTTTGAATTAATTTACAGAATGTGGTATATCTTCGCATGAGTGAACCACAAGACCGTGATGCTGAGATAGTTAGAGAGGCCCTGTTTGGAGGGAGGGTTAACCTCAACGTTCTCATTGAGGTGGTGTGTACTCGTTCTTCTTCACAGCTCCATTCAATCAAACAAGCCTACCGTGTGCACTATAATTCTCAGATTGAGCAGGATATAGCCCAGAAAATCACTGGTAGCTTCAAAGAGGTATAAATTAATTCGAACGAGATCCATTATATTTAAGTAGATTGCTGGTTGCCCATCAATTCAAGATGAATTATCCAAGGAAATTAAGTGAAAGTGTTTTAGTGAGGATCTAAATCAGAGGATTAAACAAGATCTCATGGACTACCAGTGTGTTCACCATAGCTTACATATGACTTCACTCAAACTTGCTAATTTCATTCAGTATCCTGCTGTTTTTCATTTTGTCATGAGATTTCATTTGAGGAATTTATGAAAGACTTGTCATGAGATTATTCGTGTCTAACGCTAACAAGTCTCGTTTGTGGAAACGATAACACAATTTTTTTCCCCTCTTTTTTTGTGTTCTCAGATTCTTCTTGCAGCTGTTAGATCAAGCCAGAAGTATGCTGGCAGGGTTGACATGAGCATGGCCATGTGTGATGCCAAGACATTGTATGAAGCAATGGAAAGTGGGAGTTCTGTAGATTGGAAGACCATCATGTCCCTTGTAGGTGAAAGAAACAATGAACAAATCAAAGCCATACTTTTCTCCTACAAAGAGCTATATGGCCATGAATTCTCCAAGTTCCTCAAGTGCACCAAATGTGGAAGGTTTGGAAAGGACCTTCGAATCGTAATCAGAGGCATACAGTCCCCAGAAAAGTTCCTGGCGAAGCAATTGAGAGCAGCGCTGCAGAGTGCTGTTGATGCCCGGGAAGTCCTGATTCGAATCGTAGTTACACGAGTGGAAGTAGACATCAGAGACACCAGCAATGTCTTTGCAGCTATAACTGGATGGTCTGTGGGGAACCTTGTGAGAAGGGAATTCAAATCTGCAGGTGGTAGAAACACTAGTTCTAATAAGGCATATGATCAGTTGGTGGGAGAATTCTTGTTGGGACTTCTTAAACATTGTTAAACCAAAATATTCACAGTATGAAATGATTTTGAAAACTTGTTTGAGCCTAATTATCTCATTCCCAAGTCAAGCACCCGGTTACCATGCATGCACTTTATTGTGAATTCCTCCTGCATAATAGTTCAAAAAATGACTTAGTTAAAAAAAACAAATTAGATCTACCCTAGTTGGTCATCCTTGCTTCTCTGAACGAGGAGTTCAAGGAGTCAATCCTCACAGTTGGCAACGACTGATGTCTCATGTTTTCTCCGCTTATTAGAGTTTTGTTGTACCCTTCTTTCAAGTTTCTCTTCACCCAGGTGGGTGTAATCTTCTCTACTATCTCTTATAATATTTTCTATTCAAAAAAATAAATTATAATACATGATTATTCATTGTAAGATTGATCTACAGACTATATATAATCCAAAAAACATGTTGAATCAATAATGTTTGGACGTTGGAGTGTGAGCTAATCTATTATTAGATTTTTCCAATTCTTTAACGAGTTGAATTTTTGGTAGTGTTTGATTGGGAGTTACTCTGCTATTAGATTTATTCACATCTTTTTCATGGAAGAAAAGTGACAATAACAAAGGGTAAAAATTTTATTTTGATCACCTCAAAAATAAAATCATTTTAAAAATGTATCGTAAATATTTCAGAAAACAAAATAAAACTGATAAAAATTTGAGTATTTATTTTTGGAATATTTCATAACATTGATCAAAATAAATGAAAATTTCTTGAAATACATCAAAATATTTTTGAAAACAACTTGAAACGTGTCGAAGTATCGAAATTTTAAGTCAATTATAGATTTATTTCTATCTTTTTAGAAACACAAATATCTTGAAAGTTTTTAAAACGAAATTTTGAATCTTACATCATTGCGAGGTCCTATTGAGCCGTAATGGAGAGGATTGGGGGGGTGGGCGCAATCGGGGTTGGCGGGAAAGAGGCAATTGTTGAAACTCAAAGTTAGATTATAATATTGAAAGAGAGGAAGTGGGTTTAATTCTATTTTGAAAAAGCAAATCCCACATTGAAAAAGTTATAAAATTTTCAAAGGTTTTATATCCGATTAGGTTTTAATAAGGTAAAAAATGAACCATCGAGGACATTGAGAAATTTTTTTTTAGAATGAGATCTTTTTTAATATGTTTTTTTTATTTTTTTTACGACAAATCATATATTGTATATTTAAGTATGACTCATCAAATATAAATATATCCATCACTCATTAACGATCGATGGAGAGATTGTAGATCCATTATTATTGGGTTGCCTAAAGATGGTGAAAAGGAAATTACTTTGGGGTACTTTCAACTGGGGAAGGACATGATTAAAGTTCAAACAGTAATTCTTGATTAGTGTGCCTCCTTCCTTCACTTTTTTTCTTGTTGATAAGAATGAAATTAGAAAAGACAAAAAGGCTTATCAAACCTTTGAAGTCCAAAAGCAAACAAGAAGGAGCCTAAGAGTGAGACCACCCTGAGGGATCCACAGAATGGAGAAGAGACCATGTTGTTCTGGACCAAACCCATCAAAACAAAATAACAGGAAAAGTATCCATGTGCTTTGTTTTCTATTTCTATCAGATGAGGAAACAAAATGAATAGCTTAACAAGAAAATTTTCTATCGGAGGAAAGAGTCAAATGATAATATTTTTGAAAGTTTTTATGGTAATTTTTTAGTACCATACTATAGATTGCAATTCAATCAAGATAAATTTTTATGATAGTTCAGTGGTCAAATTTGTCATCTTATAAGTAAAAAATCTTAAATTTGATATTTTTCACACTCTTTAAAGATCAGGTACCCTTATTTTTTATGGAATATATTCTTAAACTAGTTCAAGTTATGATGTCGGCTTAAAACTTGAGAGAGTAGTTGACGTAAACCTCAAAACCTGTAACCAAAAAAAAAAATTCAATTAAGGTAAGTTGAGATTAAAATTGAACCGATTTCTAATTGCTACTTAGTTTTTAATGCCTTTCCAAATTTTGCCACCTATTGGCTAATAACTTATTATTATTATTTAATCATTTTCATGTGAATAAATAAAAATAATACTGAAATTGCTTGAGAGCCTCCATGACATAGATTTCTATACTATTTTTGAAAAAGAGAAATGTCAATTTTTTTACCATGATTTTGAAAACTATATATATATATTCTCATCCTATCATGGTTTTAACTTATTTTTTAATTTATTATACTTATGAATGTTATGTATCACACGTTTTTCATGTTTGTATTAAAACGTGATTTGCGAGTACGTTTTTATGTTAAAAAAAATTCATCTTACACTTTAATATGATAAATTGAAAATTAGTTAAAAATAAGGATATATAGAAAAAAAATAAAGAACTAAAATAGAAATATAATTGTCAAACAATCTAACATATGGAAAGGATAGTCTACAACTGATTCTGAATTGCCATTAACAATTCCAAAGAAACATTATCAAAATTTAGATCTCAACCCCAAACCTACCATGGTACAAATCTCAACTCATCCGATGGAATTAACTGCTCAAATATATATTTCCCTTTTTTTTTTCCCATCGAAACCCCCATTTGGGTTTGTTGAAGCCAATGTTTATGGGTTTAAGCATTGGGCAAAGTATAGGCCGGGACTGCCGTCCAAGGCCTCAAAATTACATCCAAACATGAGTTTTGTTGGTTTATTGAATTATTTTTTAAAAATTCATCCTATCAAACCCCTTTTTACACATCTACCAAACCCCCTTTTAATCATCGTACTATTTTCCCTATATTTTGCCAACTCAATCGGTGTCTCAAGTTTTGTTTGATAAAATTAAAAGTTAAATACTAAAAATTGAATGTTGTACACGCAATCTTAAGTATAAGTATTAAATTTAAGTTAATAAACACACTTTTAGTGATAGACTAAATTTAATACGAAATTACTAAAGTAAAACTATGTTGCAAAATTATATTTTAAAATTAATTTACAAAACTTCCCTTAATTCCCGAATCTTATTAGTGTGTTATCATTTCATATTTGCTATGGATTCTCGCGAGTATTAAAGTGCATTCAATCCCCTCAATTTCATATCATTTTTTTGTAGTGGGGACTCACTTGAGTGAACATGGGTCCCACATAAATTTGTGGGTTGTATAATTTTATATAGGGAGAGAATGGAAGGAATCTTACTATAATTAGAGAAGCCAACTCTTTCAATATTAATACAAAAGTGTATTTCTACTTGGTAAAGAGTTGTAAATTAAGCCATATTCCTCCATTTTAAAACAAATTGTAGGGCTAACCATTTTTAATCTAAGTATAATTTTTTAGTAATTTGGGTCATAAACGGGGTTACTAGTTATATCTGTTTTTATAAATAAATCAATACAAATTCAATAAATAAATTGTTCAAAAAATTTTGAAATTGTATTTTGTGCATTTTCGAATTGCGATCATGATAAACTTTCATTTGACTTAAAATCTAAATACGTACGACCTTATTATTCAAACCGACGTGAAATTCTAAAATCATGATTGTTTAGCTGATTGTAACGAGGCATAAGCCTGCCTCTAAATTTTTTTTTATGCCTTATGTTTCAAAAACTTTAAATAAATTCTCAAAGACAAGAGTCTGATGGATTGTATCGTAAAGAGAACAATAAAAAAGAAAAGTATAAAATAAATTAAATCTGAAGACGAAACAAGTACTGAACTTAACATTAAACAGAAGCAGTAAAAGATCACTAGAGCGATGATTGCAAGGAAAGTAAAATTGCTTGGGAACAAAAAAAAGTAAAATTGCTCGGGAGTAAGAAATAAGTATATGGTACACTGTCTTTATGAAGAGTTTGTGTGTTTAATCGTGGATCCCTTTTCAGTGGACTAACTTGTGCTATTTTATAGAGATAATCTTCAATCGTGGACCTAAATTTTCTAATCATTATTGTTGATGATGCACAAAATGACTTTGCATATCATCTGTCAAGTGATTGAAAATAAATGCAATAATTTAAAGTAAAGAGAGATGAAAGAGACAAGATTTATAGTAGTTCGGTCAATGTGACTTACGTCTACTCTTGAATGACTTTGGTCGTCGGTACTTTTATTAGCTTAAGGGTAAAGGGAGCAGAGAGTACAAGCTTTGAGAAAGAGAGGAGAGTCGTGCTCAGGTAAGAATGTGATCTTGTCCCCTAAGTGTTGGTAGGACTTACAATTTATAGTCGCCTTCCTAACAGATTTGGGAGATGTATTATCAACTACATAACTATTCTGGTGGAGCTCACAACTTCTCCTTAACGGATTAGGTAGTTGCGGTGCTCTTCATGAGATTCGGTCAAATGATGATATGGGTGTTGACCCCTTCAAAGGGGAAGAAGATAAGGCTCTTTGATGATCCTGCATACTCCAAGGTGGTAGAGGAGGAAGGTTGGGTGCCTGAGGTGGAGACCTGGGCATCTGCCGAGGAGACCTGGGCGCCTGCGGAGGAGAGTTGGGCGCCTACGGATAGCCCTGCATGCTCCTCTACTGATATAACTCATGGAACTTGATGAACTTGATCGGGTGCAAATTTTTTTGAGCTTGGCTAGCTGGACCTCTTGGAGTTGGGCCCTTAGACTTGTAACATGAATTGGGCCATTGGGTTTAACTCATCAATTGTGATCATGGTTTTGTCTCTTGAGATGCATGGACATGCGTTGAATCATTTTCAACTGGTGACTCATAATTCCACATTTTCTTGTTTTTAAGAATTCTAAGAGTCCTGCTCTTCAAACTGTTTTGTCAATCACGAATTCTCATAGATTTCTTTATAACCACTATATCCTTTCCACGTGTCACCTTTTGATATTATTATTTTTGAGTCTAAACAAATTGTGATTCCACAAAAAACAAAAACACTTCACTACCACAAAGAAAGTCTTGTGTTTTAATTCCAAATCTTATTATTGTGTGATCATTTCATATTTTACTATGGATGCTCTGAAGTGTTAATTCTCATTCAATCCCCTCAATTTCATATTATTGTTTGTAGTGGGGACTCACTTGAGTGAACATTCCTTGCGAGAGCTGGAGAAGCGTCTACGGGTAAAGTACCGTATTCATATAACTGCTTGCCACCTATACTCTGTCATCCATTCCAAGTTTAGGAACCTAGGTAATAGTATCCCGATCAAATAGCTGACGAAGGGGATGAGCTGATCAGGAAGTCTATTGGACGCTGTTCAACTAGCTGAGACCCCAATATCCCACTTTCGAACTCCATCCCTCCCTTTCACGGGACCCACATAAATTTGTGGGGGGGGGGGGGTGTATAATTTAATATGAAGAGAGTGGAAGAAATCTTACTATAATTAGAGAAGCTAACTCCTTCAATACTAATGCCAAAGTGTATTCCTACTTGGCAAAGAGTTGTAAATTAAGTCATATTCCTCCATTTTTAAACAAATTGTAGGGCTAACCATTTTTATTCTAATTTGTTAATCTGACACGAAATCAACACAAAATTACTTTATATAAGTATAGTTTTTGAGATTAATAGACCTTTGATCCAATGGTATTTTTTACCTTGTGAAAATTTTACCTTCTTGAGATCAAGGGTTCAAGTCCCTCTTTTCTTCTCCTCTTCCTCTCCCAGCAAAAAAAAAGTATAGTTTTTGAGTAATTTTTGTCTTAAACAGGGTTACTAGTTAGACCCGTTTTATAAATAAATCAATACAAATTTAATAAATAAATTGTTCATAAATTTTTGAAATAGTGGTACCACAAAAGACGACATTGCACAATCCGTTACCAGCCTTAACCAACCATCTCACTGGCTTTGCTCAACGAACAAATTAATTTATCATAGGGAAAGGAATATTCAACCATGTGTTCGTCAAAATAAAAGTTGGGGCCATACAGGCAGTGAGATTCTACTCTAAGAGGAACCCCACTACCCTTTTTTCTTTGTTCAATTTGGTGTTTATCGGTAGGTTTACTCACATTATGATTTTTTTTTTTTTTGATTTGGTCAAAAATAAATTATTCATCTCAAAATTAATATATTCACAAAAGATAAAAATATAATTTTAAATTATTAAATTTTAAATTCAAAATATCTGTATTTACGGCTTTACTTCCAGTCACATCTACACCACCATAGCTGTTTGACACACCAAGTCACAGAGTTCCGTGGCACCCACTACCCATAATTTTCTCGGGAAAAAAAACAGAGAGAAAAGGAAAGAAAAGCCTTTCTCCCAAAAACCGTAATCAAAGGAGCCGTTAGGCCATCCCACGAGAAAAGGTAGGGGCGGTTTTGTCGTCTGCACTTTTTCCCATAAAACCACAAATTCTTATCTGACTATATTGCAATGCCCACTTATTACACTGTATCAAAACGAAGGTTTTTTCTTCGGTTTAATTCTTTCCGAAACAAGAGAAGTCACAAAATAATTACAACAAAAACAATCTAGAGAGGGAATGTTGTGTACTTTTAGAGAGAGAAAATGCAATGGTGGTGAGTCTGATGAGTCATGTAGTTGTCATTTGTGGTGTTTTTGGTTTATTTTGGAAGTCAATTAAAACTGGAATGATAGTAGAGAATCGCCCAGCTCACCCAAGGCTTTTTGCTCGTAGCATATCACCTGTATCAGATTCTCTCTCTCTCTCTCTCTCAATTAATATCTGCAGGGTTTTTTCTCTTTTTAAGCATTTCAGTTTTGCCCTCATGGTCTCCCTGCAAAATTTCTGCTTTAAGGCCCAGAAAAGTTGATTGAATCTTTCATTGATTTTTCCAATCTATTCAGGGTTCCGTTTGTGGGGCTAAAAGATTTTATGATCCACTCAACTACTCCTCTGTCCACTACATTCTCTGTGCTGTCACCTTCTTAGCGTTGATGAAAAACAGAGAAAACAGAGAAGGGGCTTATGTTTTTCGTCTCTGAGCAAAGCTTGAACTCAAGCGTTCCAAAACCAAAAATCTCAACGATTTCTGGCTTTGTTTTCTTCTGATTCTTTTCTCATTTCTCAAAACAAAGATGTGGTCAAGTGGGTTTTTGTTTTCTTGAAGAACACAACTCGTTTGCTTCTAAGAAGGGTTGCTTCGATTTTGCTCTGTTTTCGTCTCCAAGGTTAGGGTTTGAAGAAAAACTTGTATCCGAAGTGGGCTGTGAGTGATTTCGTGAGAAAATGTTGTTAATTTCATGAACTGGGTTGTCCTATTTTGGGTGAAAACATGGGTGTTACAAATTCAAAAGCGGAGAGGAGTGAAGCCCTGAGACTCTGCAGAGAGAGAAAGAGATATATCAAAGCCGCCATTGATTCAAGGTGCGCTTTAGCGGCTGCTCATGTTGCTTATGTTCAATCTCTTAGAAACATTGGCGTTGCTCTTCGTCGATTTGCTGAGGCTGAAGTGTTGATAGAGTCTTCCCTCTCCACTTTCGCCACTGAAATTGACAAAACCCCTTCACACTCTTCTTATCCGTCACCGTCCCCGCCACACATTGCCGGCGTTCCTGACTCGCCGGTGCTCAATGGAAGCCCCCTTTCACCATCTATGACTAGATTGAGCTACATGAAGTCAGGAGGGACTAGTGCTGTGACTTTTAGTGTTAATCCAAGTAGAAATGTTTATGTGGATGACATTGATTCCATGGCATTTCCAATGCCGCCACCACCCCCACCTCCTGAGTCGGGGCCCTCTTGGGATTTCTTCTTTGACCCCACTGATGATTCTGAGAGCTTTAGGTTTGTGGGAAATCTTAATGGTTTCAATATGGGTTTTGATGATGCTACAATGTATAGACAATTTAGTGAAAAACAAGGTGATTTAGATGGAACTAATGAGAATCATGACGAATTAAGAACCCCGGAATCCGAGAATAAGGTGCATAATATGTCCGGCAATTCGGTGCCTCGAGGTGATGGGGGAGATACATTGGTAGCATACAATGCACATTCAGTTAAACCTCATGGGATTGAATGCAGTACACAGCAAGCAGATGATAGTGAAAGGAAAGGTGTAAACAAACAAGGAAGTGCAAATGCGTTGGTTGGAACTTCGACGGGTAAAGCTGCTTTGGAACAAGCTAGTTCAAAGACAGATAAGTCTGTGGTGGACAAAGATATATGTGCAGAAAGAGAGGATCCTTCAGAGTTCATAACCCATAGGGCTAAAGACTTTCTCTCTAGCATAAAGGACATTGAGCACCGTTTCTTTAGATCATCTGAATCTGGTAAGGAGGTCTCCAGAATGCTTGAGTCAAACAAAATCCGAGTTGGATATATTGAGGCAAAAGGTAATCTTTCCTGCTTAACATGGGAAGATTTGTTTCACCAATCTAACATGATGAATTGCATGTTTTATTTTTCATTTTATCTTATAAGATATGAATACAAATGGCATTTATAGGCAAAAGATTTTATAATCCTAAATTTCCCACTTGGAAACTTACTGAACAACTATTATGTAGGGAGATCAGTGTCAGCTTTTTCAGCGGCATGCCACCTTGTTTGTTGCCAAGGAAAAACTGGACTTGTTTCTCATGGTAAGTCTATATCTTCTATATGAGTGCAGCCAGTCACCAATTAACACCCCTATGTAGTCTTGGGAGGCTTTCGGGTATATATTTACGTCCTTCCTGTTGCAAAGGTTATCAATTTCTGTGCCTATAATCACCTATCGGACAATTTCTTGTGTTACTTATTGCCATGAACACGAAATTTTGGCTGCATTGCCATTTTTTCAAGCAAAGGAAAAAAGAGCACAATTCCTTTCAGATATAAGTTTGTGTTTAACGAGAATTAATTTGGTCCTGGGGCTAATTCTTTAGATGTTGCTTGTTTGATCTATCACTGCATGACATAAAGCAAACCAAGGGGAAGGACCCTTTCAACTATCAGTAGCTTTGTTAGTACTTGTCATTGTGGACAACTTGATCAACGGGCTGATTGGGCAAGGTGTTCCCTCTTTGTTTAGGATTTTCTAATTCTCATAATTTGTGCAGAACCTTCAGAAAACATGACAAAGGTTATCACTTGGAAGCGGTCAGCATCTTCGCAGTCATCATCATCAAGGAATCCTCTCGCTACAGCATCAAAAGATGACAATGATGACAGCGGAAGTGATTTTGTTGAAGAGTTTTGCATGATTGCCGGAAGCCACTCCTCCAGCCTGGACAGATTGTATGCGTGGGAGAGGAAACTCTACGATGAAGTGAAGGTACTTAGTTGAACACTGTTGTGACCACAAAATTCGAATGTCTTGTTCATTCTCTTCATTAACTGTGATCTTAAGGCACATGTACTGTGGGGGGATGCTCTTTGGGCTGATCTATAATTTGCAATTCCCATCATTTGGGGGATACACCTACTTTCCTATTTGCATCCAGGCTCATCTTAGTAGTACAAGTCATCCAGGACTCACAGTATTTTTCATTACAAATCTCATCATTTGGAACATCAATGTTGTCATATCACTTCATTTCCATTTAGAAGTTTATCATGGTAATGTTTGTTCATAGTATACTGGCTTCCCATATAATATACGATGAACGATGTTCTACATTTACTGAAATTACTTATCTAGTCTTTGAATTTAGAGGACATATAAATCCATAGGAGACTTAATTGGATGGTATTTTCAGAAGGAACATTATTGTTATGTTGCATGTTCTTGTTTTGGCTATATGTTGCAAAAGGCGTGGCACTTGGCTGTTTTACGGAGTCTCATCGATGAAGAAGGCTCAAGCTAGATTTGATTTTTAGCATTGACTTAGTATGCAATGTATAATATTTTAGAGCGATTAAGTAAATGAAACTGAGTACAATCACAAAAATTAAAAGGTCAAGTACAAATTGTTAAGAAACTATAAATGTTGAAAAAAGAGACTTGGTGATAAACTTGACTGGTTTCTATCCAATCATTTTGATTTTAACTAGCCAAGGAAATACTAAGTTTTCCCCTTACTAAAGTCCTAGTTTGCGTAGAAGCCTCGTCCTTCTTTGATCAAACCATCAGATTGGACACCTTAAGGAAATATGTCAGGGGTTCCAGGGCCAAAACCCTTACCTGAAAAGCAATCTGTACATTGTTCCTCCTATAAGTCAACCTTGCATAAAAACATGAGTTGTTATTTAAGTAGCCCCTCCTCCTCCGGGTTAGTTAGTAACATGGGCAGGGCCACCCTGGAATTTTTTATTTTTTTTAACTTATATATTTTTGATTTTTTTTAGGTCTATTGAATTGGGGCTCAGTGCAAAAAATAAAAATAAAAATTAGACCAATGTTAAACATATGAAGTCTTGAGCTGGAGCCAAACAAATAAGGCCGATGTCTTAACAAATGGTGATCTTGTTCAAAAATGGTTGAAACCGAAAAAGATGTGGTATATCGACTAATTCACTTACAAGGGACTTTGACGTTGATATTATCAATTGCAACTATCATTGTCGAGTGAACATTTTCACAAATGAAGATTGTGAAAATTAGGTTGCATAATTAAAGGAGTGATCAAGGGATGATAGATAACTTGGTTGACTTGATTGCTTATATAAAAAAAGATATTTTTCAATGGCATTGATGATGAGTTTATCATGCAACGTTTTCAAAGTATGAAAACTTGTCAGGTTCAATTGTAAATGGTTATAATTAGTCCTATTTTTTGTAAAGAGTTATAATTAACCCCATTTTTTGTTGCCTTTTTTTTTTTGCGTAGACTATGTGTACTGATTTTTGGTCTTTTTGTATTCAATGAATTTTTATCCAAATATGATGTTAAAAATTCTTTTTATTTATTGGAGGAAAAAAAAAGTAAATCTTGCTAGATAGAGTTAGAGTTTGCCCAGCCTAAAAAAATTCCTAACTCCGCCGCTAGGTAGTAATCCGTATAAAATTTCAACAATGAATACCTCTTCTTTTGTTCAAGTTATAGTCTGGTGCTAGTGAATGCTGGGCTCCCTACCATACCTAAGGGGCATATTTATTCTTCATTACGTGCATCATCACGTTACGAGGTGGTATGAGTGTAGGCTCTTCCTCTCGGTGGTGGGACAAGTCAGATAATAGGACATGTGCCTTAAGAGTCTAACATGCCAAGACTTTCCAAGGCCGAGGACCAAGATGGATGAGGTCGCGAAAATGAGGTTGAAGTGCCAGATTCATGTACTTGTTTCACATTGTGAGGAGAGCAAAGCTTGTTTGGTAGACTTGCCTTAACCATCAAGACACTTTTAAAAGTCGAGGTAAGCTAAGCGTTCTGCGTACAATATGTTAACAGTGGAGTTGGGATGCACATTAATGTTCCACTTGATTGCGACCTAGAGGGGAGGGAAAAGGACAGAATGTCCCCATTTTCTGGTTTCTTCAATCTACTAAGAAGAAAGAAATACAAGGGATTTTGTCCTGTCTTCTTTGAAACTACATGGACCTCAAGTAAATATATTTCCTGATATGAGGTGGTACTTTCCAAAATCCATTAGCTAGTGCTTATTTGCACCTGATGACGAAATGTTTCTCTATCAATTTTTATGAAGGATGGTTAGCTCCCTTGTTGAGAAAATTTGCCTTGGTCCTGGTGGAGTGTATTCTTACCATTAGCTGATATAATATCTGCCTCATTTTGTTATGCTTAACTTTTTGCTTTTGTAGGCTAGTGAGTCTATCAGGAAGGAATATGATCGGAAGTGTGACCAGCTTAGACACCAATTTGCAAAGGATCTTAGTGCCCAAGTCATTGATAAAACTCGGGCAGTGGTGAAAGATCTGCATTCTCGGATTAGAGTGGCGCTCCATGCTGTTGATTCAATATCGAAGAGGATTGAGAAAATGAGAGATGAAGAGTTGCTGCCACAACTTCTAGAACTTATTCATGGGTGAGATTAATTTTAGATTTTATATTTATTTTAGAAGACATTTTGATCTGCACATCTTATTCTCATTTGATGATTCATAAATCCATGACCAACGGGTTGGATGCAGATTGATTAGGATGTGGAAGGCGATGCTTGAATGCCATCATGCCCAGTACATAACCATCTCCTTAGCATACCATGCAAAAAGCTCGGGAGGAACACCCCAGGAAGATACACAGAGGCAGATTATGGCTCAGCTCCAGGATGAGATAGAATGTTTTGGTTTGAGTTTTGCAGATTGGATCAACAGCCATACATCGTATGTGGAAGCTCTCAACAGTTGGCTACAAAACTGCATCCAGCAACCACGGGAGCGATCCAAGGGCAGAAGGGCATTCTCCCCTCGTCGTGTCATTGCCCCTCAAATTTTTGTTCTCTGTCGTGATTGGTCGGCTGGGATCAAAGCTTTGCCATCTGAGGAGCTTAGTGATGCCATCAAAGCCTTCTTATCTGATCTGCGCCATTCGATTGGGCAACAAACAGAGGAACAGCAGAAGAAACACAGGACACCTAATTCAGGCGACAATGAAGATTTAGATGGTAAAGATGAAGAGAAGAATGATGACGGGTCTTCGAACGTGAGCTGCATACATTCAAGTTTGACAAAGGTTCTTGACAGACTGACCAAGTTCTCTGAGGCTTCGCTGAAAATGTATTTAGATATTCAGCAGAAAAGTGAAACTGCTCGAAGTGCATATTGCAACTACAAGCCACCTAGATCCTTCAGTATATGAGATCGTCAATGTAGTATAATTTCTGATGTTACTGGTTGGAAGTAGATGTTTGTTAACTTCATAATTTTTGCAAGGTTCTATTGTGAAGAAGATATAGAGGAGTTGAGTTTGGTTTTCAATCTTGGTGGTGATTACTTTAGCAAATATGTGTGAGATGAATCTGTTGCAGTATCGCGGAACTTTATTGAGTGAAATGCATGTGACGTGAGATATAATAAGAAGTCTGACTTACAGAACAGAATTTAAGCACACCATTTAATACAGTTATAGACGGAACAGATAGATACAGGACGGGAGATATAATAGGAAGTTGAAAAAGATGATACATTTAGGCTATGATACAAAAAGTTACTAGTCAATTCTAGGACGGTGATTTGTACAACTCAATGATTTGGACAATTCGAGGTCAACTTCTTGGAAAACTAGAGATTTTGGCCGAAATATTGCCAAACTGAGTAATCCTTCTCCTTCATGTCTGATTGGATTTTGGGGATTAGTGCAAATTCGATAAAAACTTTGATCTGAAATCTGCGTTGGTGATGTGTCTGTCTAGTTTATAGTTTATGGTGGCATTTTTCAACAACACCGAGCAAATCACCCAAACTCAACGTAAAATAGCGTGTTATATTTGACTATCTCCTCGTATAAAAATGATATGATCTGTTAATATGAATAAATAAAAATATATTTGATAACGTATTTATTTTTATATTTTTTTTAAAAAAAATAAAATAAAATAAATTTATGTTTTTTTGTGATAAAAATTAAAAATATAAAATATGTTTAGTAATTATTTATATTTAAAAAATTATAAAAATAAAAATAAAAAATATGTTTGATATTATAACAAAAATTCACCGCCAACACCACCACCAACCACCCAGCAGTCAACCACCAGCCACCACCAAACACCCACCACCACCACAACCCCTAAAATTCACCACCCCTCACCCCGAAACAAACCACCACCGAAACCCACCCCCTGAAACCCAGCCCCACCCAGCCCCAGCCCCATCCCAATCGGCGGAAACCGAGCACCACCCCAATCAGCTGAAACCCATAGCCACCATCCCCGAAACCTACAACCACCCAACCACCCCGAAACCACAGACACCATCCCCGAAACCCCAACCCCCAACCCACCCACCCCACCCCCGAAACACCACCACCCAAATCCACTACCACTCTCCAAAATCCTTCACCACCACCAAAATAAAGAAGGTTGAGATAGAGAGAGCGAGGGTGACAGAGGGAGAGGGGGAGATGGCGTCTAGATCCTTCGATGGTGTTTGGGTCCTTCGTCTTCATCTTCAGCAGAGAGAGAGAGACAACAGAGATATGAGAGGTGAAAGAGAGATGATCTTTTATATACTCTACCAAAAATTCATATTTTATTGTTAAGGTAGATTGAAATCCAAACCTCATTTAATCCCTTTCACCATTACGGATTTTTTTTTTTTTTTTTATGTTTTCAAAAACATCATTTTGAATGTTTTCATATTTTAACTTTGTTTGTAAAACAGAACAATTAAAAAAAAACATAAAAGCATTCACCAAACATGTTTTTAATTTTTTTTTTGCCAGAAAATAAAAACAAAGAATTATGAAACACTACCTAAATAATGTTTTATGTGCGGGTGATTTCTTGCACAATGATGAGGTAGCAACACTTTGGGTGGCACTCAACAGTCATTCTTTGGTTTGGGGACGGTACCTGACAACCACAAAAATATGTTAGAAGAGAAGCTGGAGATGTTTTCGACGATTCTCCTCTGATGCTAAAGTCATATTTTGAGAAGGGAAGAAGATACAATGCTAAGTGTTAGGTTCTGAGAGCATACGATTATCTCTTGCCTAAGACTATTATTTATACTTTTATGATAGTTGAGTGTGTCTATCAAGAACATCCATATGACCCCCTTTAACGTGAGGGCTCTTAATTGGCTCACCCTTGAGACAATAGGAATGTTTTTTTGACCTCGTTAGGTAGTTAGGCGTCAAGTAAAGTGTTCTTTTGACCTCGATTCTTGATCCATTGCATGCATGTCTGTCTTATGCATGCTGATGACATTAATCCCTCGCCCTCCGGATCCTCACCGATAATTAGCACTCGCACTGAACATTCATTGTGAGACTTGACATTTGATAACATGTTACAATAGAATAACTTCTCGGCGTCACATCTTGCACCCAAGAGATTAATATTCAGTCTTCTTGCCCCCCTCCCCCCCCCCCCTTGGCATTTAACATTCCTTAATCACTCATCACATGCCCACAAGGAGCATTTATTGAGTTCTCAAGGTCCCTTCTTATAATTGGTTGTGGTGTGCTATTGTACTAAACTTTAATGCCTAGAATAAAAGACTCACGCCTACTGACAGAGAGACACGATTTCTTATAAGACATTCCTTCATTTGTTCTTAGGTGGGCATTTCCACCAATGTAGAGCCATCTAACGACAATTGTCTTTCATTACGTCGACTAATGTGATTGGCGTATAACGTTAATCACCTCTTAGGCTCCTCGGCTAAATCTACATCGATGTTTTGATCTTCTCAACGTTCTTCGGTCTAAACCATGAAGATCCTTTATCAGTGTGTATAACGAATACCGAGGAGATTCTAATGTTCTTTAATTATCACTTATGCACTTGCTGGTAAGGTATACCATGTATTTGTTTTTGATTGGCCTGACAGACCACACCCTGTCATTATACATGAATAACTCTTTTATGACAATAAATACATTTACACTGATCCTTTATCAGTGTGTATAACAAATACCGAGGAGATTCTAATGTTCTTTAATTATCACTTATGCACTTGCCAGTAAGGTATACCATGTATTTGTTTTTGATTGACCTGACAGACCACATCCTGTCATTATACATGAATAACTCTTTTATGAAAATAAATACATTTACCAAATAGTGTGATGAAAAATATATTTTTATTCTATTGTATAAGGTATGTATAACTCTCTTTGCAAAATTAAAGGATACTTTACTTCATTTCTTGCATGTATAGTATATGATAGATCGAATTAGTGTCTCAACATTGTACACGATCAATTCCATGAGTCTATAATTAGAAATAGCTAGTACTCGATATGAGAGTAAAATAATACAATCTCCTCCATTGGGCACCCCTAGGCCTGGTGGGCCTGACCGAACCCAAAATCGGAGATTGACAACCCTGTATAAGTGCCATTGCCGCGCCTAAATTTATTCAAAAATCTGTTTCCCGCCCCAATAGTTGAAGATCCACCTCTCTCTCTCTCTCTCTCTCTCTCCTTCCACTTTCCCTCTAAACAAACACCTCAGAGGATCTCCCATATCTTCCTCCAAGAGGTCAGTGTCCCAATACACTCGTTAGATATTTTCATGCTGTAAAGATCTTTATCATGTAATAATCTTCATTTTACCAACATTTATATATCTGCGTACACGAACACATATGTTTTTTTATTGAATTTGGGTTATCTATGTTATTTGATTTTTTCCATGTTGTAAGATGGGATTTTTGTTTGTGTTTCTGGATCAGGAGGTTCAGAATCTATTAGATTAGTCGGAGCTGTGAAATTGGTTTTGTATTTGTATGCTTTTTTGAAAGTTAATTTCTCACTTTGTTGAGAGGGTCTAATTCCATGAAAGTGAAGCCATGATTCATGGAGAGGAGAATTCGTCCGACGGGTCTTGTAGAATCCGACCTGTTTTAGGAGATGTGACAAATCAATTTGGGAAAAGGGGGTTTTCCACGATTACGGGTAATTTAGGTCTCAAATCTGGAGATAAGTACTGTGGAAATGTTGAAAAGAAAGATGAGGGTTCACAGTTTGTAAAGAAACTATCTCTAGGAGTGGAGTCTTTAGTGAAAGGCAATTGCATAATCAATTGTGTTGATTATGATAAAGAAAGGGGCAAGCAGGGTAGTGTTATGCCAGGACCTTGTAGTGAGATTAAAACCTTAAGTGGAAATGCTATATCTGGTATTTCAAAAATACACAGTGAAATTAGGGAGCCCAGTTTGTCTGATGTCAGTTTGAAACTTGGAAGAGGCATTACTGTTAACCAGAGTACCAAAGAAGTTGGTGGTGTCGTGAGGGACAGTTGTGTCTCTGGAATTTCGATGCCTAAGAGCTCGTGTGATGGTAGCATCCCTGATGCCGATGGAAAATGTGGCACTGATGAAGGAAGACTCAGTATTGACACCACACAGAGTGATAGTCTTCATGAACAATTGACAACTCAAGTTTGTGGCAGTGCTGGCAATGATCTTGGTGTTGATAATTTGGCCTCGAGTCAATCTGGTTCCATTGGGTGCTCAAGATTGCCGGAGTCACAAGAGTCGAAGAATTTTGGCTTAGAGAGATGCACCGGACTAAAGGGTGATGCGTGCTCCAATTTAAGTCCAGCTGATTTGATCAAAACATGCGCTTGTTCCTTTTGCACAAAAGGTAATGGTGAAACTTCAACACACATTGGAATTTACTACTTCAGTTTCAAGATTCCAGGGTTTATTAGTCATAAGCATATGGTATTACTCCTTGTAGAACTTCCTCTTTTTCTTTTTTTGTCATACATATGATCTGTTAACACCTTGATTGTTTTGTGTTGTGGTAATCAGCTGCTTATATTTGGTCAGACCTCCATTACCAGGATATTAAGGGTCGAATAGCTGGTGAGTTACTGCACGTAGTCTATAGTTACTAGCTTGTGTCAATTGGCAGTATTTTTTCATTATAATCTTGATTTCCTAGCATTAAAGAAGAGTCAGAAAGAAGCAAGCATTATGGTTCAAAGAAGTTGCAGGAAACAGGGCAGTGAAAAACCTGGTCAAGGGAACTCCAATGCATTCTCAAAGCTAGAGTCCGATCTCATGGGTCATTGGAGGTCACTCTTTCTTCAGATGGAGGATATTTTTGGCCATGAATGTAGCCAACTTGTAAGTGTAAATCTTGAAACAACTTTTTTTTTTCTCGGTGAATAATTCTCACCATAAGTTGGATATATTGGTATAAGGAATTCATAAAAGCCATAACTACCACTACTTCATGAAGCCTGATACTCATTGACAACAATATGATTCGCTAACACAGCTATTGCATTTGTTTAGTCTCTTCTGGGACATGAAGAAATGTCATTTACTTTTGAGTTGATAATTCTTCAATCCTTGGATTTACCCCTGATTGATTCATGTAATTTTCTGTGGTTTTTCTTTCATATTTCATGTTCCCAATCCCTAATTCTATGCTCAAACATCAATCAGATTGTTTGATACGTTGGTTTTAGGCTATGTCCAAAGCTCCAAGCCATTATGTTTATTGGCAGTTTCAGTAGCTTTTCTATTTGTTTTCCTATTTTATTTTCAAAGATCTCATATGTGGTAAGTTCTTCATATTCTCATTGCAGGAAGCCAGTTTACTGTCACTGAAAGATTTGAGAGAAAACTGCAAGACAGAACTTGAATCCATTAATGCGTTCCCTCCAGATAAACTGTAGCTTGCTTCTGATCCTTTTCATGTTTGTAAGATGTTATTTTGCTCCGATTTTTGGTAATTTGTCTGCTTTTGCTTGTTATAGCACAAAAAATCGAGAGGTCTCTTGAAGTTTATACCAGTTTGACAGATATAACATATCTGCAACAGATGTACCGTTTGATCTTGCTCATTCCAAACAAAACATGTGCACTTAGGATTTTTTTTTTTTTTTCTCTCAGAAAGTAGGATTCTTTATTATTCTGTGTGCTTATATTTTCATTGCATTCATATTGCCAATGGATGATTCTATTGCCTTTAAAGAACTGTGCATTGAATTGTAAGGACATTTGAAATGGAAATCGTTTCTATTTAGTCTGAAAGCCATGTTCTTGCTCACAACTTAAATTGATGATAATTAATATTTTCTGGTGCATACATGATGAATCTTAGAAATTTATTTTTTCTGCACCGGAAAACTATATTCTTGAAGTTTGATTTGAGTAATAGTCATACTCGTCTGAATCAATTTTCTTGATAGAAGACATGACATAAATCATGTTTGCAATTTTTTGTTGCTCAAGTCGGGCCAATCTATTGATCAGTTTGTGGACTGAGGGCACAGGACTTGCAAACGACCATCATTTTTATCCATTGAAAGGGACTAACTAGCAAGAAAATTACCAGGGACAAGCAGGGTAATAGGGGGATTTTCTAAACTCTAGTATTATAAGCCAACTTGTTAGACACATTCATCGGTTCAGAAAATAGAGTCAGGTGTATATCAAGGTTTAGGTCTATCTCTCCTCTTATCTCTAATAAAGACATGCATGTCTTTCCTTTTCTAGTCCCCATGTTTTGTAGGAGTATTGATTCAAGCGAAATTCCTATATACAAAATACTAGTAAGGACATATTTATCAACCTTAGGTACAGGCTGTGTGGAAGAAGCAAGAGGCTAGTTTTTTTCTCCCATTATTCCGTTATGTTGTATAGACATGGATTTGGTGCTGTTAGATTGATATGAAGCACATCCTTCATGCTTGTGAGTCTAAAAGATGAAAATCTGTATGGTAGTCTTGAATTTGTTAATTTTGTTGTTGAATTGCATATTTGTATGCAGAACCTATTGTTTGACAGTGAGATCAACTTTTGCCGACTTATTTCAGTATCCCATAATCAGTGAGTTTCACTGCATTGTCATACTGTTTTACCATTTTTCAGTAGGATCTTCCATGTGCCACCCTCTATAAATTTAGCACTTTGTACATTGATATCATACATCGAGTTTCCCTGCATTGTTATACCATTTTACCATACGTCGATATTATCTACAAATTTAGCATTTTGCGCCATTTCACGTGCCACCCTATTTCCTGTTCCTGTAAATTTATCTTCCATGTGACTTGATTTTAGTGCCCTTTTTTTTTGTTTACTTTTTCTTCCTCTATATTCCTCCAAGCCCATCCCTCTGGTTCTTGTATTTGGCATGTGGGAGATATAAGAATACGAATTCTGAATGTGTATTAACCGATGACTGTCCAACAATCAATTTGGAGTTTTTTGAGTTATATTTTTCCCATTAAACATTACTTCTGTCAATAAAATTTGAGTCAGCTTGTAATTTTGCTTTGAAAGTAGAAGTTGTTTCTCCTAATAGCTTTGTCTTCCTAAACAATACATCTCAGGTTTGAATTGGCGAATCTCTCTTTTCAATTTTCATAGGGGTAAGGTTGTATTCTACTATAAGAGATATTAGTAGAAAATAATGCAATAGAGATGACAAGCTTTGGGTTAGGGATGTAATTTAGGGGAGCCAATCTGAAATCAACTTGGAATATTCGGTATTATGTAAAGATTTTTGGTATTCAGGTAGAGTTATGATTAAAAAAAAAAATTATCCCAATTTTAATCTAAATAGTAGTTGAGTTGGATCTTGGGTATTTGAGATTCAATCCATATTGGTGAATTAAATTTCAATTTTCATCAGAATTGAGTTCGAATTTTGCTACTCCAAATATTCAATCCAAATTTCAGCATGATATGAATAACTTGAGTTTATTGCATGTTTGAATTAAGCATGACAGGTTTATTTTTTAAATGAGTTTAAAAAATTATTCAACTTTGACTTGTTTAGAAAACAATTTGAGTTTAAGTAGTTTGATTATTTTACATATAAAAAAATTGAGTTTTGAGAGTTCGAGTCGAGTCGAGTCTTTAAGCTCATTTTTTTAAATGAGTATATTTTTTTTTTTAAATTTAACTTGTTTGTTAAGTTTGAGTAACTCAATTCGATTATCAGCCTGATTTGAAATTGTCATTGTAATTGGGATAGCATTTGATTTTTGTAAAGTTGTTCACATCATTAATTTTCTCTTAATTTTATGAAATTTATGAATTTAACACCATAAAAAAATAACGAGTCACGTGATTGAGATTCTTCACTTGTTAATTTAAATACTGAAAGACTAAAAAGGTTATGATTATGATTTGGTAAGATTTAAGTTATATATTCAAACAAGTTAAGTTATAATTGAAATTTAAGATTGATCCAAAGTTTTTTTAATCATATATTTTATTTGTTTGACCATTTTAATCATATATTTCATTTGATTGACTACGTCATGCTCTTTTGCCACATTTTCGCCATCTTTATGTCCTTAATTTCTTTTTTTCATATTGTTTAAAGGGACCATTCAAGAGTTAAGTACTTAGTACGTTGCTGCAATTATATGAAAGGTTTGCATGTTATTTAGAATTGATATATACTTCTGGTAAGTTAGGTGCACCGACGTTCCATTCTACCAAAACTATCCATTTCTCTGTGCTAACACCGATTATTAAAAAACTCAATCTGTAATCGATTTAGAATTAGCGAGTTTGTGTTTTACTTGAATAGAGTGAAAATAGTGAATAATCTCAACTATTGAATAAGTATTGAGTTTCAATAAATGTTAGGATCTGTGCGTGTACAATCTTGCACAATATAAACACAAGAATAAATCTCTTCCATGGTGAACACGAGTTCATCAATCAAGTGGTCAATCTTGCTAGTTGGAACAGGTTGTAAGGGTTGGAGGTGGCCTGAGAAATGGTAATGAATAGTTCTTGTGGGTCACCAGATTGGTCCTGTGAGGCTAAGAGAGGTTCCTAGAACAGAGAAAGACAGGTTAGAAGGGCGTCGGAGTGTTTTTCGGCGTATCCCCTCCGACGATCAAGTCAGTTCCTTGATAGAGAAGAAGAAGAAAACAATGTATGATGCTTGAAAAAGGGTTTTTTGCATACCTCATTAATGTGTTTGTGAGGACTATTTATATCTTATAAAACTCATCATTGCTAACAGCGTAGCTAGTAGGTAATCATTCGAGGTGGATAGTGTGCACACTAATTTCTATGAGAAATGTTCTCATTCATAATTGTTCGGGACCCCGAACAACTAATGCTTTCTCCTCAGCCTACCAAGCGTTTAATGACCTTCTCTCAGCAAGAAGGTATTAAATGCCCAGGCATAGGAACATTCATTACATTTCGCTTCTAGGCTTTTATGCATTAAATGTTATCTCATCAAGGGAATGACGCATTAAATGCCTGTTCTCTCAAGTCGTGTGTCAGCGAGGGCATTCTAGTCTTTTTGTATCTGATCTGACACAATATGCCACGTGCCCATCCCCCTTTGGTTGAGCCTTTTGGTTTCTTGTGCCTCCTGACACCATTTGAGTAAGACGAGGTTATGATGGTTAGTCTAGCCTAGCCTAGGCTAGTGATCTGTCCATCAATAGCCCCTGTAGGAGTAGAAACGCCCATGTGGACAGACACACCTCGGTGCCGAGGGACTAGAATGATTAAGACCGACATACCCAAATTGTCGAGGAATATGTGTTGGTCCATGGCGTGTTGGGGATCCTTGGTCCCTGTGAATAGTATCCTCGGGGCAGGGGGTTGTAAACCGACGAAGACGTGTCGGTTCATGGCGTGTTGGGGATCCTTGGTCCCTGTGAATAGTATCTTCTGGACAAGGGGTTATTAATCGACGAAGATGTGTCGGGATCACAGCGGAGAGTCTCCACTGATGCCGAATACATGTGTTGTCATCTGGGAGTGTCTAAAAATGTCTCATCAACTGCCCCCAGCTTTCGATCTTCTAACATCGAGGACACGCGTCGTAAGAAGACGAAAGGTGCTGCAACTGCCCCAACCACCCCATCATTGCTTTCAGCTGTTTTCTGCTGCTTAGGGGGTCGTGCGCATTAAATGCGCCTCTCCGTGCTTTGTGCCCAATGATGGGGACATGTGCTATATAAACGAGCTTTCTCTTTCTTTCCCACACTTTTACCATTTTCGAACTCAGAAAGCTTTTGTCGAAAAACTTCGCTAAAGACCCTCTCGTCACACCGTTTATTAGTTAGTCATCACCGGAGTTTAGACCAACAAACCCCCTCTTGCTTTTGAACCTTCCTCGAGAAAAGAACCACTCTAAGTTCTTCAGAAATCCTCGTTTGCATTCTGGTGAGTCCTTGCGTCCCCTTTTTTTCATCCTTCTTCTGGTTTTTGCTTTTCATTCTTCGGTAACCGAAGGTGTTTCTGTTTTTCATTGTTTGACTAACCCTCAGGAAACCTCTCGGGGTTCCTTGTAGAAAAACTCTTTTTCCTTCCCCTTTTCTTTTTATTTTAATTGGAGATGCCCCAACGCCGCCCTGTGACCGAGGACCTCCAAGCTAGTTTCTCGAAGCCAGGGAAGTACAAAGTGAAGGGAAACCAGCAAATCAATAGGTTTAGGGCCCGATATCACATCCCCCAAAACGTAGGTATAGAAGAGTACGACCCAGTTTTGCATAACCGTAATCTCGAGGCTGAGGATGAGATGCCCTTTTACACCAAAGTAATCATAGAGGGTGGAATTAGGTTCCCTCTGCCTCTTCCAGTTCCTTTCCCATTTCAACCTCTTCCCGGGCAGTGTTGCCTTAATGTCTTTAGGATAATAATGAGGGTCTTAGAGTTTAATAATCGCCTCAGGGTGAACGTTGGGCTCAACGATATCCTTTTTAGCTATTCTCTGTTGAGGGTCATGCCTTAGCAGAACTTCTACCTCAAGGCTAGGGATCCATCTATGTACCTTGTAACTCACCTCCATGATTCGGATAAAGGGTATAAGGACGGCTTTTTGATCTTCAGCGGATCTTGGGAGAAGGGAACTGGTCCCAAGTACGATGGCCTGAGGTGCCTTCTTGAATGGAGAATAACAAGTACATCGGCTTATTTGAGTCTAATTTTTTACTGTCTTTGAGATATTTTGCAAGTGTTAATAACCTTCTTTCTTATGCAAATGTCTCCGCCTGGGAAGTCGCTCCTCCTCCTCGGTCTTTGGTGAACTTTGCTGACTTCATCACTGTTTGGAAGTTTGTCGGTGACGACGGGTTTGGCCGGGCCGCTCATCTTCTTTTGGACTACACAACAGGGTATAAGAAGTTTTCACAGCTCCCCCAACTTTTCAACCCTTCGCAGTAGTCTGAACTCTTTGATCAGACAGCGCAACAAGAGGCCAAGCAGAACTTGGAGGAAGACCCTGACAAGGCTACTGAGGCGGAAGTAGAGGACGTCTTTGAGGTTGAGGAGTTCAGGGCCAGAGAGATTTTTGTTCCTTCGCACGCCAAGGTGGGGACCTCAGGGAGAGATTAGTGGCCCGACTTCAACATCTTCCAATCCCTAGACGCCGAGGACGCCTTTGAGGTAGCCATGTCACATACGCCCCGTATAGACTTGGGTTTCTTGAAGCAGAGACAGGCCCTTGCCACAGGGAGAGAACGAGGCTCAACCAGCAGTGCCCCGTCAACAGGGACCAGCACCAACCCCCCACCTTCGAGGGCCGTTAGTCGGGGTCAGGTGCGTGACCGAGATCCTCAATTTGAGGAGGAGAGAAGAACCAAGGTAAGGCACGACAAACTTGGTAGGGGGTCCAAGGCCCCCTCCTCTCGACAACAAAGTGGGAGGGGCCATGGGTTGCCCCCTCCACCTCAGCAGCAACAACAACAGCAGAGACAACAACAACAGTAGAAGTAGAGACAAACTCCACTTCTCTGTCGCAGACGGTGGAAGCTGCAAAGTGGAACCTTCGGGCTACTGATCACATGAACCGGGTGATTAGGGTTAACGATTCTATTCTGCAGGACCCCCATGTCGCCAATGCAGTGAGCGAGACGCTCCATTTCGAGGCCGACATGGAGGCTCATAGGGGGCGGACAACGAACACGTTGTTCCGTTCCATCATTCAAAATTCTCTGGTGGTAAGTTCATCTTTAGTTTAGCCTTTCCTTACTGTATCACCCACAAATTGACCAAGTTTTTTCCCTCACAGGCCACCCAACAAATTTCCATAATTGATACCACGCAGCCAGAATGGACCTTCAACGGACCCAAGAGTAGAAGGAAGAAGTTGAAGGAGCCTTGGCCAGCGCTAAGGAGAATGTGGCTTCTAGAGACTCTACCCTCGTGGGCCAGGCCGTTCAGATTGAGCAACTGCTCAGGGATAGCAAATTGGCTAAGGTCGGCGTTGAAAAGCTAAGTGTCGCCTTGGCCGACGCTGAGAGGAGGATTACGCAGCAGACGCAGCAGTTCTCTGCGGCCAAGGTGAGGGCCGTCGGTTCAGAGGAGAACTGTCTGGCTCTGACCCAGGAGCTGGACAGGATCAGGGCTAAAACAGAGAATTAGAAGTCTGATGAACAAAATCGAGAGAAGTTTGTCGATGACATACTACCCGCCCTTGAGGAGAACAGTAAATAGTTCTTCAAAAAGGGGTGGGATGAGGCGCTCCAAGTCGCCGGTGTCCTTCCAGACTCTCCACTCTTTCAGATGCATAACTACGTGTCGTCGGCAGAGATGGTGTAGGCCGAGGTGGAGATTGCTGCTGAGGGTGTGGCCCCAACACTGATGCAAGTTTTGGCAGACCCACCTGAGGTGGTAATTCTCATCCCATTTGATGATGCCCTGCCAAATTCAGCCCCTTCTGCCCCCGAGTTCGACATTCCTCAGATCCCGCCCATTGCTGATTTTACTCCAGCTCCGCCTGCCCCAAATGATGTTCATCCCTTCAGTGTTGATTCTCCTTGCAGCGATTTGTTGGAGATGTCCAGGGCTAGATGAAAATTGTTCCTTCTTCCCTCTTTCCTTGTAACTCTCAGGGATGCAAAGCCTCGCTTTTGGAATGAATGGCTTTCTTCTTTTTCATTATTGAGCACTTGCATTATCTATTGAAACCATTTTTTTTAACGCTGATGTTGCAGTAACTATTGGTAACAAAATATCTCTTTAGCTCTGACACCAGGGGAGCAATTTGGTTGATCTGCCCGATTGGTTTAGCTTCATTATTTCTAAGGGTCGTACGCCCCCACAGGGTAGTGTCCTCCCCAGGAGTTTGTTCCTTGGACTGCCTCGAGGGCCTTGCCCTTCTACGAGGTTTGCTCTTGATTTCCTTCGAAGGTAAGAGTCCTTGAACTCTGCCTCCAGGGTCTTACCCTTCTAGGAGGCTTGCTCCTGATTTTTCTTCGGAGGCAGGAGTCCTGGAACTTTGCCTCCAGGGCTTTACCCTTCCAGGAGGCGTGCTCCTGATTTTCCTTCGGAGGCAAGAGTATTTGAACTCTGTTTCCAAGGTCTTGCCCTTGTGACATAGCCATTAATAAGTATCGAGGGAGATAATACTCAAAAATAGTACTTGTTTAGATTTATCACATTTCAAGGCCGTATTATAGGTTTTCCTCTCATATCTTCTAATCTATATGATCCAAAGCTTCCTACTGACACCACTTTGTAAGGTCATTCCTAGATAGGTCCCATTTTCCCATCCATCGGGTCTCGGGTATTGACCATCACTCTTCTGAGGACCAGATCGTCGACTTGAAATTCTTGGGTCTTAACTCTTTTGTTGTGAAGTCTGGAGATCTTTTCCTGATATTTAGCTACTCTCAAGATAGTCATTTCCCTTCTTTCCTCCACCAGATACAAATCCAGGCCAAGTTGATGACTATTCCCCCTGTGTCGAGAGCTTGCGTCCTTATGGTGGAGAATTCCACTTCCAGAGGTATGACTGCCTTCACCCCGTAAGTCAGGGAGTAGGGGGTCTCCCCTGTCGAGGTCCGAGGGATGGTCATGTATGCCCACAAAATGTTCAACAGTTCATCTGCCCACTTTCTCTTAGTTTTTTCCAATCTTTTCTTGATCCCGTTGACGATCGTTTTGTTGAAAGATTATGTCTGCCCATTGGCTTGGGAATATACAGGGGTAAAATAGAAATTACGGATTCCAAGTTACTCGCAAAAGGCTTTGAAGTGTCCGCCAGTGAATTGAGTCTTATTATCTGATACGAGCGCTCGGAGAACCCCAAATCTGACGACTATGTTTCCTTAAACAAATTTCTTAGTGCCTATGTCGCGGATGTGAGTCAATGGCTCCTTCTCGACCCACTTAGTGAAGTAATCTGTTACTATAATCAGGAACCTCTTATTCTCAGGAGCTTTACGCAGGGGTCCAACCAAGTCGAGCCCCCACTAGGCGAATGACCAAGGGCTGATTAATGGATGCAAGTCCCCTGCGGGTTGTTTGATTGTCGAGGTGAACCTCTGACATTGGTCGCATTTTTGGACATAGGCTTGCGCTTCCCTCTGCATCCGTGGCCACCAATATCCCTAAGACATGATGTGGTGAGCCGTGGATCGCCCCCCAAAGTACCCCTCACATATTTCTTCGTGTACTTTATAGAGGAGGTCTTCCACCTTGTCCTCTTGGACGCATAGTAAGTAAGGCCCTGAGAACGACCTTTGGTATAGCTTCTGATCCGGAGAGACCCAAAATCTCGGGACTTTAAGTTTTATCTTCCTGGCTTCTCTCAAATACTCGGGGAGGTCCCCTGTCACCAGGAACTTGAGAAAAGGATCAATCCAGCTAGGCTGCTTGTGTGCTTCTTGGACGGCCATCGCCTCGAAAGCCTTGTCTATACTGGAAGTGGGAAGGTACTCTATGGTGATCCTGTGCGGTAGAAAGGAATCTAGTGCCGAGGCTAAGCAAGCCAGGGTGTCGGCATGCGCGTTCTTATCTCGGGATACTTGCTTGACCTCAATCTTTTTGAACTTTCGGATCACAGTTGTCACCTCGTGATAGTAAGCCTTCATCCTCGGGTCCCTTGTCTCAAACTCTCTGTTAACTTGGTTGACTATCAACATGGAATCGCAGTGGACAACCAGGTATGTAACCCCTGTTGCCTCAGCTAACTGAAGTCCTGAGATGAGAGCTTCATACTCGGCTTCATTATTGGATGCTTTGAATCCCAGCCGAACAGCCTGTTCGGTAACCACTCTGTTCGGGGAGGCTAGCAAGATACCGATTTCGGACTCTTTACTGTTAGAGGAATTGTCTACATATAAAAGCCATGGCGGTCCCTTGTCAAGTTTCGAGAACGTTATGCCAGGAGATGGTGGCCTTTCTAGGACTGGAGGTCTCCAGAAAAACTCTGCTATGAAATTCGTCAATGCCTGACCCTTTATAGCGGTTCGGGATTTGAAGTGGATGTCATGTTCTCCCAACTCCACTGCCCACTTGAAAATCCTTCCAGAGAGATCTGTCTTTCTCAAAATGGCCTTTAAAGGCTAATCGGTAACGACAATAATTGGGTGCGCCTGAAAATAATACCGTAGTTTTCTTGCAATCGTGTCCAAGGATATAACAAGTTTCTCCAGGATAGGTATCTTGTTTTCGCATCCAGTAGCGCTTTGCTCACGTAGTATTCTGGCTTCTGGTGAGGCTGCATGGTCATGAATGAGTACCCCACTGACGACAAATTCTAATACAAAAAAGTACAGGAAGAGCATTACCCCTTGAACAGGGACGGATAGGGTCGGGAGAACTCTGAGGCATTCCTTGATTCTTGTCAGGGCGCCTTCACACTCCTGGTTCCACGTATCCTTCCTAGCCCCCTTGATGGCCCCAAAGAAGGGTTTACATTTGTCCGAGGAGCACAAGATAAAACGATTAAGTGCTGCCAACATCCCTGTGAGTTTCTGGACTTCTCGGACCGTTCGGGGACTTTGGATGTCTAGGATCGCTTGAATTTGATCCGGGTTAACTTCGACTCCTCGCCGACTCACCAGATATTCGAGGAATTTACCAGACTCCACTCCAAAAACACACTTCGTCGCGTTTAGCTTCAGTCCATACTCCTGAGGGTGGAGAAGGTATCGGCTAAATCCACCAGGTGGTCATAACTTCTTCTACTTTTAACCAACATATCATCGATGTAGACCTCTATAGTGTTACCGATCTGTCTTTTGAACATCCGATTCATCAGCCTCTGGTACATAGCTCCAGCGTTCTTCAGCCCGAATGACATGACTTTGTAGCAGTAAACCCCCCTTGAAGTGATGAATGCTATTTTTTCTTGATTTGGGGGATGGAAAGAGATTTGATGATATCCTGCTCTGGCATCCAGGAAGCCTATGCGCTGATACCCGACAATGACATCCACCAACTGATCAACCTTTGGTAGGAGGTAGTCGTTCTTGGGACATGCCTTGTTCAAATCAGTGAAGTCTATGCAGATACGTCATTTTCTCCCCTTTTTCTTCGCACAGACCTTGTTTGATAACCATTATGGGAACTATACCTCCCGAATGGTATTGACCTCCAGAAGCTTATCGACTTCCTCGTTCACCGCCCGAGCGTGATCTGGCGCCATGCGTCGTGGCTTCTGTTTTGTTGGTTTACGTGCTGGGTCCACATGTAGCTTGTATGTGATTACTTCGGGGTCCACCCCTTTTATTTTCATTGCGTTCCAAGCGAACATGTTTGCATTTTGCCTTAAAAAGTCAATCATCTCCTCCTGTTCGGCTGTAGGCATTGTGGAGCCAATCAGGAAGTATATCTCCTCTTCACTGTCTACTAAGAACACATTCCGGAGATCCTCCACCAATCGGTCTGTCAAGTCAGTCCGGAGGTCATCCATTTCTGGACGCTCGGACTGTGATTGTTATTTTTCTAGGATTTCCTCCGGGTGCGTCCCTTCTCTTGGGTGAAGACCCCCACCCTCACAGCCGAGTAAAATAATTTTTTGCGGACGCTTGGTCCCCTCGGATCTCCATTATTCCGTCTGGTATAGCAAACTTCAATTTTTTGTGGTAAGTGGAGTGCATCGCCCCCAGCGCATGCAACCAAGCTCACTCCATGATCACATTATAGGGAGAGTCCGTATCAATTACGACAAACTCAGTGTTGATGGTGAAGGGACCCGTGACGACTGACAACGTCATTTTGCCTATAGGTAGGGCAAATGAGCTGTTAAATCTGGCGATGGGCGTCCTAACCTTAGTGAGGTCCTTGAGGCTAAAGCTCATCCTCTTTAAGGTTTCGGAGTGCATCACCTCCGAAGAACCCCCGAAATCTACCAACATCCTCTTAACATCGAACTTGCCTATTTTCAGAGTTATGATTAGGGCGTTGTTATGGGGAGTCACTATGCCTGCCAAGTCCGCGTCAGAAATGTGATACCTGGCTCGCCAGTCCTGGCCCTCTTGCTGGGCGGGCCCCATTGCTCTCGGCAACCTTTCTCGTAAGGGCTACCCTCTTGAGATCGGACTCAAGCTCCTTGGACGTCGGGCGATCTAGTGGACACACGTGGATTACGTCTATGACGTTGTCTTGCGCCACGGTCGGGGCAGAGGCATGTCCCTCCTCCAACTTGGGTTCGATGTACTCTTTCAAGTAACCGTCCTGGACCAGCCTTTCTAAAAAAGATTTGTACACTCTACAATATTCAGTGTGATGGCCGAAATCCCGGTGATAGGAGCACTTCACTTTTTGATCACAGGTGGAAGGATCATTCTGCGTCCTAGGCGACCACTTGAAGAATGGCTCATGTTTGATTTTATAGAGCAACTTGTAGATGGATTCATTGAACACAGTGTGAACACCCTTAAATGCCCCTCCTAGAGGGGGTACTAGCCCTTTTCGGGAGATGTCCTTCTGCTCCCTCTCTTTTCTCCTAGGGGCGAGAATTTTACTTTTGTCGCCCCCTATTTCATCTTCAATCTTGGAGTATTTGTTTATCTGGGCCATCAATTCGCCCATATCTAAGGGAGTCCTCTTGATCAAGGATCGGTACAGGTCCGTGTCTCTTGCCAGGCCGAGCCTAAAGGATGTGGCTGCCATGACTTTCAAACACCCCTCTACCTCATTGACCTCCTTCCAGTACAGGATGGCGTACTAGCAAAGGGTTTCCTGTTCCCTCTGCCTGAGTGTCAATAATGATCTAATATCTTTGAGCCGCTTACTCCCTGTTATGAATCGAGCTAAAAACTGCCTCGTCAACTCCTTCCATGACCCAATGTTGTTGGGAGAAAGAGTCTCGAACCACTTCATAGCAGAATCCCAAACTCATGGAGAACACTCGGCAGAGGAGCCATTGTTCCGAGTGATACAGGGACATCATTTGTTTGTATTGCCTAAAGTGAGCTTCGGGATCAGATCACCCATCATAAGTTTTGAACATTGGCACGATAAACTTATTTGGTACCTCTATCTCTCGGATATCCCTAGTAAAAAGAGATTGCATGGCCTCGTCTTCTACATAGTCCTGGACAGTCTTGCCCTTTCTTCTGGATTTCAGTCGAGCTCCGAGATCAGTTTCCACCTCAGGAGGATGCCCTTTGAGGTTTCTAAGGTCATTGAAGGGATTCCCCTTCTCCAGGTGTCGCGTGGAAAATGTTGAATTCTCCTCGGACTCATCCCCCTTCCCGCGCCTTGACAGTCCTCGCCAAAAGCCTTGCCTTCCTGGAATGACCATCGAGGGGATGTCCATTGGCTCTCGGGCGCTTTGGGACTCTAGAACTTTTAGCTTTGTCGTTTAAATGATTCCTCAGGTCCTCAAATTTTACTTCCCAGACGAAGCGTCCGCGGGAACGGAATGAGTTCCTCGATCCTTTGCCGGGGGTTGCAAATTCGTTCAGCTGGCTTAGTACATTCACATTATCTTTTTCTAACTGCCGTAGTCGATCCCCAAATTTTTTTTTGATAACTTCCGCCAGTTGACGAGCCAAGGGAGCGGATCCTCCTGACCCAATGCCCATACTAGTTTGAGGAGTATGCTCTCTTGACTGAATAGAAACGTTCCTGTTGTCACCAGCGTGATCCCTCCCCCCATCATGATAAGGAGCTTGTAACTTGAGACTTCTTTGCTAGGGACCTTTCCTTTTTTGTCGAGTATTCACCATGGTCACTGTCCTTTCTAGAAAAGAAACTAGGAAAACTAGTCGTTTTTCACAGACGGAGCCAGATTGTGCGTGCACGATCTTGCACAATATAAACACAAAAATAGATCTCTTCCGTGGTGAACACGAGTCCGTCAATCGAGTGATCAATCTTACTAGTTACAACAGGTTGTAAGGGCCGGAGGTGGCCTGAGAAATGGTAATGAATAGTTCCTGTGGGTCACCAGATTGGTCCTGTGAGGCAAAGAGAGGTTCCTAAAACAGAGAAAGATAGGTTAGAAGGGCGCTAGAGTATTTTTCGACGATCAAGTCAGTTTCTTGATAGAGGAGAAAAAGAAAATATTGTATGATGCTTGAGAAAGGGTTTTTTGCGTACCTCATTAATGTGTTTGTGAAGATTATTTATACCTTACAAAACTCATTATTTCTGACAACGTAGCTAGTAGGTAAGCATTCGAGGTGGACAATGTGCACACTAATTTCTATGAGAAATGTTCTCATTTATAACTGTTCAGGACCTCGAACAACTAATGTTTTCTCCTCAACCTGCCAAGCGTTTAATGACCTTCTCTCGACAGGGAGGTATTAAATGTCCAGGCATAGGAACATTCATTACCTTTCGCTTCTAGGCTCTTATGTATTAAATGTTGTCTCATCAAGGGAAGGATGCATTAAATACCTGTTCTCCCAAGTCGTGTATCAGCTAAGGCATTCTGGTCTTTTTGTCTCCGATCTGACACAATATGTCACGTGCCCATCCCCCTTTGGTTGAGCTTTCTGGTTTCTTATGCCTCCTGACACCATTTGAGTAAGATGATGTCATTATGGCTAGTCTAGCATAGTCTAGGTTAGTGATCTGTTCATCAATAACCCCTATAGGAGCAGAAACGCCCATGTAGACAGACACACCTCTGTGCCGAGGGACTAGAATGATTAGGACCGACATACCCAAACTGTCGAGGAATACATGTCGGTCCATGGCGTATTGGGGATCCTTGGTCCTTGTGAATAGTATCCTCGGGGCAGGGGGTTGTAAACCGATGAAAACGTGTCGGTCCATGGCGTGTTGGGGATCCTTTGTCCCTGTAAATAGTATCCTCGAGGCAAGGGGTTGTAAACCGATAAAGACGTGTCGGGAACACAACGAAAAGTCTCCATTGATGCCAAATACACATGTCGTCATCTAGGAGTGTCTGAAAATGTCTCATCAGGATCTACAGTGAAATCAATTATTGTAATTATCAAATCTATTTTTTAAGTTCATGCATATAATTCCAAATCAAAAATTAAAATTGTTTCAAAAATATTTTGATTTACAAAGAGATCGAATTATTGATTGAATCAAAATTATGATGTTCTGAGGTATTTTAGAATGTTGCGAGGTGCTTTGAAATATTTTGGTATGTTATTACCAATATTTTAGATATATTTTGAGGTGTTTCAAGATATTTTTAAGATATTTTGACTAATATTTTAAAAATAAATTCTCAATTTTTTAATTTATTTTTGAAATATTTTTAAAATATTTTTTTATTTTTTAGGTGACCCAAGCAAATACATTGCAACAAAATGTTGGTCCTTGTTCCAAACTGACATTTCAGAATAATCACATAAGACTCAAAAAATGTCGCGGCCAATTTGTGTGAAAGTTTTGGACACCATTGACAGATAATTATCCGTAGGACAAAATCATCACTATCTCCAAAGCAATTGCAAAGTAAACTACTATTCTCCTACTATCTTAACGCTGTGGTTGGCATGTGAAAATGTTTTTAAGTGAAAATAAAATAAATATGTAAATAAAATGAATTTTGACAAAGATTGATATATTTAATCACATTCTGGATTGATGACAAGTTATCAAAAAAATTTGATAAAAACAATTATTATAAATCATCACAAAATTTATAGATTTTTTTATTATAAAATAATCCATAAAAATAATAAAAATATTAATTAAAATTATAAATTTTAAAGATACAATACTAAATTTATTTTTGAAATACTTTAATCTTATCCGAAAATAAAACAAAAAAACCAAAACACAGAACCACATTTGCCTTATCATTTTCATCGAGGTGTGAAAACGGAGGCATGCATTAGAAAAGGACAAAACTTTATTAATTCGAAAAGCTGACAGAGACTGCTTATCTGAGGCAGCCAAACAAAATCCTTACCCAATCCCTTGTTGCCACATCAAACTCCACTCTCTGACACAGTTGCGGGTAGATTTGAGAAGGGAGGGATTTGGAATTTGGGTCCTTCTACTATTTATTCCCTTAAATTTCTATTAATACAATGTTAAATGAATAATTCTTTCGTTTTTAAACATTTGTTATTTTACATAATTTTTTTTATTTCATAATATCTATTATTTTTTAATCATATTACAACTATTTAATAGTTTCTTTAATTCCTGTGTAAAAACCTTAAACGAAAGATATTTAAGAACGGAGGGAATAACTATTATTAAAGAATTTTCTCACAAGAAAAAAATCTTCTCTATTAAAATTTAAAATCTTACACACGTCACTTATCTAGCACTGTATTAAAGAAAATTAAAGAGGATAGATAATGGAGGGGATTTAAATCTTGAAGAGAGTTGTCTATGGTACAAAAAAAAATCGATTTTGTATCCATATATATCAGTATTTTTGTAATTATTATAGTACATAAAAAATGATAAAAATATTTATTAAATCATTGATAAAAATACTCATAATAATAATAGATATATTCACAATAGTAATAAATTACCCACAAAAGTGATAAATTTTATAATTATAAAACAACTCATAAAAATTATAAAGCATTAATTTAAGTAATAAATTTTTGAGATATGATACTAATTTTTTTTTTTTTTTTTTTTGGTATGGTATTGAAATCCTTGGAGAAGTTATCAAAATTTATAAAAGTAGTTCAGTTGTTGAGTCTGTTATTTAGTAATAAGAATTCTTTAATTCAATTCTGTCTCACATTTTTTAAATATTAATCACTATTATCTGTTTGGAAAAGAAAAAGAAATCTTGGCCTGGGCATCTATATAGTCGCATAGAGGGTCACCTGTTTTTGGCAAAGAGTGACCATCAAAGTGAGGCCACACAAAAAGTGAGTGCTTCTGTTCAGCTCCTCCTCTCTTCTCTGACCATCCCGCTTCTCATACCCCTTTCTGTCATCGTCTGTCTTTCACACTAACAATTTTGAGGGTTTGTTTTTCTTGATTTTGAACATATTAAGCACAATACAAGCAAACCCATAAGGGTGTTTTTGAAAGCCAGGTGATTTTCAGAATAGAGATCCAAGTTTTTTCTTTTTTCCTTTCTCTTTCCTTTTTGGTGTATTTTCTTTTTCAAAATAACTAAAGAGGGCTTGTTTTTCTATCCCTCAAGGTTTATTTTGGTTTTTTTTGTAAAAACTTGGACAAGGACAAAAAAAAGGGTCCTTTATTTATCCAGTCTTTTTGATCCTGCTGTGTAGAAAACTTGCTTTCGATTTTGATATAAGAAACAGGCTGGTTTTTAGAACCTTTTTTTTTCCCTTGATTTTCAGATCTCTTTCTTGCTCTTTTTTTGGTTACTTTCTCTTTTTACATAATATATTGTGTGAATTCTGCTTTTTTGTTAACTTTGTTGAGAAGTCATGGCAGCAGCTATAGATAAATGCAGTAGCAGCAGTAAATTTTTCTCAGATCCTTTCAATGAAGAGCTTATACAAGCACTTGAACCTTTTATGAAAGGTGCTTCCTTTTCTTCTTCATCAACCAATACCTCTTCTTGCTCTCTCTCTCCTCCCTCTGTTTCTTCTTCTTTGGATTATCCTTTTCAGCCTTCTTATAACTGTTCTTCTCTCTCTTCAGAGCCCAATATGTACCCTGATATGAGCTCATCCCCATCGAAAACCCATCTGTTTTCTCAAGGGTTTTCGAGTTTGAACCAAATGGGTGTTGATCAAACAGGTTCAATTGGGCTCAACCATCTCACCCCATCTCAAATCCTTCAAATCCAAGCTCAAATCCACCTCCAACAACAACAGAACCACTACTTTGCTTCATTATCAGTAGCCTCATCACTCCACCACCAAACCTCCATGCAATGTCAAACACCACGCTATAGCATCCTTGGCACAAAACCTGTACCCATGAAGCAAGTTGGAAATCCGCCGAAGCCAGTGAAGCTTTTCCGGGGAGTGAGACAGCGGCGTTGGGGCAAATGGGTCGCCGAGATCAGACTTCCTAGGAATCGAACTCGGCTATGGCTTGGCACCTTTGACACAGCCGAAGAAGCGGCCTTGGCTTACGACAAGGCTGCTTATAAGCTGAGGGGAGAGTTTGCTCGGCTCAATTTTCCACAACTTAAACCTCAAGGAGGCTATGAGTTTTCCGATTACAAGCCTCTCAATTCCTCCATTGTGGCGAAGCTTGAAGCAATTTGCCAAAGCTTGACTAATTCTCAGAAACAGAGGAATTCCAGGAAGTCTAGTTTGGTCTCTGGGGCAAAAACGCAAACAGGTGTTCGACAGTTGCGAAATGTGTTTGATGATTCACTGAACGCTGAATTGAGCTATCAGGTACCACCGGAGAATATCAAGGTGGAGGCTTTTTCGTCGCAATCTTCCTCAGACGAGCAGTCAGCGGCCATGTCTTCGCCGGAATCTGATATTACATTCCTGGATTTCCCAGAGCCTTCATTTGATGAGTCAGAGACCTTCATGTTGGAGAAGTGCCCTTCAGTGGAGATAGATTGGGCAGCTCTTTAGTTTTCTTAATTTCCTAAGATTATCGTGTAATAATCTGTGTTTTCTGTAGCTTTTAAGGTGGCTGTTTCTAGGTTTGGTGAATAATTTGTAACTTTAGGTTCACTGTGGTGTCTAGTGTCCCTCTGCAATGGGTTTTTTAACATAGCGGAGAAGTGTCAAATGAAAGTCTGATAAGTCTGCATATATCTGACTTTTTTTGGACTATCGTACATTAGGTATGCTCTTTAGGAGTGTCAAGTAAAAGTTTGAAAGTCATTAGAGGGAATGAAGTAGTATTTGTTGATGTGTAAGCTTAGGTTTTCTCCATCTTAGGTCTTGCTGGTGTTTTTTTTTTTTTTTTTTTCTATGCATGACCAAGGGAGAATTTGGAGTTGTGTGCTTGTTGGATTTGTAGCTGGATGTAATTAAACAATCTTTAATGTATAATCTATTTGTTTCCATAGGGCTAGTGTTTCTCTATTTTTATGTTGTCCTTGGCATAACATGGTTGAATCCTCAAAGGATCTTGACCAAGACGTTCGAGACATCTACAAGTTAATCCTACCAAAAATTAGTAGCTCAAAACTTGGTGGCTAGAATAGGGTTTAGATTTAGTGGTTGAAATGGTATGGCCTTCAACATCTCATGATACATTTGCATCTTAAAAATTGGAAGTAATTGCAAAAAAATCTCCTTGAAGTTACCAATGTGATATTCAAGAAACATGTCCTTTGGGACTTTTAAATTTGGTTAAAGATTTAGGAGTTGTTTGTCTTTTGGTCCATGGTATATGGAGAGGTTGATGCCTTAATTACAAAATTACTCATATACTTGAGTGTCAATACAGCATAGAGATAACGGCATTTAGCCCCTGCAAAACTTGTTCCTTTGTTGACGATTTGTCGAAGGTCAAATTGATTTCCAATTACCTTTCGAAAAGTAAATTGATTTCCAATTGCACTTTACCCCTTGAAATATTTTAATTTTTTTAGTTTGTATCCTAAAATATTAAATTTTTTACATTACACTCTCAATGTATTAAATACGTTGTAATGTGACCTTTCTATTAGTTTTTTGTTAGTTTTTTCGTCAGTATCAATGTATTGACTTTTGACAGAAAAAAAATAATAAAAACTAACAAAAAGATTTTATTGCAACAATTTTGATACATTGCAGGTGCAATGTAAAACATTAGTATAGTCTAAATTTAGAAAAATTAGAGGAAAAATTATAAATGAAAAAAAGAGAAGTATTGATCTGGGATTGCTTTCCACTTGAGGTTACAAGAAATGGTATTGAGACTTAAAAATTTAATTGAAATTGTTGACCTAATGATGTACTAACCGACGTAATCCACTAAAATCATTGTAACTACAACAGTTGGATTTCTTTATTGAATTATATTACTAGACACATCCTTAAGGTAACAAATTAAAACAAAATTTTAAATCAAGAAAATATTACTCAGCAAAACATTTCACTGGACTTGAATCACAGGTGGCAGCAGCAAAACCAGTGATGGTGCTACTACAAGATTTGCAAATAAGATGCACATTTATCTTATCTCTTGAGTGCTGAGAGAAGAGGAATTTGGAAGCCACCACCGTCCCTTGAGATCAAAGTAATCCAAGATTCTTATTCTTTCTTCTCAGCATGCAAAGACAAGTTCATACTGCAAAACAAATGAAGAAAGAATATAACCCATTAGTAGCCCGGTGATAGGGTTTCGACAGTATATTCTCAAGGTGCTAAGTTTAAGTTTGACGAGAGACATTTTGATTGATTCGATACACATGATCTGTATCTGATTATATGTATCTTGAATTTTTGTAACACCTTTAATTTTTTAAGTCAAAAGAATTTGTATTGAAACCGTTCTCAGATATTAAGACGATATTGAAGAAAAGTGAATGTGTTTGAAAAGTTATCCTTAACCCCAACGGCTAACTCATGTAATAACAACAACGAGTTGTAAATCCAGACATCATGAGTTCAAATCTTGACAACCCCTTGAGGCCAAAACATTAAGGGTGTATCCTTCATGAATATTCTAATTCTGATATGGATGGATCGTCTTTGACCGAACTGAAAAAGAGATAATTGAGATACGCGTAAATTAACCCGAACACTTTTGAAGATTGAACCAAAAAAAAAACCTCTCCTTGGGCTGGGCCATCAGGAATCCTTACAAAGCTGACAATGGGAATTCTTCCATCTTTTTTATGTCTCCTTTGGATCATGCATTATAACCTTATATTTTGGGGTTCTCTTTACCATTAGATATGTTCAAGGAAAAGAAATCAATAGGGGCCAAAAGGGGTGTGAATGGGTGAAATTTTGTACCCTAAAGTTATTCTTTGGAGATAAAGAAAGGTCAGGAATCAAGTAGATCATTCTACTTTACAGGTTTTGATGAGGTGGCCTGTGGGTGCTTTGGCCCCAAATATCAGCCAAGAATCTCATTATTCATTTAATCTACTGATATAGATAGTTTTTGGGTAAAATGGTATTTTACATGTTAAAAGGTTTTCTAGTTTTTAGTCTATATTTTAAAAGATTAAAATTTTTAGATTGTACGGTTAATCGAATAAAAAGGGACCAATGTAGTACAAAATTGCATGTCTATTGTTTTGTACAACAATCTTTTTGCTATAGTTTTTATATTTTCTTGTTTATGTACTCAATTATTTGTATAATACTCAATTATATATATTTTATACTTATTTTAATAAAACATATTACATACTTATCTTTTAATGTGATTGAGGGAGCAATATAGAAATATTTCTCTTTTAGGATATAAATTAAGAATTTGATGATTTATTGGTGAGTAAAGTATCATTCGTTCATAGCTTTTTAATGTTCCTAGGCCAAGGTTTACAGTGTGTGGAAAATGTACATCTAGGCTTCCATGACCAACAATTTTTTTCTTTCTTGGGCAAGAGGAATTGTAATGTAGAATTAATGGTTGTAATAGAAATCTCAGATGTATGTAATTACCCTCTAAACATGCTTCAATTAAATTTGAGAGTTTGCATGTAGTTAGAGAAACATGAACTAAGGAGGAATTGATTTACCCCTTCAAACATGAACATGAATATGAACTCGACAACTGAACATGAACTTGGATGTATGTAATTACCCTCTAAATATGAACATGAACATGAACTTGCTTGACAACTGAACAACGCACTTAACCCAAATTGCTTAAGCGGATACCATGCTACTACAGGCAACGTGTCCGACCTCCATTGCATGCCACACAACTCAGAATTCGCATTTTTACTTGACAATATTATCGCTCTTCATCCAAATGAAAATAGATCACCACTAGGTTTAGATTCATTTTTTGTGTCAATTAATCAGGTTAGTACTGAAATCTAGCTTTGGAAGGATAACTACGTGCCAAAAAAACTACATGAAGTTACAAATCTGTTATTCTACAAACATCATCTGTCCTTTGGGTCTTTGAGATTTGGGTAAAGTTTTAGGAAGTGTTATCATTTGTTGTTGGAAAGACATGAATTGAACCGGAGCTTAATCTTATTATCTACCTAGTTTTCTTGGGACGCTGCATAACGGCTCAACAATTCGCCACCAACTACTTAACATATTTTTATCGGGACTTTTTCACTATTTCTATATTTACTTTAGGTGCACTTACATTTGATGCCTTAGTTTGAAAATTACTCATATACTTGAGTACCAATACAACATAGAGACAATCAATGGCTTTTAGCCCCCACAAAACTTGTTTATTTGTTGAAATTTTTGAAGGTTACATCAGTTTCTGAAACTTAAAATTTTAACTTAATTTGTTGAATTAATAACACGACAATGAATGTGATCCACCAAAAGGTATTAGAAAGACAAGGAAAGTAAGTAGTTCACTGAGTTGAAGAGTTAGATTAATCTATTTTAATGGAGTCTCTTACTTTCTAGTTTATATTACTTTGAGAAGAAGACTGTTATAATTTTTTGGAGGATATAATTGGACACGGTTCTTTGATAGGCAAATGTTTGCCTATTTATACCCTAAGGTAGTATGGTCCTCAAACAATGATGGGGTGGTCTCTTAGTTTATTAGGATTTGAGAGTGAATATTTAGTTGTTAAAGGCTACATTCGTTAGGTGTGACGTGACACTCTAGAAGATAATGATATGTCATTCTAGTGATAGATTCTCTATTCCCTAAATAAGATTTGACGACGCGATATCTCTTTTTTATCCTTTTTGCCAATGTGGAATGAGTTGTTTTCAAATAAACTGAACTAGTTTGATAATTACCGAGCTTGTTTGAGTCTTGACTCAGCTAGTTAAAGGATTAAGTAATTTGTGTCCTTGTACGCCAAGTTGGTCAATCTTAACTCCAGGTCATTCAACCTGATCTCGTGGTCGGCTGGTTTCATAGTGTTATAGACTTGTGTTCCAGTGTGGATTTGATATTGGTGACTTGAACTAGTCATTGGTTTAGGCCAATTCAGATTGTCGAGACCGAGCTTTCGGGCGTGTTATGTGCACTAATTATGCTCCTAGAATCTTGTGTAACTGAAAAAATGCGATTTAACTATTACTTGTTCTCTATGCAATCGTGTAGGCATTGCACATATTGATTGTCTTATTTTTGGGGACACCGCTAAACCAAGTCATTCCTTCTATAATAATTGATTGGATGAGAGATGAGATTGAAACTAAGCTGAAGGGCCATAACTCTACCAACAAGAACCTTACCATCAACTAATACGCCAGGAACTTCAATTGAAAGTTGATGGGATCCTTGTTAAAAATATTAATGCCAGAAAACATTCGATGAGATTCTTATTTTTTGTGTAAGACTAGTTTTATCCTCCTGTTGCCTTAGGAAGTGGTTCTTGCTCTAATTTCAGGGAATCCCTCAAAAAGTCCAATACTTTTAATACAATTAGGGGATAATATACAGAAATTAATCTTCGAGGGGTACAAAGTGAAAATTATTAAATCTTTCAGGGTGTAAACATAATTCGCCTTTTGGTAAAAAAAAACCCGTCAAAATCGCGGTTCAACCCGGATGTGTTTTGAATCTCCTATAAAAACTTTTCTGCCCCTTCATGCCCTAATCCATGATCTCTCCTGTCGTCAGTCTCTGTCTATCACCAATCCACACTTTCTGCTCCTTTATGCCCTAACCGTCTCAGAATTTTACTTCATCTCTATCACTCAGCTTCAGAGGCCCGTAGGCCATAGCCCTCGTAGTTGCATCAGCGCAGCGTCCACCATCTGCCGTCGACACAGTTGTATTTTAAGTTAATTTACGTTTATTACTGGTAGGTTGGTGGATTTAACAGTTTCAAAGCATGCTATATTGTAGCTACTGCGCGAAAAATGTCGAACCGGCAATTTTGGATGGCAGCATGTAAGGGCCATTTATGTGGTGAATTTATGAACTTAAGTTCTTCTGTAATGTATAATACGTCATAAAGTGGAGTTGTTTTGCCATGTTATCTTATTCTCCTATTTATAACTATAGAATACTCCTTTTGAAATTTGATGTTTGGCGACAAAGTGGAATTATTTGCGTTTAAAGGATACCCATTGACTTATCTTATTGCTTGTTTGGCGTTTTCCCAGATGTTGTTCGGAATGTGGAAAAGTTATTATTTTGAATAGCTTTACGGATGAACCCACCTTTCTTAAAGATTCGGCTGGACTGGTTCGTTCTATTTTCTTGTTGTACTTGTCTTGGTGCATATTTAAATTGTCAGCAGCATGAGGTTATTTCTACTCCTGAAGCATCCTTATGATGCTGTTGTGCTATCATGTGCATTACTTATGCTTTTGCAACTGCTGCATTAAATAGTTGAGCACCTCCCCACACTTGTTTCATGCAATTAATTATTTGAGGGCATTGCTTAAGTCAAGTTTGGGCCGAGTTAAGTAAAGACTGGCGACCTAGAAAGATCTCTCACTGCACACTTTCTATATATTTGTCTCCATTATCGGCTGCACGTTCTAGCTATAACTTGGAGATAGAACAATGGGGAGGTTACAATTTAAAATCTGCTATTATTGTTGTTTTTGATGTCGGAACGATCTTTATACATTGGCAACAAGCTTCATGTTGGTAGAGTGGGGCGCTTTCTTGGAATTAATTTATAGATGCTTTCAATTAGTTATACTTCTATAAATAAATAAATATAAAAAGCGTGCGATATGCAACATCAACTGACGAGAAAAACTCTCAATAATTTTTGCTTTAGGTTGTTCCTTGTGTTGATAGTGTGCTATGGAAGCACAAAGCAATGTTTGGTTTGGAAACGAGATCTTTGCATTGTTCATCTTGGCTTTTTGTTTCACCACCTTCTTTGAGTGCGATTGTGGGATGTTTAACGGCTTTTTGGGAAGTTTATAAATAAAAATGATCAAATGGACTTTATTTTATGGAAAATTTTACTTTATCATGTGGTTTGGTCCCTTTGTGCACCACCTCCATAATCGTGTAGAAAAGTATACGTTGAAGACAAAAATACCCTTTCAATTACTGGAAAATAAAAAATAACCCCCTCCTCTTCTGTACCAAAAACCACTCATCACTGATTCATAACCATTGATCTTCTTTTCCTCCTTTTTTTTTTTATTTCTTAAAATCATAGAGGGTTGAGGGTCTAGTTTAGGGGGTGGGGTTTGACATAGGTTTCAGGGGTGATGGGAACTATGGTATTGCAGGGGTGATGGGAACTATGGTATTGCGGGGGGACTTTACGAGGAGAAAGATGGGGAGGTGCCTGTGTGTTTCTTAGGTGGGGAGGATAGGAATCGTGGGGGCAAAGAGGAGGAGATTGTGGTGAGGAAGGAGGTCTGTTGGAGTTGGGGTGCAGAGTGGGGTGGGGTCATGTTGTGTTTGGATTTGGGAGAGTTTTGTTGGGGTTGGGGGTGGAGAGTGGGAAGGGGGGTCATGCCATGGTTAGGAGGGTCCCATTGAGGTGGGGGCTTGCTAAGGTTGGGGTTGGGGGTTTTGTTGTGAATAGGGGTGGGGGGGCAAATTTTTTCAATTTTAAAGAAAAAGAAGAGAGAAAGGGTATAAGGGTCATTTTATTGGTTTCGTTAATGAAATTAGTGGTGCACATTGACCTACAAACCACGAGTTATTAATAGAAGTGCTTTGCATTTTAATTTATTATAAAACTTAGCAAACGAGTATGGTGCGGCCAACCTCTCAATCGGCATCATTAATGTGCTACTGTATAGTGAAGTCATTTGGTTGATTGAAAAAAGGCAAATCTAGTTTAGATTTAGTTGTGCGGATGCTTGAAAGCCCTAGGCAGCCTTGGGGTAGATTTTTGAAAGGTTTTTTGTTCCCTAAGGTCAAAACCCAATATTTGCCTTTGTGAAATTGTCAAAATCTTTATGTTTTATAACAAATAAGGGCACATATTTATGATATTTCTCTTTTTCTACTCTACAAAAATTGACTTATATTTATTTTTAGAGCCAGTTATCTGGAAATTTTGTGAAGACTGTTCAAAGTGAAGATTCAGTTTCACGGGGAAGGATACTAAGGGATGGTATGTTTTTTGCTACTTTTAGATACCTAATGATGTGTTAAATCTCCCTTAGCCTTTTTTATGGCACACATGATATTATGCCAAGTTATCATTTATATAACTATTTATTAACATGCCTATTGGACCACCTAGGTTGTGAAAAATCAATTCTTGTGCATGAAAAAAGGCATTTTCTCTATTTATGTATTGATTGGCTTAGCTCTCATTTACGAGGTGTTTTTGGTGGATTCAACAATGAATAGTGTAGCATAAATCTCTATTCCACCTCCCGCCCCTGGGGGGAGGGTTATGTAAGATATGGTGTGTGGATATTGGTTGTGTACCTTTCAGCACTTTCTTAAAAAAAAATTGCTTATTGAAAAAGACCAAAATACTGAACATGATTTGTGCATATGGCATATGGGTCTTAGTTTTAGTCATATTTTGTTATTGTGTCATTTTAGGTGGATTTCACCAAGTTTAAATAAATTTTAGTGGGTGGAGTTTTTTAATTTTTGGTATAAAATACAAATATCTATACTGTGAATAATAGGATAGGGGGGTTTTGCTGTCTTGACTACAATCTACAATATATTCCACAAATTTATACTTGGAACTTTTTGATGGTACGTTGGACTTCTAAATCATCTAGCTCAACATTTGAAACAAAAGTATTATCAATCATTGGCTCAGAAGAACTATCTACAAGTAATCTCCCATCGCCAGAAGATTGACTTAAAACAATATTACCAAGAATCTATATAGGAGAAGCTGGCTCAACCAATTCTTTATCATTTCAGTTTCTAAAATAATTGAAAATTTCCCACAAACCCGAAAGAAAAAAGATGATACCCTACCACCGATACATTAATTAGAGGCCAATACGAGCGCTACAATTGTGGAAAGATAACTGCAAAAGATGACTTACTTCCTCACACATCCTTTGAAAACAAATTCTCTCCTCAATACCAAGAAAAAATTTGATTATTTTTGAAGAAAGACGAATCCCTTGACAAATGAATATCGAAAGGCACCGAGGATACTCCTTCACTCACTTTTGTAATCCATCTGTTTATTGAAAAAATTTATATCACAAATATTATGCTCAACAAAAAATCTCCATAACCATTTTCAAGTATATTCGTGGCCCTAAGTTGCCCAAGGTATGTCCAGATTTAATCATAGGATGGGATACCACATCTTAACTCACTAAATGGTTTTTCTCTTCCCTTAGCCACTACCTTTCAATAAGAAATCCCTCATCTTTTTCACTACCACTTTCACCACCACAATAAGCATCTTGAGAAGTGACAAGTAATAGATAGAAACATTCTCTACCGTAGAATGAAGTACAATTAGTCTTTCCATCGACTAATATGCCTTTTCCACTCCTTTAATCTGGCACCTATATTTTCACCAATGCCTCCCAAAAAACTTATTAGTTAGGATTACAACAATCCTAATTCCCTCCACTAACGGTCTACTATTGGTCGTATCCACCATCCTACATAAATATCAACCATTAATGTAAAAGGAAAAGGTGATAAATGACTCCTTGTCTAAGTCCTCTAGAAGTGTTAGAACACCCTCTTGAACCTCATTAGCAATCACCAAGAAATCCATAGACCTTCAACGTCCCTTGATCCATTTTCTTCATCCAAATAAATAAGCTTTTATTTTCACTATTGCATAAACTATCCTTCATTGTCAGCTTACCTGACAAATTGCGGTAACTCGGAGTCTTACTTTTGATTAGCCACCAAGAATTACTTGGTGCCTAATTTTTTTTGGGTGGCCACGTTCTCTTGGTTTCTAAACTAAAAAGTTTCGTTCTACATAGTTAGAAGTGCTTTATTATGGATTGGTGAATGTGGCTATATGTTTTATGATGTGTTTTAAGCGTCAATGCTTAATGTATGATGCAGACTTCCTTACAGGATGAGGAATTCTAAGTGGAATGTGGACGCTATTTACTCTTACCTTAGGATGTGATATTTTGGAAGTTTAGGAGGGATTCATATTTTTGTCTCTTTCTTCTTCTCCTTTTGGGCGTCTTGGTTCACTACTCCCATGATAATATTTATATCCCCAATTGAGCTATGTATTATGTCTTAGCTATAGAACTCTACTGTTTTCTTGCCCATTTCAATTTTAACTTATTTCCGCTACACTTTTGCCCTTTTTCCAACACCAAAACCCTTAAACTGCATCTACTAGGAATTTTGATTACCTAAAATTTGAAAGTAATGCAATGTTTCACTTTTGAATCAGGTGGAAACCAACATATTCTCATCATGGGACTATGGAAGCTCAAACATTCTTCCACGTCTTACAATCATAATTTTACAATCTTTGCTTGATATATGCCCACCAATAAATGATTTGTTGGCAACTATGATGTGCTAATTGTTAGAGGGAAACAAGAAAATAAATAAAAGATTCTTACTAGCCAAACTTGATTACCCAATCCTTTAAATGTCAAACTTGCAATTTGAGAGGATAAAGGTGGCCCCTCTCTGATTAGAGATTTTAATGTTGGTTACATGGTTCCAAGCTAAATTAGCGGTGATTCTTTTTTTTTTTTTTGGTTACAAGGTTTCACTATTATTGTTTATGTCCTGGAGTATTCTAATAGTATTTCTTACTTTATTTCTCCTTCTTTCTTTTTATTGCTTATCTATTGATAGGTTCTAATTGTATCATATTATATCACTATTCACTAGTAATAACTCGTATTTGAAGTCACTCTGCAATACCAAAAGTTGAGCGTTATCGTACAATATTTATATTTTAAATAACAATTTTTTTCTTTTCTTTAATTATGTAATTTAAAATTAAAGTAAATTAGTCGAAAATAAGGGAGAGGTAGGCATTGATTAGTGGGGTTGTTTTAAGATTGGAGAGTGTATTGATTAAGTTAATTGTCATTAGAGTCGTGCTGAGAATATGATGTTTTTGAGTGGAGGCGTTGATTAGTGGGGTTGTTTTGAGATTGGAGAGTGTATTGATTAAGTTAATTGCCATTAGAGTCGTGTTGAGAATATGATGTTTTTGAGTGGGAAAAAAAGTTTTGGGATGAATTTTGTACTATTAGATCAAAGTAGATAAAAATTAGATCAATCTTGACCATTGTTATGCATAAGTTGAAAATTCAACTTCCTAGATCAATCTTCACGTCTTAGGAAAGTAATGGAAAATTAAATTTAGCAACTGTTACAGCTACTCAATTCCATTACCGTGCAGTAAAAAGAAAAACAGGAAGAATGTATTCCAAATTTCAAATTTTCGTTGTTCTCTTTATGCATTGATCAAATACCATATAAGTTAGATTTCACCATGTTTAGTGAGGTTCTGTATTGGTTTTTGCAGCACAAATCGATATGGCGAGTATGGCATATGCCATGGAGGTGGATGGTGGCGATTCTGTCCTTATGCCAGCGTCAAAATTTTATAGAGTATGGTTCAGTGTAGTTGAGCCTCATTGTTAGTAGATATTTTGTTGATTATCAATTGGTCAAATCATTGCATCTGTTTATTATCTGTTTATTTTGAAGATAGCAGTTGAACGAAATTTCACAAGAGGGCGTAGAAAAGAGCAAGTTGAGGCTGCTTGTCTCTACATATCATGTCGGTGAGGGTTCTGTTTGATATACTTTATTGCTATCCTTCAAACTGTGGTTACTATTCTAACATTATAACAATAGATATGTTACTGTTTTTAGAGCATGAATTGGAGGTACTGGGAAAATAGTGGCTGCCTCTGTTGCCAAATTGGCAAGACAAGAATTCTTGCAGAAATATTTATTGATAGTCATATCTCCTGTGTTACATTTTGTTTTTTTTTGATCAGCAGCAAAATGTTATTAATAATAATAAAAGCATTACAAGAAAGTCGAGTAGACCATCAAGCCAAATAACAAAAAGAAAAGAAAAAAGACATACAATGATGGACACAAGTGGCAACAACCTTATTAATTTTATATAAAAATGTGGAAAAGATGCTCCAAGTTAGTTTGTTGGTATCATTATTTTAGGTTTTTTGTAATATTTTTAGAGTCGGGGATATTTTTGTGGTTTCTACAATTGCTGACCCCTGGGGTCGTCTTTTGGTTCAAATTTTGGTATTGTGTTGTGTGTTACTAAATTTAGAGTCCAAGTTCTTGTCAAATAGGTTTCCTAGTCAATGTATAATATGAGAGTCCAAATCCTTTTGGGATTGTGAGATCCTTGGAAGCCTATATATAGCCATGTGATTGATTCAATAATTACAGAGAATTTTTTAGAAACTTTTTAGCAGTTATGTGGTTTGAGAACAAAACCTTAGGTATGATACTTAAGGAATACTTGGAGTGATTCTTAGTTTCTTTTTTTCTTTTCCTTCTTATTTCTTCTATTTCTATATTTCTGTTTAAGATCTAAACCCCATAATCAAGTATGAGTAGCATCTTTTTATACTTGAACGCCATCTTCGAGGTCCTAACCTTTTCAATTTTAATTCGTCAACTCTAACCATTAAACTAACACAATTAAACACTCCTTTCTGATTGGACTCACTATTGGCATACATTGGTTTTGATATCAGAGTGAGGTTCGAACATGACTACGTTCAGGAAGATCGTTTAGAGGGCAATTAAGGGATGGACAACAAGATGAGATGCTTTTTCGAATTATGGAACAACTCAACTATATCTAAATTCTATTAAGCCCAGTAAAAGGTCAATCCACTCAAACACCAATGGTGGTACAACATCCAGTGTGGAAGGAGAGAATTCTGAATCTAATAATAATGGAGAAAATAATAAGAATCAAGGGTATCAAGACTTATACTAGGGGACAAAATTTTCCCAATGCAACAATTTCAGCTCCTCAAGGTCATGAGTCATCCCAATATCACATGTTTGATTGGCTAAGGGATCTATTCATGTGGGTACAATATGAGGCACATGATACTACCGGAGATATCACTAAAAGCATCGATATGGAAGTGCTCGATTTTGAAGGAAATGTAGAGAGTTCAGTATTTTGTGATTGGCTCTCTGATGCAGTCCATAGGATACTCAAGAAGAAACAAATTTAAGGACATGAAGAACTATGAAACTTCCCATCAAGATAAAAACTCATATGATACCTTGTATCGTTTTATTTGAGTGGTATTTTTAATTACCTTAAGTTAGTTTGACGGTATTTAGTACCTTATGTGTCTTTTATTTTTTTAGGGTCAAGGGTATTTTTGTAATTTCTAGAATTTATGGAATGGATCATAGTCTAACCCATGGGTCATATTTTTGGTCAAATTCAAGTGTTGAATATTCTAGAATTTAGAGTCCTAATTTGAGGTTATTTTAGTTTTCTAATTTTTAGTGATCTACAGTTTTTAAAGTCTTAGAGGTTTTGGGATTCTAATCTTTTGGGAGTAGGAGTAGTGAGAAATTTAGTGATATTTTTAATAAAAAGAGGAGAGAGAAATGCCAGAAATTTCAACAATTATATGCTTCTTGAGTTGTGTGATGCTATATAGTTATTGATATTTTTTATAAAGGGAGGAGAGAGAGATTTTGTAGTAATTATATGTTTCTTGAGATGTGTGATGTAATTCTAACCCTAGGTATGATGCCTGAGGAACCCTAGGAGTGATTTCTAGTCAAAAGTATTGTTCACGTTACTGGTCACAACCTAATTTACCATTAACGTTACCATTCACTGCCCCTATACAACCCCTATTTTGATTTTGCACAGCCGTCCTACATCACTCTCTTTTATTGAGGAATACTTCAATTGGTACGATATGACATATGATTGAAGAGTAGATTCTCCAAGATGAAATTTATATGCTTGACAAAGGTTTGGGGACTGACATTGAAGGGGATATAAGATGATTTGGACAACCTCTTATAAACAAATGGCAAGAGATTAAAGTAAGTGTTGTATATGCCGGGCAATTATCTTGATAAATTATGCAACAATTAGTTAGTTGAAAACATGGCAGCATGTTGTAGGAGACTGTATACGAAACTCTGAGGAGCTTAACATTCAAAGTCAAGTTGTGGAAGACCCCTGCCAAACATTAGCTTGATCTAAATCTGGTCTGAGGGTTGATATGAGGTGAGTATTGCTTTAGAAGCCACTATATGGCGTGTAGCATACATTCCAAGTGGCTGGAGATCCAATTATTAACAAATTGTGGTTTCAAGTAGACAATAGTGAGGAGACTTAATGAATGATGATGCAAACCGTGGCTCAAGAATCCAATAGATCAAGTGGTTTAAAGGCTTCTTCCTCCAATGTGACTGATTCTTAAGGCAAAGGTATCACGACTAATAAATGAAACTGGAGAGACAAGAGAGATGTTTGCTTCAAGTGTGGGGAGCCTGGGCACATTAGTTATCAATATCCCAAGAAGAATAACCTATATGTTGTGGTGGAATAAGTGGATAAAAGCACCCACAGGATGCCAATGAAGAAGATTCATTTAATTATGAATTAGGTATCGCTTATGATTTGGAAAGAAGTGAGTTGTTGATAAAAATATAAAGCTGACATAAAGTGATATGAGGAATCCACACCAAAAATGTGTCATTGGACTTTGCTATTGGAGCCATTATCTGACAAGGAGTCTGTGTTGTATTTTGATCATGACACTTAAATACATCAACGACCAAAAGAAGTTGAGTCATCGGCATGGAAAGTAGTGTTTTTGCAGCAATATACTTTTGTAACAAAACATAGGGCTGGTGTTGAATACAAGGCAACTGACACATTGAATCAGGTGGTTGCTTATTCTTTCCTTGATGTCTGTTAAGGTGTGGACTTTAGTTTGCTTAAGAAGGGCTACCTATCTTGCAAGGATTTCAACAATATATTCTTCAGCTTGATGACTGGACAACATCCTGCATATTCAATTTTTTCCTTGCAAAATGCTTATCTCTTTAAGGGAACTTGCCTTTGTTTGCCTAACACATATCTATGAACAATTGAATCGGGAATTGCATTGCAGAGGAACTAAAGTTTTCTATCGAGAATCCTTGGGTTTTTCTCCTCTTATGACCTCTCTTTTCCATTTTTAGCATGATTTGGTGGTTAAAGACCAATGCTATAAATATTTTTCCTGCCTCCCCACCTGTTTTAATTGCATCCTAATTCTATATGAATGGTTTTGGCTTATCAATCCTAAACATTGGTTCTTGGACTGAAAGCAGTACATTGGGTTGAGTTCCATAACAATTTAACATAACTTGTGTAGAGAGACTGAACCTCGTGTGGGCTTATCACGCCCATATGGTTGTACAATCAACCCACCTATGTACACCAATGCATGAGGAAAAGTTGCCATTACACATGTACGTAAGTATGTTCCCCTGTATGGACGTGCTTTCCCCACTACCCATGCATGTAAACACACCAAAATTGCACCAGCAATAGTGATCCACCCTAGTTCCTTCAATACTTGTACGACCTTTCCTAGAAGTTTATCTTAATGATCATTCTACAATTTTATGCATTTTCTACGTTGTTTTCTTGCCTAAAACCAGATTTTTTTCCTATGGCACATTAACATGCATGTATACTTAAAAGTTTCATATTCACAAATATCAGTGGTAGGGATGTAGGGGGCATAACGGTGTAAGCCTCATATTTGCTTGGATATATCATATATATTTGAGTTAGATGTTCCTATGAAAAGTGCCGGGTAGGTGCAGCTTGGGAGCTCAACTTACCAGTGGTCCATGAGAATCAGTAAAAGAGAGGGAGGGAGGGAGAGGAAGAGAAAGGGCTCGTTAATGAAAAATTGCTGGTTGATTCATTGGATACCATGTTATAAAATATGGTAATTTGGGAGGAAGAAAGTGTCTCATTAACTACTAAGATTAAAAATGGAATGCAATAATATACCTTATTGTTATTTCTGATATTGATCGAGTTTCCAAGACCTCGGACTAATTCCCTTTTTTTTTTTTGGCAGGTATAACAAAAAGCCATTTCTTCTTATCGATTTTTCTGAGCACTTGAGGATAAATGTGTATGGAAACTTTTATATCCAAAGGAGTTCGATTCTTTCATGTTGAATTGGAGAATTTATTACACTGCATTGGTGGATAATCAAAATTTATTATTGCTATTGCTTGCATTGTGTTGCAGTTATGTGCTAGGTGCTGTATTTTTGCAGCTTTGTAAACTTCTAAGCTTGGAAGAGCACTCCATTGTTCAGAAACCTGTGGATCCCAGCCTTTTTATTCATAGATTCTCTGAACGTATGTTTTAAAATCCTGCCTTTTTACAGTTTAGGTTTAATATGTACATATGCAAACAAGTTGCTTTTTGACTACATGATTCTCTGTTATGCAATCATTTTTGAGGATTATGGTTGCACCTGCATTACATCCTTTAGGATGTCTTGTCCTCCATCCTTTACATTTTCTCTCTTCCCTCATCCTTAATAGTATTCTTCTTTTATCTTCAAGGATTAAAATTTTGTTTCACTACACCCTTAGGAATTAAAGACGTTTCAGATACATAATAGAAAAGGAGAAATTCTTTGAAAACTTGTTTCCAAAACATTCCGAAACCCATCAAAATACCTCAAAACATAGAAATTCAATATTCAATCACTAATTTGTTTTGGTTTTCTATGCAAACATAAATGTTTTGACCGTTTCAAAATTAAATTTAGATCCTTGTTTATCTTGAAAAAGATTTATGTATTGTAGTCTCCAGAAGCACTAATTTCCTTGATATGATTCTCTCGTATGTATGTCACTGCAACTATCTCCAAAGCCTTGGTAATGCATATTAATATGATTAAGATATAGAAGTCTTAAACCCTATAACATTAAAAAACTTTCCTAATATATTTCCAAGTCATCCCTTGCATCCACAGTTAAGTTTGATACATTGAAATCATCAACCTAAATACGTGATTGATTCCCCCAGTTGGCCTCTTCATGAATCAAATTCTGTGAAACTATATTTGTATCCCTGAACCACATGAATTGATTTGAATCTCTCATTGATCGATCCATTTATCTTTTGTTATACTTTAGATTTCAGAACCTTACCTGGAATGATGTTATCTAGTCATCATTCGACCAGTCTTCTTAATGGACTGTCGACTGTCATTGGGCCAAACGATTCAAAACACAATCTTCCAAGCTGCTTTTTCAATTCCATGTATCCATTTCTGATCCCAAAACTTCTGTAGAGTAAAAAACATGGACACTAGAAAACCATGACTCAATGATGCAATTGCAACTCAAATCAAGTCTTGGACATGACATTTTGCAACTACAATAATGGACCTATCAGTTTACCTCGGGGCTAAATGTAAATTACCTTTCAACTGGCACCATGTTGGGTATACAAATTAAATCTTGGATACAAAACTGAATGATATTGTTGAGGAATCTGGGTTGAATCTTTTCCTTTCATTTTGTATGCTGCTACTGCTAGCTCGACAACCACTTGTTTCCTATTGGAGTGCACCTTATTCTCACTCTAAAACAAGGCAAACCATGTACAAAAGCCTGAGTTTGGTTTTGCAAGCATTCACAACTTAATAATCTTCTTGATGTTAGGCATATAAAGCCTCCGCTTTGGATTTTGGTAGGCCGATTAGTGGTAAGCCCTATAGTTTATGATCAACAAGCTCAACCTTTTCAATTTTGTTACTATTTTTAATCATTGAAGAAAGAATTATTACTAGCAGCTGACATTCCAAATCTTCATCAGTATATTTCATTTTTTGTGCATTGCACTACCTTAATGTGCTTTGATCTTAGATGGATGGGACCTAGCAAATGTATGTCTGAACCTTTAGTGTGTGCAACTCTAGTTACTAGGTAAGATCGAAGTAATTGATTATGCAGGTAGGAGCCAGAAAGTTATACTTGCTGGATTTTGCCATGGTTTGGGACAATTGTGCCCCATAAGCTATAAGGGTGAGCCATATGTATGAATTCTGTGAGCAGGGATTGAACTGAACATTTCAAGTGCATCCAATAGCAATTGAACCTACGAATTTGCCTTGGTTGGCCGCTTTAACCATTCAACAATGGATGCAAAGAGACTCATCGAGTGACGGCATTTTGTAAATACGTAATTATCTTGAATATATTAATCATTTCTTTATTTTTCGATTACATGAAAGGGACAAAAAGAAAGATCTTGTTGTTTCTTCAACAATTTCTATTCTCTAGTGGACCTCTCAGTAGGATTTGAATTAAATGGAGTTCTGATCATCTATTAGAGAAAAAAGAACGAATGGATTTTGTAGGATTCTTTGGTTTAGGGTTCGAAGATTAGATGAATTGCTGTGGGTTTTTCAGATGAGAATGCTTACGGTAAATAGGATAGGTTGCTTAATTTTAAGAAGTTAGGTTGCTGAGAATGGAAGACAACAACTAACTTTGGTTGGCAACATATATTACTAGCGTGAAAATATTCCACTGTCTCTGGAATACACGTGGTCCTTCCCTGGACGTGTTTGAGAATTGGGGAAACATTGGGGTGGAAATACCATGAGAGAGGAGAAAAAAAATATTTTGATGAAATGTTGAATAGTTGGTATTTGATGCGATCATATAAATGGACATACACTTGTGTCTTTTGAATTTTGTGGTTATGACTATTGGTGTGTAATGAATAGCTAATTTAAGAAAAAAAATTGATAAAGGAAAAAGTACTACCAAATAAATAATTGAAAGATGAATGTGGGGTAGATATATACAATGCTGATACAAGGATTGAAAATTTTGTTTGCTAATATGAGATAGCATAACGAGTACATAAGGGAGGTATAATTATCTGATCAAATAAGAAAATGTATTATTACTGGCATAAACGACTCCACTTATCTTTTGGAAATTTGAATTTTCATTGCAATTGTGAAATGTGTTTCTATTAGAGTCTATAATGACATGTTAAATATTTTTGTAAAGAAGTGTAGGAATATGAAAAGGTGAATGTGGGCTATGCAACATCAGGGAATTGTACTTGTGTCTGATCTAGAATTCTTAAGATTTATATTGTATACCCCTTATGTTGGAATGTCTGTAAACAAACAGTGTAGAAATCTTCGGATACGTGAGCATGGTTCTGAAGCATCATCCAAAACAAGACCATAAAGCTTGGCTGCTTTGTGGACAACCTCACAGCTGAGGGCTAGGAGGTTCAACCTTTAAACAAACTACGTAACTGTATGAACCAATCAAGGGAATCCTTACTCCTAAATACTTATACATTCATTAGCTGTTTTAGTTTGCATTTATTAAACTGCCTTCATGGGCTTGGACCTTCGGTGGATGGGATCTATCTCATGTAGCCTGTAGCGTACATTGATCTGATTGAAATGGTTGATGATGAGGGGATGGCACTATAAAGTTTAGAATTCTGCCGCATTTGGTTATAACCATTTTAGATAAATTGTAGAAGAATAGTTGCAGGTTCTGAGGATGTGGAAATATGGGATTTTGCTTGGTTGCAAAGATTACAGGTTGCTAGACCTAGAGTTTGGGTTTTTCTTTTGTGTTATAGACAATGGCTAAAAATGGTTTTCAAGCCAGCTTGACTACTAATTCCTCCCTTTCTATGCTCATGATCATTCTCGCAAAAATAGGACAAAACATCTGAAAGCATAACTGTGGTTGTCAAAGACCGACCCAATGTGATGGGCCATCGACATTTACAAGTGTGGCTCTGGACTTTGGCTGGATCACCATTGCAAAATCAAGTGAAGAACAAAAAAAGTACAAAAGGGAAAACTAATAAATTAGAAAATAAGAAATTTAAAGAACATACTAATACCTTTGGGTCATGAGGATTTCTAACTTTTTTAATTTTGGTTCCACTCCTAACTTGTTTACCTGGTTCACCTTTAGAGACAAACATAGTTGAAACAAATAAGTCAACGAGAACAAATTTGTCAAGCAAAATGTAATTTTCCATGCAAAGGCTTCAATTTATCTTACTTGAGAAACCGACTGCAATGTTTAGCAACAAAAAAAGAAACCGACTGCAATGATCAGATACACTCCTCCGTCTGCATGTAATTTTCAATGCATTGGGTTCAATTTGTCCTTTGTTGTATTTTACATAGCGTCATTGCTTTTAAAAATGATCGGTTCTAAAAATCCTTCTACCTATTTGTTCAAAAACCATGACATGAGTTCAATAGAAACAAATTGATATACCCCAGCTTTTCTGTAAACAAAAATTAGTATACCAAATAACCAAAAACATAATTATCAAAATCATTCTATCAATGTTTTAAAAACTGATAACATGAATTCAATAGAAACAAAGTGGCATATTCCAGGGAAGCTTTATTAACCATTGCAGACCCAACAAAAACTAATCATAAAACGAAAGGATATGCTTGAGATTTACATGTTAAATCTATCAATCTATCTAGACATACCAATTACGAACACACATGGGGTAGGCAAAATATAATTACCGGTTAAGGGATGCAGTCGAAGTTGTTCAAGTTGAATGATAGGAAAGACAAGGGGATTATTAAAATTGAATGACATTGTCTAATTGTGTGTGTGTGTGTGTGTGTGTATTCCGGGGTTTTGGTGTTGTAGAGGGGTTTTTGGGTGGGGTTTTTTTTTTTGGGAAGGGGGGTTTATGGCATGGGGAGGTTTGGTAGGGGAGCGGCGTTTTTGGTGCCGATGGCAATGATGATTTTCATCGAATAGGTGATGTGTTTATAACCAGTATAGAAGATTGTGATCGGAAATGAAAGATTACTTAAAAGTATTTAGCAAGTGTCAATAATTTGGTGAGGTGGTTGTGACAGTGGTGATTGGCTGTTATGGTGGCAAACCGTAGATAGAAGATGAAAAAAGGGGGGGGGAGAGAGAGAATTACCCGTGAGAAAGTGATGCCGAAGTTTAGGTTGCCATTGTTGGAGTGGGTCTTTAGAGTAGGTTGTGCGTTGCCAAAGTGGGTTTGCCCGTCGCTGGGGTTGGCAGAGAGAAGAGCAAGAGAGAGAGTAAGATGAGGGGTTAAGAAGGAATGAGAGTGGGGATCCTACAAATGGTCACCAAGCTCAGAATTTGAAACTATTTTAAAGTTGGGTCAACACTACAAGAAAACCCTAATCCCGAACACTTTAGGTTTGCATTTCATACCCTATTGTTAATCTATTTTGTAAATAATTAATTGGCTTGATAGGGTTTGAGGTTAGGTGAAGATCTACCATATTTAACACATGTTTGAGGTTTAAATTGAGCTAGTTCATGATGTAAGATGGATTTTGAATTCTACAAAATGTTGCATAGATTTATGTATGCCAGACAATTGTTCACATGAGTCGTGAACCCCAACATGAAATTGATACAAAGTTATCGGGATTTAAGTTTAAACTGAACAGATTCGGGTAATAAACGGGTGACTCACTAAACCTGCTTAATAAATGGGTCGTTTTGAAATCTTCTAACTCATTCACTGCCCGCCAGTCTGTTTAACCTAGGTATAAAAAAGAATAACCCTAACTAGTTTGCAAAGATCAAATCTCTCTCTCCCTTCTGTGCCTCTTTCCCTCACGCCACTTGTCATCTCATTTTGCAGATCTCTCTCTAATGTGGCTCCCTTTTAGATCTCTTTCTATTTCGACTTTCACAGAGTTATTACTCTTGTATCTCCATCTTTACTACCCCTCATCCTTGCGCCTTTTAGATATCTCTCTGTCTTAACCTTTTCCTCATAACCCTTCACGCTCTTCTTTGCAAATCTTTTGTCTCTTACTCTGATTGTTAGCTTTTGAAAGTGCTGGTGGTTTGGTTTGTTGTTAAACTAATGGTACTTGTACTTGGCGTTCGGATAAGCTTGAAAGGGCTTGATGATGCCAAGGACTTTTTTGTGCTACTTTTCTCTTTGATTTATTATGTTTTTTTATGATTGACCTATATGAAAATTTGGAAAAATAAAAAATAATTTTTGAGGAATTATAGTGAAGATGATAGTTAAATTTTTGGATAGACATTGGTAAAGTTACAGATCTCCTTGTTGTTTTCTAATTTGAATGATGGTTTGCATTCCTAATGTGTATGACATGTATGAATTACTTTTTTTTTTTTGGGTGCAAAAATTGAGAATTTTGGATTTGTGTTGTTGGCTTTTGATGTGAATTGGGTTGGCAATTAAACATGTCAACTAGTATTCAATCCAATATGACTCAAACGAGTTGTGTTCTTGCTTGCCATTGGACCCATTCAATAAATGGGTCGTGTATGGGTTGAGCTATTTTTTGACACAAACATCCTTAGATAGGGTACACTTGCCGGCCCAAGTTTTTTCTGTTTATAGTCTATGATTATGGAATGCTTGTAGGTTTGTGGTCTTAAAAGATAGAAGAAATGATGTAGGCTCTGTGGGTGGTGAAAAAGTGCAAATCACTTGGCTTCAAAGGTGAAATGTTGGTGTCTAGCTATTAGCTCAAGGTCAAAAGTAATCGGGGAAAGATCAATCCTTGAATAGGGCATGGTAGGATAGGGACTTGTAGATGGATTAAGATTTTTATGGTTCTTGGTATATAGCGCAAGAATAATGGTTTGTGTTCCTATTTCTTGTTTGTTTTTGTGTGTTGTCTCTCTGTATACGATTGCTTTGTCCCTATCGAGGAAATGATTATGATTAATAAAGTAGCACAAATATTGTTGTATAGAATTGTTAAATAAAAGTAAGAATGTAGAAATCTGGGAAGATAAGTCATTTAGAAACTTGCTTATAACCTTTTGGCTTCACACAATGAGGGCCAAGATGTATAATACTTACGTGTTCTTCAGTTCTCTTATGCTAGTGCTACTCTAGGAAGCATGGATATGAATACAGGGTCGTATCCTATACGATACAGATACAGATACAACAAAATTAAAAAGTATAGGCCACATAATAGAGTTGGAATATATTAAAAATAAAGCATATATTATAAAAAAAGACGCACCCAATACACGAGGCTCCCGTCATTGCGGACCGTTGCGCCAAGGCCCGCCCTCAAAGTATATATTATAACAATATTAATAATAAAACCTAACAAATATTTGTTTTGATTAGAATTCAAATAGATTAAATATATTCACAATTTTCACCAAATATCATTACATCTATTAACATTCATAGTATATACGTTACGGAACAATTCAATTGACCTACCCTACCCGATCAAGTGTGGTATTCCTATCCGATTAATCGGGTAGGAAGTCGAGTAGGAAGGTAGGTGAACACTTTTGTAGTTATTAATTTTTAGATTATTTTAACAATTCAATTAAATAACATGCACCAATTTAACAACACAATAAATCAATAACACTAAAATCTAAAATAACTACAACATGCATCATAAATCCAAAATGGATCAGTAATATCACACAGGAGCAAAATGCATTTTTCTTCAACATTGTAATATGGATCAGTAATTATTTTCTTCAGTTGCCCTTCATTTTCTTAGTAATTTTGAACTAATAAAACAAATTAGAGTATTGTCAGCAAAATGGATCAGTAATTATTTTCTTCTCTCCATAATCCACACTCACACTACTTATGAATAAACGAAATTATTGACAGAACCTCCACAATGAAACAAATTTAGAATTTTTTAAAGAAATCATGAAAAAAGAAAAATAGACAAATTCAGAATTTAAAATTCTTAAAGAAATCATGAAAGAAGAAAAACAAACAAGTTTTTTTAAATAAACAAAAGTTTTTAACCAGACAAAAGTTTTGTTTAAGAATTCTTAAACAAAGCTTTTTTTGTGAATTCAAGGACACAACCCAACTCTAGATACTCTTTTTGCTAATACACTCTTTTTCAGGTATTCCACTTTCACATTTCAATTGTCAACCCTAGATACTCCCCTTTCACATAGAACCTAATCCTTGATATTCTGTTCGCAACCCAAAAACGCAATGAAGGCCTGTTCACAGTCCAAAAATAACAAATAGAGTCTGTTCGCAATCCAAACAAAGATAGATAGAGACAAAAGGGAGCCTCCAAATCGCACCCAAACAGAGAGAGAGAGAGATAGACACAAAGAGAGAGAACTTGAAAGGTTGGGACTGAGGGATGAAGGTCTGAGCTATGGAGGCCTGAGCAACGATGGAGGCGAGATGAGTGAGGCGCTCAGTCAGTCAGACGATAGGGTTAGACAATTAGGGTTTTTTTAGTTTATATATGTATATATATAAATTACTTAATGCGGGTAGGGTAGGGCGAGAATGCAAAAATTGATGGGTATTCTGCATTCCTACCCGATTTAATCGGAAGACCAAAAACTCGTTCACATTTCTATTCGATTTTTTCGGCTAGCCGTTTAGGAGGGTCGAGTAGAATAGGAATTGCGGCTAATCGAAAATTTGAACACCCCTATCCAGAAAGTATCTGTGCTTCCTAGGTGCTACTCCTATTAAAAAATCGGAAACTCAAACCGCTTTTCTTCTCATGCGATGCATTTGTTGACTGTTTGGTTGAGGTTTCATGACGTCTATTTCATACCTTATTTATTTTTATTTTTTTTGCGTTTTTCAATCTGCAGTAAATAAGTTTTGGTATGCGCTTATGTGAGCTAGACGCGCATTCAGCTGGTAAAAAGTTTTTGAACTGACAAGCATTGTCAACACAATCTGAATTGTAGGTCTATTGGGAGGAAGGAATGCAAAAGTTGAGAGAACTGCCCTTCGGATTATTGCTAGTATGAAGCGAGATTGGATGCAGGTATGACATTGTATGTATATGGGGGGAATCTCTTGGATGCCAATATATTGTCTGGCTTAGCTGGTAAACATCAAGTAAGCCATTTCATTAGAGGACTGACAGTACAATGCTTATAGACAGGGAGAAAACCAAGTGGGTTATGTGGCGCAGCGTTGTATGTATCTGCTCTTTCACATGGACTCAAGTGTTCCAAGTCAGACGTTGTAAGTCGAGCTTATACTGCATAATGTATTGTTGGCCAAAATATATCTGATCATTGATCTCTTATTTGTTGATAACATGATGTGTATGTTCATCATTTTCAGTTGGATAAAAAGAATCTAATTCTTGATTACAACACGACTTATTTGTTTATGTTTTTACTTGAAGATTGTTCTCATTTCTTAGCATTAGCGGATTTTAAAAATGGCATGGGTAATGTCATAATGTTAGGTGGGACTTGGGAGTTTAAATTTTAAGGGCCAGTATTGTGAGCCATGTGAATACATAGCTGGCATTAGATCATGATTTCAAAGTTTTCCAAATCTCTATGCCTTTTGTATCCAATCAGCAAGGATGAAGTCTATCCCAATCTTGCCTTTCAAGAGATGGAGTGACATTGTTTTATGAACCATCTCATTTTATGCGGTAACCTTTTTAGAATTTGCATGCTTTTTTGGCTAATCCGGAGATGGTGGTCTCAGGAGGCAATCCGGTTAGGTGTTTGTGCTCCGTTGTTTAATATGAGTACAAGAGAGGGACGGATATTGTGATGGTAGGTGAGTGGATGCAGTGTTGTGAAAAGCACGCTTAGGTGTGAGGCAAGACGCACCGGTTGTGCATCAATGGGCCTGACGCAAGGCAACTTTGTCACGGCATAGTTGAGGTATACGAGGTGCTCTGCTTGGGCCAAAGCCCAAGGGGCATGTTGCGTGGTTCCTTTTTGTTATTCAGTAATATATTTTGGGCCATCAGATTTATTTACTTGGATGAAATATTTGATGTATATGCACCTTATTTAAGCTCCGACTTAAATATCTAGTACATAGACTCTCTCAAGCTCGATAGGTAAGTCGGCTCCCTCATTTTCTTCTTCTTCAGTCAGTGGCTTTCGACTTCTGCCTTTTTTTTTTCTCTCCTGATTTTTCAAGTGTCCTTTTTTTCTTGAATATGTATTGTATGTTACTTCTCATATGTCTGTCAGTGTTATTTTTCTGATGATATTCTTAATTTGTGAATATTGAAGGTAAAAGTATGATATGAGTCTTCACATGTTTGAGACGGGTTGACAAATCTGTTTAATTGCTAGACAGTAGGTAGTAGAGACTATAAGTGTTTAACAAATTGTGTATTTGGTTGGATCCTTGAACTTAATTGATTGATCTGCATTATTTATTTGATTGGATCATTGGAAATTTGTCAATGTTAAATATTTGCTTGCTATTTACAATCGATATGATCAAGGCCGCACCTCCCCTTGTGCCTGGGCCTCACGAGACCTAGTGCCTCAGTGCACAGTATGCCTTTAACAAATGTTGGTCCTCCAAAAGAGACAAGTTACTGATTTCAGTTTCGATCTTCAGTTCTATGGGATAGAATGAGTGATTTATTGGGAACTTAAAGTAGAACTAGATGGATGTTTGAGGATAATTTGACCAATTCCATCTCTTTCCAGTTAATAGATGTCTAAGAAGGGTAGTGATTGATCTGGAATTACACCTCTGTTTTTGTAAATTGTATGTATATTGATTGGGATTGGGGAAACAACTAATTGTGGGGAAGGGGTGGGGTGGGATGGAGAACTGAATAAACAGATCAGTTTAATAAATTATGGTGCAGATCATGAATGCTGGGAGGCAACTTATGCATAATGCTGCAGATGCTTGGTTTCTTTGCTCCTGAACCTTTTCTTGTGCTTGTAGTACCCATGGATTTAGGGTTCTAATGGCAGAGAATTTGATGTCAAAACGATATAAAGTGCACACAAAAACAAAAACCCAGAGTAATAAGGCTCAATTGTAAGGCCTACATCCATGAGCAAAGATAAGCGTTTTAAGATTTTAACTATAAAGATAAGGATATATAAGATGATGTGCCCCCATATGTATTAGAAGTGCTGGCTTGCCTCCCCAAAACGCGTCAACAATAAGTTTTCTCTCGTCCCCTCACATCCTGATATGACTCCTCCTCCTTATAGCAAGATCCGAATATAAGAGCAATCCTACTTTGCAACCTAACTAATTATGTTAAAATATTTTATCATATCCATAAAAATCAAGCTGGTCACAAAAAAAGTGTGTTGGGGGTGTTGCTCTCAATGCCCTTATTGTGTGCTTTTAAACTGCAAAAAAACTTTGTATGATCCACCAAATGCAAGATAAAAGAATGTAAATTATTATGATAGAATTTGAGACACCACAACAACAGATTGAGCTACAATTTGTCCATGCATACATTCAATGCTGAACTTTCATTGTGTGTTCATTTGCATTGGGATTGTGGAATACTTTGTTCGAGGTGGTCAGTGAGGCTTGAGTTTGTGTCCTTCTACCTTGAAAAAGAGGTTGCAAATCAAATTTTGTAAGTTTGGGAATACAAAGAAAGTGAACATATTATAGAATTGTGCATTGGAGAAAAATGAAAGAATCTTCAATAACCATTATCTTCTTTCAGAATTAGTATTGGAAAGAATTGTTTATATGACTTCACTTTGGACCAAAACTTTATGGAGCTTTGGAGGGTTGCCTTTGTCTGATCTCCAACGAAAGTGAAAGGCGACTCTATTTTAGCTTTCATTGTTACTTTTCTTTGATATGTATTTTGCTTTTATTCTTTTTTTAGGATACCTTGTCCTCAATATTATAATTCGTTTTTTTCCTCCTTCCATTCTATAATAAAATTCTTCTTTTATAAAAAAAAAAAATAGGAAAATTTATTTTTGATGGTGAAGAACATGTTTGTTCAAGAAATAAGTGTTAATTGAATAGAGCTTGTTGTTACAATGAATGTCATTGCAGAAGTGGTAGTATATAAAAGGAATGCATTAGTGAAGGAAAGAAGTTGTTCCATGGATGACTGTGACGGATTTAGTCATATGAAATATGCTTTGATGGTTGTACTATTACAACTCTGTTCAACTGCATGTGATATTGGTCCGCTTTGGGTTGTCCTTCACGGCTTTAAAACATGTCATAAGAGTTAAGGTAGAATTTTTACATATATAGCGCAAGTGAACAACAACATTCTCTAACCAGACAATGTTGGACAGGTTCATGGACCAAACACCTCACTAACCTCCTCACCTCACCTTTTTCCATTGCTTCTTGGATGGTTGGATTTTTGGCTATCATACATCTCTTGGTCAGAGAAGGTCTTTGCAATACATATGTAAAAACTCCGCCTTAATTGATGTCATACTTTTTAAAGTCTTGAGGGACAATCCAAAACGGACAATATCACATGTGGTTGGGCCAAATCATTATAGGTGCTATCATATCTAGACCTACCTCACGGTGGTGGGGTGGGTCCCACAGGGAGACGTGTTTGGATGAGTCCCATATGGAAACCTGCTTTGGTGGTTCCACATGCGGATGAGTTAGGATGGGCTCCATATGTGACATGCTTGGGTGGGTCCTACAGGGGACGAGCCAGAGGTGCTTAAGCATGTCCCATATGATGATGTATTGCTCTTAAGCGTGGTGGATTATGCTATAGCCAAAAGTCCAACAGGCCTTGGGAAAGGGTGAGATGAGGTGAGGTGCTTGTTGTATGAACCTGTCCCATATTGTTTGGATAGAGAGGTTGGTGTGCTATGTATGAAAAATCTTAGCTTTAACTAGAGTGACGCATTTTAAAGTCGCAAGGACAACCAAAAGTGGACAATATCACATGTAGTTGGTTCAGGTCGTTACATGTAATGTAGGGAAGAAGTCAAGAACCATATCTTACTTCTTTGCCTTCTTGGTTATGAATCTTCTGGAAATCCTCAATGAGCTTGATCAATTACATTGTTTTTTTTTTTCGATCTGAACACAAATGATAATCATTTCATTAAGTAGGGAAATTTTGATTACAATCAGTCAAGATAAAAGCCTTAAGCGCTTGAGGGGGAGAACCAACCCAATCCAGTGGGAACGAGTTGTGCATAGCAACAGCTGCCACCCAATGATCAATTACATTGTTGGTGTAATCATTTTGTGAGTAGGAACCAAGCTCAGGCAAAGAAGAATATAGCAAGAGCAAGTGTTATGAAGAGTGTGCTTAGCACTCCACTAAGGCCGAGCGCAGCTGAAGCGCTTTATTGAGCTTGCGGCGAGACTACTTTGCTGAGGCGTTTGCCTCCGGCTTAATCCCGAGGCAAATGTTGCATGAGCCTTTTTTTTTCCTCTTTTAGTGATATATTTTGGGCCATTAATATATTATCTTTGATTGGAATATTTGACATCCATAACATTAGATTAAAACTCTCTGTATAATTATCTAATTATAGTTTTAAACTCTACCAAACTTCACAGAGTTTAATCTAACTACAAGAATAAATATCTAAGTTGAAATTGGTAAAGGATGCTAATAATTCGTGAACTAGTTGTATTTTTCGAGGTGTTGATATATATTCTAATTCCTGAAAATTTATGTTAGATGTCTATTAATTTTGTATTTGGCTGAAACTTTGTAAGACTTGTTGAATTTACTTGTATTTGTGGCATAATTATAATTTTCAAATATTATCTACAACATGTGCCTTGGTTCCATGAAAGGCGTGTTTCTCCTCGCACTTCACACCCAGGCCTCTGGAGATTTTGGCCCCTCGGCACACTTTTTGCCTTAAGTAACCCTTGCTTGAGTGATGTTAAATATCATGGTAATAAATGAAGATTGATTTATAAGGTAAGAGGCATATTTCAAGTATAGAGGACTTGAACCAAGTGGCTGAACACATGTTGCATTCAGTCATTAACAATCACCACAACACAAACATTTTCCATATTGTGCATTCCCAGCCTCACTGAACTGTTTCCATAATCATGAGTTTAATTTGCGTTGTATCAGGGTTGAATAACTCATTTATTCTAATTATGATTTGTGTGGATTTTACACTTTGTGTGAATATAATTGTTTAAATTGATTGGCTCCAATATTATTATCCTGGATACATCATACATGAGACTTATGACTCAATTTATGTGTAATATGCTTGGATATGTTCTCTGTGTATGGTTATATTTCTCAAAAAATCTATTTTTATCTTCGTATGCTATCTTCTGTTTACCTGGGTAGTTTATATTTTGAAACACCAACTTATCATCAGGTGAAGGTTGTGCATATCTGTGAAGCAACATTGGCCAAGCGGTTGATCGAATTCGAGAATACACAATCAGGGAGCTTAACTGTAAGTTCACCCATGGCGGCATCTGAATATACTGTGTGAGAAACTTGCAATTCTAAAGCAATTTCTTTGGACTCAACTGCTAGAAGGTTGATTGACTTTTGTTGTAGCCTAGAAGGTAATGTGAATCATTGTCATAAATCTAGACCATCTCTACTACAGCAAATCAAGGTGGAGCGCAATCTACAGTTTGATGCTGTTGGTTCATAGACTTAGAATTTTAGAAGTGGCATACATGCACCATTTCATTTTGTCCTAAATTTGGCTTAAAGTTGCCCTTATCTCTTCCTATCTCACTCCATTTGCTCCATTGCTAGGGTAGTTCAGTCCAAGAGTCCAAGAGGTCTGGGCTCTCCTGTCAGTTTGGTGTCTTTGAACTGTTTAATTATTTTTTCATGTGTTTGGTGTTCTCTTAACTTCCTCTGTTGCTATATCTGTTGAGATTTCATATATTCTAATTTAGAGTCTTGACAGTTTCTCAATAGAAAGTGTTCATGCATTTTTATAGTTTGAAGTTGCATTGATGGAAACAGTAGTTTACTTTATGGTCTATGTACCTTGTGATCCTATGTTGATGAGATGAGAAACTTTACACTGGAGTTGCTGAAGGAATCCGAGACCTGCCCTAGAATCTTCCACTACTTCCATCTGAATCCGAATGACATCTTGTTTGGACCCTTCTACCACTCCAATACCCCTATGGAGATGATAGAGGAACTGACTGAGCAAGTACTTGATACAGTGTTTAACATCCATATAAAAGCGAAGGTGTCCTGTGTGCTAATATACATGCTTGTATTCCAATGTGGCCTTCTTATTAATTCACTATAAGCATAACCTAAATATAATTAGTGTCATTACTGTCTTTATCTTTTGAAGCCTAACATATACAACATGAAAAATGTATTAGATAGAAGGGAACCTTTAACTGCCCAAAAGCCCAAAAGCTACTTTTATTATAACCCACAAAAGCTATAAATCCCAGTATTTCTTTATAGATCACAAAAATCTCTTCCATTTTAAAATTGAAGTTGCTCTTCAACAAAACTGCCTCCACCTCTGTTTGAAGTCATACCGTATTTGAATCCCGTTGAAGCATACAAACCACAAATGCTCTCATGTAGAAATGCACTTTTTGATGGGATTGTATTCAATATTCCTCTCCCCTTCTACCACCACGAAAGTATTTTTTCCTTTCCGTTTCCCTTCTAATTTGCAGTACTTGCTAACCTCTAAAATTCTTTCTGGCTATAAAATATCTAGTGAAAGCATTTTCTGTCAGGAGGATACTTCTGTTAGAATATAATCCTCATTATTTTGAAGTTTTCTTTTCTTTTTATTTCATATTATTTTCGCTACAGAGAGAAATTCAGTAAAGAGAAATGTAGAAGAGACCACTGGTAATCTATATGATAAAGTTTACACTTGCAAATACAATTTTAGCTGACATTTGTTTCTCTCTTAAGCATGGTTTTTTCTTACAAATTCTAGAATTGCGATCACTATGCAAACGTTTCAAATTAGCTGTGATAATAATGAGGTTTTGCGTTTCCTTTTCATAGATAAAATGCAGCATGTTTATGAATGTTTATCATTTAATATGTCGAATGTGTGCTATTTCAAAAAGTGTTTTCAGTTCAATAGTATCTAAACTGAAGTGGCTTTCCGTAATGAGTGGATTGACACAAACTTGGAATGTGTGAACCGAATATCCGCGATAAGGTTGAATGAACCATTCTTCCATTACAAGTCAATTATTACTAATGTTGTAGATGGAAAAGGCTTTTGATTCAATGAGCTCAAGATTACCTATGGTCAGGGATTTATCAAGCGTTGCTAGAATTTTTTTCATTTATTTTGTTTGCACTGAAGTAATACATTGGAGTAGTGTTCAAGCTCTGTATGGCTTAGGGGCCTTTCCATAAAATCAAATACAAAAGCGCCAAGAGAGCCATATTCTAGGGGGGTGATTGATCAAGAATCCCGTGAGTCCAGGTTATTACTTGACGAAAGAGTGATTTAGCAACTGAATAGAAATATAAAAAAGCAAACCATACATTTGGCCTTGTACTTTTGTTATTTTATTTGGGGTGGGCATGAGCACGGGTTTTTGCTAGTCAAGTGTATTTGTTTTGCCATAAATTATTTTCTTTGGCTAACAGTACTGGCAGTTATACCTGTATATGCAGGTTTCTTAATTTGCATTTTGCACTCATTCATTCAGAGGTATACAACATTTTTGAGTGTATTTCGGAACTCCTGGCAATTTATGCATTTTATTAACATTTCCACTTGGACGATCCATTAATACAAGCGGTGGAAGATTGTAAATAGATAAAAAAAATTTCATTGGAGATTAGGAATAAATGGGCTATCTATCGTACACATTTTAGTGATGGGATTCATGACTAGTTTTGCTAATATGGTGCCTCAGCTAAGTAGTCGAGATTCTTTTTTATTCCATTTCTTGATGCTGGCAATGTACAATGGTCACACTACAAGCTTCATATTTCGCCATGTATTTGCCTGTATATCTAATTATTTATAGGCTATTTTAAATGTAGAGATCGGTAAACATCACCAAATTTTTTCATGTGTTATAAACTTATAATATGTAGCGCATAGTGTGTAGTTTCATAGTGAAATATTTTGTGCTTACAAAACTGAAGGTTAGTTATGCACCTAGCCACTCCTTTTAGCTCCAAAATATCACTGAATAAACATGGTGTAACTATCAATTATTGTTTTATGTTGTGTTTGGCTATTTTTTCAAAATCTTCAAGGTGAAGTACGAAACGAAAAACATTGTAGTGAAAGTCCCATGGAAATTTGTTGTTATTTTTTGCATTCTCTCTCTTTGTGTCTGTGTTTTTCTTTATTGTTGATAGTAACATGTAAGTGATAAGATTATTTTTTTCCAAAAAATTCTCCTGTTACAATTAGATTGAGGAGTTCAACAAGAAGGCGGAGGAGTTTGAAAGAGAAGAAAGATCAATCAAACAACCAAATATTGGGTTGGAAGCGGTAGGGACAAGTGAACTGCTTTGTGGACATAAAAGTGGAGAGCTTCCTTTTGCACATGGATTGTGTAAAAATTGTTATTATGATGTAACTTCTTACTTCCCTCTTCGAATCATTCTGTTTAGCAATTTAACTCTTGGAATCATTGTAGTGCTTGTATGGGTTATTGCAGTTCATTAAAATTTCAGGAGGGCTTGAGGGAGGATCAGAACCTCCAGCTTTCCAGCGTGCTGAGAGGGAAAGAACAATGAGAAAAGAAGATGTTTCTCAGAATGCTGATGATTCGAGTTTTGCTACCTCTGCCTGCCAAAACAACAGTAAACATTTAAATGTACCGACTGATGGCAATTTTAACTTTTTTCTTTTCACGTAGTATCATTGGAATTATTAGATATTGAAGTATTTCCTTTTCCTGTGTTTTCATTTTGCATTTTGTTCAAATTAACATCCATAAAATTATGGGGAAAGATTAATATCATACGTTGTTTATCATACTGTTTATAAATACGTTTAAGAACTAGCCTTTTACCCCAAATTTGGGTTTAAATTATCTGGTACTTGTGTAATCTTCAGATTTTTTGCATATGATATAATGTGTTGAGTCATCCTTGAGTTTTATTAATGGGCTTTATTTGGTTGAGGGTGTAACAAGAATCACATTCAACAATTTTCATGTGGAAGTTGAAATAAAGAAATTGACATATGAAATTTGGTTCATATGTGAATTGGGGAATACCGCTGTGCAATTTTATGGATTTCTGAAAGGGTCTCTCGTTCATGTATGTGGATGTGTTTATTTTTTTGGATAAATTTAGAAATATTTGGGTAATCAGGGAAAACGTTTATATCAAACATTAGTGTGGACCTTGGCACCTGCGATGCACAAGATCTGTAAACTCTTTCCCGGAAAATTCTTTCACCGTGATTTGGGAATTCAAAGAATTATGGAAAGTTATTGGAGATTAAAGCTAAGTTTTAAAACAGATTTAAATGAGTAGTGGTTAGTTTATAAAAAAGTGGAAAGGAGAAGGGGAGGCTGCTCAAGCCCCTCTCCCCTTAATTTGATTGGTATAGTTGTATAGATAGATTAGTATTGTCACACCCTAATTGACTTGGGTGCAAATGGCCGGTCTTGGTGGCACCTTGCACCAAGGCATGCCAGAAATCGGAATCAAGGTGACGCGGCTAAGTGGTTCGACAGATTGGGGTGAACCAAGGCAGCATGAGACCACCCGGTTGAGCATGGCAGCATGGGTGGGCTCAATTGAAGCAATGTGGGTGCAGAGCTTCGGATTGCATGGCATGGGTTGAACTTAGCATGCACATTGGTTCGTGTAGCAAGGTTGACTGCTGAATGTGGGCACCTGACTGATACATGGCTGCTGAATGCATGTGACCAGGAGGATGTGAGCGGTTATGATGCTAAAACTCAATCAAGGCAGTTGCTGAGGCGGTTCTGGATGTCCCCAGTCTGAATCCAGTCTAGATGCATGCTGATGAAGGGCAGTTCCACAACAGTTACTGGAAGTGGTGGAACTGCCTGCCAGGTGTTGCACAGAGACCAAGCCTGCTAGCCCAGTATGCTATGGAATAGCAAAAACGTGTGTAACTACCATCTGCCATCCTCTTGTATAAATAGGGGTGCTTGAGCATTCTGGAGAGGAGAGTGTTCTGGCTTTTGAGAGTTTTTGTAAATTGTTGAGTTCAATATATAAGGTTTGGGAGTGTTGTCCCAGTAAATTCGTGTGTGCCTTCTGTGTGAGTTTCTGTCCCTTATTCTTGAGTTGAGTGTGGCTGGTTGCAATAGCAACGCCTTCACAGGTAGCCTCAAAAGAAAAACGAAAGTTACCCTGTGACAGTTTGGTATCAGAGCGTAGTTTTGGCAACAGATCAACTATGGCTGGCGGAACGAATTCTGATCTGATAGAAAGGGTGGCACGTTTGGAGGAGCTGGTTGGTCCTCCACAGTCTGGTGATGCTGTAGCTCTCTCTGTGCAGCTTGAGTTGCTATATCAGCGGTTCGATGAGATGTGTGTTGCACATGAACAGCTTCAAAAGACTGAATCTGATCACTTCAGTCGAGTGAAAAACGAAGTCGTTGACGTGTTGGCTACGATCTCCACATGGACCAATGATATGGGGGAAAAATTGAGTTCCCTCGAGACCGACGTTTCAGTGCTTAAGAGGGCATTGCAGAATGCCTCTGTGGCTTCTGGCAGTGAAAGCACTCAGAAAGCTAAAGTGCCTGACCCTAAGCCTTTCACAGGCAGTCGAAATGCTAAAGAACTCGAGAACTTTCTGTGGGATATGGGGCACTACTTCAAAGCAGTCCGCACTCCGGATGCTGAGAAGGTAGATCTCACTAGCATGTACCTGTCCGGTGATGCTAAATTATGGTGGCAAACACGTTCTGAGGACAAATCTCGTCCTCCAATTACTACTTGGGAGTCTCTGTCTGCTGAAATGAAGGAGCAATTCCTTCCCAGCAACACGGCTTGGCAAGCCCGTGATGCATTGAGGAAACTTCGACATACAAGCACCGTGAGGGAGTACGTGAAGCAATTCTCGTCTCTGATGCTTGACATTAAAAATATGTCAGAGGAAGACAAGCTGTTCAACTTTATGTCTGGCCTCCAAACTTGGGCACAGGCAGAACTTCGTCGGCAAGGGGTGAAGGACTTACCCGCTGCTATGTCCGCAGCAGACGCGCTGGTTGATTACAAAATGCAGGCTAATCCTCTAGAGAAGGAGTCGAAAGGGAAAGCCAAGTTTGCTAAGAAGGATAAGCAGAAGAAAAAGGCTGAGAAGTTTGGCAATTCAGAAAAACAGACTGACAAAGCCTCTTCATCAAAGGGAGGTGTTGACTCAGGTTGTTTTATCTGTAATGGCCCTCATCGTGCCAGAAATTGCCCCAAGAAGAAAAGCTCAGTGCCCTCATGGCTGAGGAAACTGACTGTTCTGACGAACCAACACGAGTCAACCCATTACAACTTCTTAATGCAATTCGCAAAGAGGAGACAGTGGCAAAGAGGGGGTTGATGTTTGTGCAGATTCGCCTGAACAATGTGGCCGTCTAGGCAATGGTTGATACAGGTGCAACCCATAATTTTGTTTTTGATCGGGAGATACAGCGGCTTGGTCTGGCTTTGGTGAAAGACTCTAGTCAGATTAAGGCTGTTAATTCAGAAGCAAAACCAGTAGGCGGCGTCGCAAGAGAAGTCCCTCTAAAAGTGGGTGATTGGCAAGGAACATGTGATTTTATGGCAGTCCCTCTCGATGATTTCTAAGTAATCCTTGGACTGCAATTCCTTACAAAGGCAATGGTGTCTGTTATGCCGCATTTAAATGGGATGTTCGTGATGGACATGCCCAATCCTTGTTTTGTTCCCCTCACAAAGGCCAAGTCTTCGGGGAAATGTTGTCTGCCTTACAAGTAAAAGATGGCTTGCGAAAGGGGGAGGCAACATACTTGGCCATTCTATTTGAGGAAGAGGAGTCCAAAGCATTGCAAGTCCCTGAACCAGTGCAACAGTTGCTGGTTGAGTTCAAGGATGTGGCACCTAAAGAATTGCCAGCAAGGTTACCGCCAAGACGGGAGATTGACCATGCCATTGAGTTAATTCCAGGGGCAAAAATCCTTGCACAGGCTCCTTATCGAATGTCTCCATCAGAATTGGCGGAGCTAAGGAGACAACTTGGGGGGTTATTGGACATTGGGTTCATTCAACCTTCCAAGGCACCCTATGGAGCTCCTGTTCTGTTTCAAAAAAAGAAGGATGGATCCTTACGGCTTTGTGTAGACTACAGAGCGCTCAACAAAGTCACTGTCAAGAACAACTATCCAGTGCCGCTTGTCGACGAACTATTTGATAGATTGGGAAAGACATTTTCTTTACCAAGATGGATTTGCGGCTGGGATATCATCAAGTCAGAATTGCAGAAGGAGATGAGGCGAAGACTGCTTGTGTGACAAGGTATGGGTCATATGAGTTTTTAGTTATGCCTTTCGGCTTAACCAATGCCCCTGCTACATTCTGTAACTTGATGACCAATGTATTTCGGGAATACTTGGACCGCTTCATGGTGATTTATTTGGATGACATAGTTGTTTATAGCCAGACTCTTGAGGAGCATGTTGAGCATCTTAGGCTGGCCTTGACAAAGTTAAGGAAAACCCAGTTGTATCTGAAACCAGAAAAATGTGAGTTTGTCCAGAAAGAAATTTCATTCTTGGGGCATATTATTTCTGCGGGCGTGGTGAAGATGGACCCGAAAAAAGTTGAGGCCATTGCAAATTGGCCTGTCCCTACTAAGGTTACTGAACTGCGTTCTTTCCTTGGTTTGACAAACTATTATCGAAAATTCGTGAAAATTATTCGAAGAAGGTCGCGGTGCTGACTGATCTTCTAAGGAGGATAGGACATGGAACTGGTCCTACGAATGCCAGGAGGCATTCGATCGATTGAAGGCGGTGGTGACGTCTAGCCCAATTTTACGCTTACCTGATTTTGATTTGCCCTTTGAAGTCCATACAGACGCATCAAACTTTGCTCTTGGAGGGGTGCTGGTGCAGAATGGGCATCCAGTGGCATTTGAAAGTAGGAAGCTGAATGATACCGAGAGGCGGTATTCAGTACATGAGAAGGAGATGACAGCAGTCATTCACTGCATCAATGCATGGAGGCACTACTTGTTGGGGAAGCATTTCCTTGTACTGACAGATAATGTGGCTACTAGCTGCTTCAATTCCATGAAGAAGCTGACACCAAAACAAGCAAGATGGCAGGACTTTCTTGCCCAGTTTCATTTCACGTTGCAGTACAAGCCTGGCAGTGCAAATCAGGTTGCTGATGCTCTTAGTCGAATCCCAGTTGCTGATGGGACAGTTACTGCACTTAGCCAGATTGCAGGAGACATACTGCAGAGAATTCAGGATCAGACTAAAGATGATCCAGTGACCAGCTTATTGTTGAAACAGGTTCACGAAGGGGTGACTCGGCGATTTTGGGTAGAGGATGGTGTTCTCTACGCCAAAGGTAGGAGACCCTATGTTCCGAAGTCAGGCGGACTTCGACAGATGTTGCTGAAAGAAGCTCATGATGCTCTATGGGCAGGACATCCAGGGCAGCAACGGACTCTTGCCTTGCTAGCAGAAAGTTATTATTGGCCCCGTATGGAAGCAGATGTGGAGCTGTATGTGCGCACTTGTTTGGTGTGCCAGCAGGACAAGATTGAAAGGAAGAAGGTGGCGGGTACATTGGAACCTCTCCCTATTCCAAGCCGACCTTGGGAGAGTGTTTCCATGGACTTCATTAATGGCTTGCCTCAGGTAAACGATTTTACTTCGATATTTGTGGTGATAGACAGATTTTCGAAGTATGCCACTTTTATTGCTGCCCCAAAAGTATGTACGGCGGAAGTTACTGCTCAGTTATTCCTCAAGCATATTGTGAAGCTTTGGGGTCTTCCACTGGACATAGTGAGTGACAGGGACACTTGGTTTACTGGCCGATTCTGGACAGCTTTATTTGAACTGTTGGGCACACAGCTCAACCTTTCCACCAGCAATCATCCGCAGACAGATGGGCAGACTGAGCGGGTCAATGCAATGCTGGAGGAATATCTCAGACATTATGTCACAGCGAACCAGGACAATTGGGTGGATTTACTTGATGTAGCCCAGTTTAGTTATAACCTCCAACAGAGTTCTTCCACTGGAATGAGCCCCTTTGAGTTGGCAACTGGCCAACAGCCTCTTACCCCGCATGAAGTTGTCAAGCAAAAGTCTCAAGGGAGATGTCCTGCAGCATATTGCTTCGCTCGGGCCAATCAGGAGAGGACCGATGAAGCAAAAGACTGTTTAACTAAGGCGGTGAAGAGGATGAAAAAGTGGGCAGACGAGAAGAGGAGGGCAGTAGAGTTCGAAGTGGGTGACAAAGTGATGCTGAAATTGACCCCACCAATCTGGAATAAGATCTCTCGGAAGTCTGCACACAAGGGATTAATCCAGCGTTATGACGGCCCTTTCCTAATAACAATGAGGATAGACAGGTTGGCCTATAGGCTGGATTTTCCCAGTTGTCTCAAGCTTCATCCAGTTTTTCATGTTGCATTCTTAAAGCCGTATGTTGAGGACCCTAACAGATACGTTCGGCGTCGGGCTCCTCCAACAATCAGGAAGCAATTCACAGAAATAGCTGAAGCTATCCTTGACCACAAGACTGAGAGAATAAGTAAGAAAAATAGAAGAACTCATTACCTAGTCAAGTGGAAAGGGAAAGCACCGAAGGAAGCCACTTGGGAGAAAGAAACGACATTGTGGCAGTTCGAGGATCTCATAAAGCAATACCATGCCTCCATTCCAACGAGGTCGTTGGATACTTTAGGTGGGGGTGGCTTGTCGCACCCTAATTGACTTGTGTGCAAATAACCGGTCTTGGTGGCACCTTGCACCAAGGCATGCCAGAAATTGGAATCAAGGTAACGCGGCTAAGTGGTTCAACAGATTGGGACGAACCAAGGCAGCATGAGACCACTCGGTTGAACATGGCAGCATGGGTGGGCTCAATTGATGCAATGTGGGTGCAGAGCTTCGGATTGCATGGCATGGGTTGAACCCAGCATGCACATTGGTTCGTGTTGACTGCTGAATGTGGGCACCTGACTGACACATGGCTGTTGAATGCATGTGACCAGGAGGATGTGGGCGGTTATGATGCTGAGACTCAATCAAGGCAGTTGCTGAGGCGGTTCTGGATGTCCCCAGTCTGAATCCAGTCTAGATGCATGCTGATGAAGGGCAGTTCCACAGCAGTTACTGGAAGTGGTGGACTGTCTGCCAGGTGTTGCACAGAGACCAAGCCTGCTAGCCCAGTATGTTATGGAATAACAAAAACGTGGGTAACTACCCCTTGGCAGATGGGGGTGTCATCTGCCATCCTCTTGTATAAATAGGGGTGCTTGAACATTCTGGAGAGGAGAGAGTGTTCTGGCTTTTGAGAGTCCTTGTAAATTGTTGAGTTCAATATATAAGGTTTGAGAGTGTTGTCCCAGTAAATTCGTGTGTGCCTTCTGTGTGAGTTTCTGTCCCTTATTCTTGAGTTAAGTGTGGCTTGTTGCAATAGCAACGCCTTTACAGGTAGCCTCAAAAGAAAAACGAAAATTACCCTGTGACAAGTATTGTGTATGTGGATGTGTCTATGTTTGAACTTGTATTGAGAACCTATATTGTTTATGATGTGGAAAGCTGCGGGGTTGTACAACTTTCATTAATTATGAATTCATTGGAGAAAGCATTACTTGTTTCTGTTTAATACTTTTCTTTTTGCCATATCATGGTCTTTATTAATGCTGCGGTTGACGTTCTATAGATGGTGGGATACAAATGCTAAGATCTCAATCGGTGTCATTAGAGGGCTCTACAGATGTTGTGTCAATTAATCATTGGCTCGTCTAAATATTCCTTCCTACCCCAACCCTTTTTTTGGGGGGGGCGAGGGGAAGTGGTGTGGTAATTTCAAGGTATTTCGTGATTAATTTCAATGTCATTTATAAAAAGAGTCATATGGACATCAAGGTTCCAGTTCTTATATATGAATAGGGAAACCATTAAAACTGTGATTTCAGTCAGAACTTGTTGAACTGCCATATAATTTTTGAGTTTTTAGCATGAAGAAATACTCATCTAACATAACTACACACCTTTATCAATTTCGACTAATGTAGAACGTTCACTTGCCTGATTATTGATTGTAGCTTTAACAGTCTGTTTTATTGTGAATTTTAGTTCTTCAATAAAAGTCATAAAAGGTTCATAACAGGTTTGGTCCCTGTTAATCTACGATTCTGGGAGGCTTGGACTGGATACAACCTTAACCTTTGTCATTATTTGAATTCTTCAATGTCCATTCAAAGAAGTAATTATATAGTTTGGTGCCTTTTGGCAGAGATACTTGAAGGGAGTGGAATGGGGATGTTGTTTGCACAATGTGGTAGCCCGCATTCTTGAGCCTGCAAACTCATGAAAAACTTAATGTGTCTTTTATTGTTGATCAGATTGGTGTTGAGATGCTTAGGGAATCTTAAATTGGCATATTATTCTCTACACTTGCTAGTATTCTCAGTGGCAAACATTTTACTGGTTCATGTATATATTTACATGCTAGACAATCCTACTTCATATTTTGATAGCTGTTTTATACTATTCATTTTTTTCTTTTCAAGCATTTGTTCAGTTCCACTGTTTGTTTGAATTTGTTAGTTTGAGAAAGAAGCGAACATTCCAAACGTGAGCAGAAATGAAAACTTGCAGCAAACAGAGCCTGGATTAATAGGTAATTATTGCCATCTTATTTTTGTGACAGGATAGGGCATGAGAAGGGCCCCAAATGTACATTTTCAATTTATAGATATCCTCACTGGTCTTGACAAATTCAGGGGCATCTACAATTCATGTTGGTATTCATGATAATGCCAAATTACATGGAGTTGATGATGCGAGTCCTAAAGTTTGTGATGAATCAGAGAGCTTTTCTGATATTGATGATGTTGAGGTACTGATCATTTTTCATGGTTTTGGTTTGTCATAGCACTGCACTTCTCTAGTTACCAGTTATGACTATTTTTCTGCCTTATTTAATCAAAAAAAAAAAAAGAAAGGAAAGAAAGAAAAGCAGGGTGTGGTCTGCTATGAAGTGAGGATATGTGGTGAGTAAAAGGGACCAAACCTGAATAGGTCTTTGACACTCCCCACTTAAATCTACACCAATTTTAAGATCTATCTACCACAATAACCCATTAACCAATTATTTAGTCAATATAAGCTTAATGAACCCCTTTTTTCAACTGACCCTCAATGAATATTGGATGCAAGATATATGAAATCAACATTTCAGTCCACCATCCTTATCCCTCCAACAAGTCCAACCATCAATTTGCAAATCAAATTGATGAAGACATAAAATAGGGCAATCTATGAATCAATTCATCAAACACATGGTGTTTGTGTGTGCGCGCTATTGCAAGTTTGTGTGTGCTAAATTAAAGCAATAAACAACAATTCATGGCACGAATAATTTTAACGTAGAAACCTTGTCGGGAAAAAACCGCGAGACCAATTCCGGTCCACCTAACTTAATCCACTATTCTCAAAGTTGATTATAGGGTCGAAGATTTATACCTTGTTGAAGACCCTTTTCAACAGTTTAAGCTTTTGGAATAGATGGTTGTTTAACATGGTATTAAAGTTGGAGGGCATGTGTTTGAATTTCGTCGCCACCTAATTATTAAAAAGTTTTTATGTGTTAGGCCTAAAATCAAGCTTGCATATGAGGGGGCTTGTTGAAGTATACATACTTAAAGTTACACCCTCTCTAATAACTTAAGCTTTTTGTAGATGGTTGTTTAACAGACTCTAACCAATACACAATCTAACCCTCCGGATTACCCCACCATGAGGTCTTGAGCAATAGCTTCAGTGGGACAAGTCGAATGCGATGTTGAGTCCATGTTTCGAGTAATTTTCTAGAACTCCTTCCCATGATTCTCAGTATGCACACAATTTGATGTGGGTTTGGTTGTTCTTCGCTAGTCTTCTTGATTTGAACGTTGAAGATCAAAGTAGAATGACTTTTGCATCTTAGGGATCTAGGGATTTTTCTTGGCTCTTTCTATATGATGTAAGAGGATTTAAGCTCTGGAGAGTTACCATAAGGGAAAGAGGCATGCCCTATTTATAACCCAATTAGAGTAGTCTTGGTGTCCAAACTATTTGAGGACGGTCATAATTAGAATGAGAAAATGAATCAAGCCAAATGTCTCTACAGGAGCTTGCTACTTGCGTTAATAGTGGTGATGTACAAGGGAAGAGGACTGTGACTGCAATTTGAAAGTCATCAAATTCTGACCAGCCCGAATGGGTCCAGTTGGTTTTTTCTCCTTTTATTGTCTTCTCTTGCCATTTGAACTCATGTTTGCTATAACATTCTAAACCCCGACCTTAATAGCTTGGCACTTTCTAGTTGATGATGACTTCAAGATGACAAATCCTTTGTCTGTTTTTGCTTGTGTACTCTTCTTACTTGACCATGAGATTTGACTTGATGGGTACATCAACTGGTCTAGCACCAATTGTTGAATCCAATGCATGTGAGTAACACTAGTGTGTTCATAGTTGTTATCCCTAGCAGTGGCTGCTTAGTTATATATGCTAATTAAAGATTTTGTCTATAAGCACTGGATAAGATCATATATTTCTGAGCCTGTACAGTTTCTAGCTAGTCAGCAATCTGCAGGTAATATGTTGCCTTCGAACTTAGTTATATGTTACCAGGCATATCCGAGATAAATTACATTCTTCCTTTTGGGTCGCTGACTTATAATGGTTGTCATTTGTCACTCAAAAGAAGCAATTTTTGCGTAGGTTGACGGGTACCTTCACAATGAAGAGGAGAAGCAGTACAAGAAGATTATTTGGGAGGAAATGAACAGGGAATATCTTGAGGTGATCTGATTTATATCCTGTTTTGTTCAGCATTGTCTATGGAGATTCTACTGACATAAATTGCATGGAAAGTAATAATAGAATCATGACTTGGGGGCTGCAGTGCACAAGTTACTACCTATCTATGGAAGGCATAAAGAGGACATTTGGAATGATACATATATGCTGGTGTATAATTTTTTTAAAGATATTTTTGCATTGCTGTGTATTTGAAATTAAATTATATAGTATTCTACATTTAAATATTTTTATAATATTCTACTAGATATTTGGGGCTGTTCAATATTCTATCTGCCCAAGTCAAAATTGTAATGTTTTGTGCTCTTGTTTGTTCAAAATGTGTCATGGAAATCGACTCATTGCACAGTGAGTGCTTTTGGAAAATTAATGATTTGATTGGTTATAAGACGTTACCCTTTTCATTCATGCTAGCCTGTAGTTACTCCATATATCTCTTTTATGATGTCAATAAATTTCAGGAACAAGCGGCTAAGGAAGCAGCCGCAGCAGCTGCAAAGGAAGCTTGTGAGGCTAATTTCCATAACTGCCCGGAAGGCATGCAAGCTGCACAGGAGCTTGCTGCTGCTGCCGCAGCAGCTGTGGCAAAATCAAGGAAGGTGATTTCCTTGCTCACATTACAAACTAATTGCAACTCTTTTCATTGCAATGCCATAACTCTTTAATGGTTTCAAGTTGAAAATAATTGCTTTGATGTTTAATATATTTTGCTCATAGAACGGGAAAACTAAATACTGATATCATTTTTGTTGAATGACCAATCAATCTCCCCTTGATCAAATTTACTGTTAGACTTGTATGTAAACAAGTAGTTATGAATCTTAAAGAGTAGTCCAACTTAGGTTTTCATCTTCTACATGGCTCTTTATGTGGGGCTTGGTGCACCATGAATTGGACGGGCATATTAACATGTTTCAAATATCATTATGTTATGTGGAGATTCAGAACTTCCTACATCAGTAGCTTGTTAATAAATGCGTACTCTTATGCTTAAGGTGGTAAAATTTAGTCATTTATCTCTGGCAGTAGTTATTCTGTGATTTATATTAGATTGTTTAGTTACTTAACTGATAGAGACATCTGCATTTCTTTTGGTGGGAAAAAACTGTTTAAAAAGTACTCTGTAGATTGTTGATGGCTTAAGTGAACTGCTTCATGGTTTTCCACCACAAAGTGCTGTTATTCTTTTGGGCCTGGCGATGTGTGTTGCTTTCTGGAACGGCCAGATGGTGTCTGATAGTGTAACCCAAAGCATCAAGCATGTGTTATTGAAATTCTGTTGCCTTGTGCCACTGCCTATTGGCAGTGACCCAGTCTAATAGTTACTGCCACTTTAAATTGATTCTCAATTTCCATATGTATAAGATGCAGAGGTCAAGCTTTTCACACTTCCTTCCCTTCTCTTAGATTTTTGTTGATGCAAGTGTTTTCAAGGGGAGTATAAATGAGAAAACCGTTATGCTAGTTACATTGCTTGTCAACTTGGACATGTCCCTGCTGCTTTTTATCTATATATGTATATAATATGTTGTCACTGTATTTTTTTCAGGAAAGGCAACAGAGGCGAGCTGCAGAGGCAAGTAATTCCTCTCCGCCTCAAACTGCAGCTGAAGCCACCCGGCAAATGTTAACTAAAAAGGTACTGATGTTAAACAGAATATTAAGAAACAAATTTCCTAAGCTTCACTTTATTTTTGAACTTGGAATTTTGGTGGTATAGGGAACTTAATAACCAAGCTCTAGGATTATAGCTGCATTGCTGGATTTAAAGTAGGAGCTAACTGAAGAAAGAACTAGGAGCTATAGCTATTGATCTTATTCATCAAACTGACATCCAAAAAAATTGTGAATTAAAATTTTTTTCTCCGCATCAAGGTTGAATCACATCAGGAATAGTAAGATTTGATAGTATAAAGCAAAAATATATATATTCGAAATGGAAGATTGATGTAGGACCCCTATGTAAAATTAAAATGGGGGATGTTTTGGGCTGTGAACAGTAACATGAACAGTAAAATTGGCTGTAAACAGTAAATTGAACAGTAAAATAGACCAGGAATTACACAGAGAGTTCCTTAGGCATCACATCTCTCTATTATTTATTAAAAATATCACTAATTATATATAAAGTTGTAACTACTAATCCTAAAATATTAGGATTCCAAAGTCTCTGGGACTCCAAAAACTCTAAATCATGGTTGCCACAGTTCACTAAATCCTTAACGACTCATGATCTGGGTACATCGATCTGAAACGTGATGGGTTCATGATCCAAATCACCATAATTGACGACCTCAAATTGCAATACTAACTCTATATCAATTTGCTTTAGAACATGTAGCACAAATATAAAATACATATTAATTGACTACATATATATAGATTTATAATTATATATTCTTTTAGAAAATAGAAAATCAAGCACAATTATAAGATAAATGATAACGAACTTAGTATTTATGAATGTTTTGTAATATATAATGTTGTATAGTAGTGAAAACGATTTACATAAGAGTTCTAAAATAAATTGCGACCCAAAATACCGTACCAGTTAAACCTACCCCCATCGTATCACGTACATAAGAATGTGTCGTACCATGTACCCATACCTGTACCACATACCAAAGCGACCAACGATCCAGGTAACTTTGCTCTAGATCACTAAAAATTAGAAAACTAAAACAACTTAGAACTAGGACTCTAAATTCTAGAATATTCAACCCTAGAATTTGACTCAAAAAACGACCCACAGGTTGGACTATGACTCATTCCAGATATTCTAGAAATTAAAAAAATATCCTTGAGTCTAAAAACTATTAAAATGACATAAAATACTAATACTAGCAAATTGACTCAAACTAACTTAAAATAAGACTCAAAATACAATTTTGCAAGGTTCCATATGGATTTTTATTTTGATGGAAAGCCAATTTCATTGTTTTTCACATCTTCGAAATTGTGTTTCTTTGAGCATCTTATGGATTGCATAAAAGATACTATAGTAGTCTACAATGATTTTGCATTATTATTTAAGATGTGACAATGAATGAGTTTTCTTAGCAGCATTAACATATTATGTACTTCCAAAATTTGAGCTAATTTTTTATTTTATTTTTAAAAGAGAGTTCATGCCTTTAGCGTACCAATTTATCAATTTCATCATTGTAGTAAACTACGCATTATGTGCGATTTGCCAATTATTTCATAATACCATGACACACCAGATTGCATGGCTCAAAGTTCTTATAATGTGTTGACACAGCAGCCAAACAAGTTGTTAGTAGTGTGACGGGACTTTAGGCGGCGCTATCTCAAGTTATTGCAAGAACGCACCCGTGCATAGTGTATTGTCCAGGTGTTTGATAAAATAGCAACTAGTGTTATTTAAGGCGTAAGACAAACTGTGTCGTTGAGGGTCTCTTGGGGCCAATTCAAGAGGCAAGATGCGAAGTGAGGGCTTTATCAAAGAGATGTGAACATTGTATATAACAGGCAAATATTTTATCATTGACTAATCTGTCAAGCAAGGCACAAAAATTGCAAGTCACAAATAATCATCCAAAAATTATGTAGCATCAAATTTCCAACTTTTTAAATACCAAATAATACAAATAGGGCAAACAAGTAGAATTAATTTCACAATGAAGTTTTAGTGCATAAAACCTAACATATAAACCATTACATACAATCACATTTCAGAAAGTAAAAGGGCTTTGAGAGAAGTAATAGAATGTAGAAATGCTTTTGCGCACTAAAAAAGAAACATAAAGTAGAAAAAGGGACAACAAAGGGTTGGTGGAATGATGGAAAATGAGGCCTGTCTTGGTTGTGCAACAAACATTGGGTTCGAGGCTATAGTCCACCAATTATTAAAAAATAATGCCAATGATACGAAACAATAGCAGGAGAAGAGGAAAAGAAGGGTATCAAGCATACCTGGTAGCATGAGAAAGAGTCACAAAGAGAGAAGATAGTAGATAATGCAACCCAAGTTTTAGAATGGATGTAGAACTTTTGGAATCAAAATGGCTACCAAACAACTAGCAGTAACACACAAATACAGTAAGTAAATGTAAACAAAGCTATCAAATGCAATCATCATGGGGCTAAACTATGTTTATGGTAAAGAAATAATGTCTCAAAATGGCCCATAAACAACAATAAGCAGTAAGGGAAGGCTAAAGGTGTCAAGTTCTGTGGTCTTTTAATTCAGCTCTAGGTAAGGAATGAATTTTTTGAAGGTTTAAGCAAAAATCTCCAGCCATCTAGAACATCAGGTGATGTTGGTAAATGGAAGGGATAGGCTTTGGAAACAAGGGCCAACAAGAAGAAGGGAGGAAATAAGGAAGAAATCTTACATGGAGGTCCGTAGGAACTGTTAAAACCTAGAAATCTATAACCAGCTGTGCAGAGAAGCTTGTAACCCTTGGGAGTTAGGCTAATTATAAGAGGGAGAACTCTGTATCCCAACCCTTCATTTCCCTTCAAGTGTAGGTGTCTCTTATCTTATATAATTTAACTTTCACCTCATTTAACAAAATGTGGACATCCCCCACATCATAGGGAAAAAAAACTTTAAAATAACATAACTTAACATAACATAAAATAACAAAAAAACTAGAAATGTAAATATAAGTCCAAAAACTAAACTATATCAGCTCTCCCCTGGTGGGATGAACTCGACTCCGGCAAGAAAGCCTTTGAAACAAGTCCTTGCATTGGCATCTCAACTCCTTCTCGTCAATCCACGAGGAATCAGTCAATGGCCGATCTCTCCATCGGTCAACTGTAGCTATTTTTTTTTTTGGGTCTTTTGCCTTGTATCCTTTTGCATATAATGTCATGTATGATTGAACCAAATCATGGGTTCATTTAAGTTTTGCATGGTGGTGTGCACTTATGTGTGTGTGTGTATTATTTTACAACCTATTGTATCCTTGTGTTAGACTTTTGAACGATTTTTGTATTCACCCTTTAGTTATATGCATTGTTATGTTTCTTTGCAGAGGCTTATGTCTAAAGTCAACTACGATGTATTGGAGAAACTTTTTGATGAATCTGTATGTACATCTTCTATCCACAGTTTCAATTTCTTAGCATTGTTGCTGTGTTGTTAGTTTATTAATAGCAGTTGTCTTTATTGTTTTTTTTTCCATGCATGCAACTCAAGGCGACCCAACAAAGCCTTGTCACAATTACTTAAAGACTACTTCATGAACATTTTTTCGCCAGTACACTCTGTCAATCATCTTATCTTCTAGTAATGCACAAGCTACCATATTCTTTGTACTTCCCATTCAAGATTAATTTTGGTTTACCTATACCCTACTCGTTATTGTCAATAGCGATCACATCACTCTTCATCATTAATATAGGAGTTGGTCTTGTATAATTATTTCCAAAGACTCCAAATCATTGAAATTAATTATCTCTCAATTCATCTTCCCTACTTAACTCGAGGTTTTTAAAATTAGGATCCTACCTTGGATCATTTTTTTTTTTTTGGGGGGGGGAGGGGGGAGCGGCTAAAAGATTAGGATCGTAGTATCAAAACGGGAATCGTAAGATCTTATGAGCTGAAAAAATAGACTGGAAAATATATAACAATGCAAAATATTTAAAAACAAATTTAATACATAATGCAAAAATATAGAAATGTCAATGACAAACATCTAGAACTTAGAGTTATAACAGCATCGAAAATAAAAAATGGGTTGTTTATCTTGTGGGGATTTTTCAAAGAGTAATAAGAGAATTGGAGGAGTAGTTTAATTTTAATTTTTAGATAAAAGACGGAGATGGGAAAGAATGGGAAAGTGAAAAACTGTCGAATAAACAACTTTAATTGTTCAACGCCCAAAAAAATGAAAAGCATAAGAGAATGAAAATAGAAGTCATATGTGGCTATGGTCATTTGTTGACAAAGAAGAGAACAATATAAATTGTATTCAACTTTCCAATGAGAGACGAATAAATAAATAGAGAGTTTTCGATAACGAAGAGAATTTTTTGTAGCCTTTTTTCATCAATCAAAATTCCCAATGGACTTATTAGTGTATGAGACAATCACATTTGGATTGAACCTTTAAATATCAAAGCAATAAATATGGATTATAGAAGCTCAATGACTAAAGGATCTTAACAAACAATCCCAATATCTTGATTGGTAAAATTGCAAGCGGAATCGGGATCCTATGATCTTATAAGATCTAAATCACAATTTATTAAATCCTATGATTTTGGAATTTTTCAGTACATTTGAATCGATTTTCATATACTGAATCGGGATGCTGGTAACCGTGCTTATGAAATCTATCCATATCACATGTTCATCTTGACTCCATATTTTAGTTTTTGAGCACATTGTTTCTTTTGTTGCTCAATATTCTTTACTAGAAAACATGATTGGTTTTGTAAGTGTTTTGCAATCTTTCAACTTAAGAGATTTTTGCCTATCACCTTATAAACCAGATGTATTACTTAATGCATCATTCCTTTGCAGTAACATCATCTCCAATCTTACCTCCTGGACTTCTATCTCTTGGTTAATTTCATTATTATTTCTCTCCGCCGGAGAAAGTATGAGGTTTTTTTTTTTAAGGGAAGGGATGGAGGTGTGGAAATGAAGAAGCAAAAGACATGGAGAATCAAAATGAAATCAACATATGTTAAATAGTTAAAGATGGCTAAAAGACATCATCTGGAAACTCCTTCCAACTTTGAACAATTGTCGTAGCTGCCTAGATGTAACATAGTTGAGTAAAGAACCCAAGGTAGTTAACCAGGATTTTGAAAAATGGTTGTTACGTAATGGTAACGTAGCTGTTTGATCCATTACACTCTCTTATAATGGTGGGGATGAAATTCACAACCGTAACGGCTGTTACGGCCGCTTAACGGCACTGTATTGGCCGATATGGGCAAAGTCAGGTTGATTTAACCCATTACAACCCGAAAATCATCCAAAATTCAGATCTAGAAACCCAAGTTTCAGCCACTCCGTTCTCTCTCATCCTCACTCAAATCTAGAAAATTTTTCATCTTTGAGATGCAAAAATGATTCAAAAAGCCTCTTCTTTAATTTGGATCTAAGTATCCATTTCAGTTGAATTTCAGATTTGTGTTGGATTTGATGGAACAATCTCCATATATTTCAGATTTGTGTTTTGGTATTGATTAGCTGAACTGTTGAGGATTTGTGAAGCTTTCACGTTGGTCTCAGATCTGTGATGAAAAAGCTTTGCTTTTCGGTTTCAGATGCTCGCGTCGTTCCATCGAAGACTCTGTCTCTCACCACCTCTGTATTTCATATGTCGGTTTGGTTTTGTGGGTATTGGGTATTTGGTAAAGTTTGTAAGTGTCTCACTAATTGCTTTGAGTGGTGAGATCTTGTTATTTAGTTTAAATGGGTCATGTGTTGAGGCTTTCTAATCATTTTTTTTTTACACAAAATATAAATTATGATATCATATCATAATGTTTTTTGTAGTGAGCTCATTATTATAATGCTTATTCAATATTATACATATTTTTAATATCTCATTAACATGTTTATGATACAATAAAATACAATAAAAATTACAAAACACTCATATTTGCATTATTTTAGAGTTGAAATATGTAAAGATTCATATTTTTTGGTGTTGTGAGTAAAAAAAAAATTCACGCTTTCGGTTTTTGTTACTGTTACGTAACACCTGTTTCACCTCGCGTCCGTTATACCGTTACCTTTACCGTTATTCAGAACCATGTAGTCAACTGATAGGTCGATATTAATTAATGCTCGTTGGTTTTCAGTTTTTATCAATACCATTTGGCAAAAGGTTTAACATGAAAGGAGGTGGATTTTGCCTTTTAATGAAGATATATTTTGAGGCATCCTAAAATATGAATCTTATGCGAACTATAAGTAGATTATTTTGACTGAAGAAGTAGATTGAAATGCTCAAGTATCTTCATGTGACCTAAAGATTAATCATGAAATTTTATTATATCATCTATGTTAGAATTCTTATTTGAGATTATTAGTAGTGTGGGTAATAATGTAATTGCTCATAATGTCAATTTATTATAAATAAGAGAGTGTAGGGCAACATTACTTATATACCAGATTATTCTTATCTTTCTCTTGTCTCGCTTTTCTCTTCTCTTCTTTGTCTTCCTAAACCCTAATATCAAATTCACTAATTTAACTTGGTATAGAGCACTTCTTTCCTTGTTTTTTTTTTCCCCTTCCTTTTGTGACAGGAATCGACAACACATCTATTGTTGATCTTTGAGTTTTAAGTTTGGTTGAGGAGTTGTTTATGGTTGGGTTGCATCGACTCTGTCTTTGGTATTTCTTCCTAATTTTTTGAAATAGACATTGACATCTCCTGATTGGAAATTGACTATGGATGAGGAAATAAAAGCTCTTAATGAGAATCAGACATGTGACCTTACTCCTCTTCCTTTTGATAAACAGTCTGTTAGTTGTTGTTGGGACTACACAGTGAAATATTATCTTGATGATCTAGTTGAGCATTTAAAGGTCTATCTAGTTGTCAAAGGCTACACCCAAACATATGGTGTAGATTACTATAAGACTTTCTCTCCTGTTGCTTATCTTAACCTTGTTAGATTTCTTATTTCGGTTGTTGTGAGTTGTGATTGGCCTCTGTATCAACTGAACATCAAGAATATTTTTTTACATAGAGACCTGTAGAAGGACGTATATATGGTACAACCTCCAGGTATGTTGTATTTGATAAGGAACAAGTAGTGTGTCATCTGAAGAAAACACTATATCAAAGATCTAAGTCTTTTTCAGTATTTTCTTGGGATTGAAATTTCTCGGTCAAAAGAAGGTATCAGTTTTTGTGCCAATGGAAATATGTATTAGATTTATTATCTGAAACTTGCACTCTTAGTGCACGTCCGGCTGATACTCCCATAGACTGTACTATTAAGTTGAATGCTGATAGTGGTGAAGTGTTTGATGATGTAGGGCGTTAGCGAAGGTTGGTTGGTAAGCTGATTTACCTTATAGTTACACGTCCTCATTCTACCTGTGATATTGGTGTGGTTTGTCAGTTCATGCATGCTGCTCGTAAGCTTCATTGGGAGGTTAGTTGTGTATTCAAGCACCGGGTAAAAGATTATTATATCTTCCTTGATCCTCCATAATTGTTATTGAATTTTCTGATGCTGACTAGGTAGATAGTCGTATGAACGTTTATTGGTGATAATCTAGTTACTTGGTGTAGTAAGAAACAAAATGTGATTTTTTGGTCGAGTGTAAGGTTGAATATCGAACTATGGTTCATATTGCGTGTGAGATGTTGTGGTTTCGTTCACTACTTCTTTATATAGGTATCAGTGTGCCCTTTCCTATGGAGATGCATTCATACAACTAAGCAACTATTTCCATTGTCAGCAATCTAGTATTCCATTAGAGGACTAAACGCATTGACGTGAATTGTCATTTTATTCGAGATCTCTTAATATGTAGGGAGATTAGCAATCTAGTATTCCATGAGAGGACTAAACGCATTGACGTGAATTGTCATTTTATTCGAGATCTCTTAATATGTAGGGAGATTATGAGTCTAGTGATCAGTTGAGTGACATCCTTACTGAATCATTGGCTCGATCTGTCTTTAGTAATTTTTGTTTTAAGCCGGACTTTTTTGATCTGTATGCTCCAACTTGAGTGGTTGTGTTAGAGTTCTTATTTTAGATTATTACTAGTGTGGGGTGATGATTTAATTGCACATAATGTCATTTTATTATAAATAAGAGTGTGGGGCAACAAGCTTGCACACCAGATTATTATTGTCTTTCTCCTCGTTCTTTTCTCGTCTTTTCTTTGTCCTTAATATCAAATTCACTAATAGTATATATAGTTTCTCATGTCTCTGCTAACTAAATATAATAATTTATTAATAATAATACTAATTTTATTTAAGTTTCCATATAATTATGATTGACTGTGATTAAAAAATTGGAGCAACACAGTACAAGCAAAAGACACATACATGGGCTCACCTGGATTTGTGCTATATGAGCCACGTTACCGCTTAATGTAATGAGCTTGATCAGTTGCAGTGGTGGATGCACCAGGGGGCCTGGGGGTAGTGGCCTCCCAAGTTTTTTGGAAAGACCTGAAAGTATAGGTGTCTCTATAGTATCCATTCATTTAAAATCTTGAACCGACCACTCATTCCTTGTGCATCCGACTTCCCTGTTTGCTCATTATACGAATTTAGAAAGATAAATTATTTGGTCTTTCAAGCCTTCTTAATGATGGAAATAGTGGCCATGTGATTGATTCATGTGGTTGTTGAAGATGTCCCACTTATATATGATCAAAATGAAAATGCAAGTAGTGGAAAGTAGTAACCTACTCTATTTTTCAAGATGCCCAAATTTTATTATTTTTGATCTAAAACTATTTTTAGTTTATCTCAAGATGAATATTAGAAGTTAGTGGACAATCTACTGTTTCATTCTCTAATTTTTTGTGTATTATATCCTTTTGTGTTGCGTACCTTTCAATTTACATGTACTAGCAGGCAGCTCCTGAGAACGCCAAGAAAATTCGAACCAAATCAGATTCTTACAATGATGGCAACGTGCCACATTCCAGCAAAGAAGATACAGAATTGAAGGGCCCTTACGAAGATTCAGGGGTTACCGGAGCAGCTTACATTAATGATATGTGTTTAGACAATATGGAAGGATATGATTACGATGACGGTTATGATTTTGATGAGTACTGAATAAGGAGTTACTCCTTTTTAAGTTATCTTGGGAGGGAATGTAGGTATTTGAATTACCTGTTGTAATGTTGATATTAATTTATCTCGAGAGCTGCTATTCGTTTTTGGAGAATCATCGCATATCTATTTCTGCAACTTGAAGTTGAGTTAGGTTGGCAAGGTTACAAAACTTCGGACTTCGTTTGCTTTGAAAGTTAGCATGAGCAGGCCTGTCAACAGATCGGATTTGCATCTGTCTAGATCAGAATCCAATAAAAAATTTGAGATTCAAATGTAATTCATTTACTTGATGAATTTAAAATTTTAATTTATATCCGCATCCATTAATGATTGGATATTTGATTCGATCTAAAAATTTGAATGCTAATAAAATTTTATAAAAAAATAATATTAAATTTAAGTTAATTATTAACCTAATTTAATTAACTAATCATTCTATTTTATATTTTTTGTTTAATTTCATTAATAATATAAGGATGTATGTATATATATATTTTTATTTGATCGAATTTATATATATTCAAATTCAAATATGTTTAAAGATTCTATTTTTTTACCGTACTTGTTATTTTTCGCTAATCAAAACAAGAAATGTACAAAGGCTCTATATTTTTACCGTCTTACTTTATTCTATTATTTTTACGATCAACAATACAGACAAAATAAAATATAATTTACCGTAATTTTTTTTATAGTACCCTAGCAACTTATCCGGCACCGTAGTGTCATCCCAAAAAAAGAAAAAAGAAAAAAGAAAAAGAAAACCCTCAAATTCATACTGTAGCTTTTGTATCTATCCCCAAACTGGGGGTAGGGTTACCTACCATTCCACATGTTTCAGATTTAGAACATCTTTTTGGCACCCACTGGAATATGCCTCCCCAAAGTCCAAGCTTTACATCTTTTCTACAATTAAAGTTTGATATAATTATTGTCATCAAGAAGATGACTAATTCTCTCACCTCATTGTTGCTTTGCTGTTGTTGTTTGGACACAGCTCCATACATTCAATAGTCACCAGCCCCTGACCGCCAAGTGTCCTTGCATTTTTGTCCATAGCTAATGGGTATTATTTTACACATGAATGAAATTAAATTAATTTTAAATATTTTGATATATTTAATTAATCATATTAGATATTTAATCCCCAAACTCACCCAAAAAATGTTGAGATAAGGCTTTTGAAATTGAGTTGAATTAATTTATTTATTAATTATGTTACATTCAACACAATATACACAACTCATAAACCAAAAATTTAATACTAAAATTGAAAATCCTCTTTTCAAAAACTAACAATCAACTGAGCATATGCTTACCACAACAATTGGGAACACATGTAATTTCATTAGTATTTCCATATATCAATTCAAAAAACAAAAAAAAAATCATAAATTTCTACTTATTATTATACTTAAGTAAAAATGTTCGTTTTATTTAGGATTAGAAAAATACTATTTGAATTTCATTCAAGGATTTTATTTAGGGGTCCTAATTTAATGTAATTATTGGATTAACAGTAAATTTTATTAAACATTAAAATTTAAAATTAATCTAATTATTGCATTGAATTCGATCCTTATAACATTACTCTAGCGGGCAGTGATGTCCAACATGATGTGGAGGTTCCCAATTCAACTCTCATTCCCTCCTCCTTGTATTTAGACTGTGTTATTTTGAATCCATATCAACTTTAATGGATTAATTTTAATTTAAACATTTTCACGTTAGCATGATTAACAAGTTTTGTCAGGAAATTACTTAATCAATTTTTGAGTTTATTTTTTTATTTGTTTGGGTTCATTTACTACTTTATGAGTAAAATTTATCATTTTCTAAGATATATTTTATCCTTCGTGAAAATGATCGTCCCTCACACCACTACATTTGTATGTACTTAGCGATAACCCCTACTCTAGTGTTTGTTTTTCTAATGTGACATGATGAGAGGACAAAATGGCATCAATCAAGTGTTCCCCTTGCAGCCTCACAGTGCAATCACACCCAATGTTAAGGTTCCACGTCATCAAGCATTCACTCAAATGTGTCGTACCATGATTGGTTGAGTCAAGTTCATACCTAATGCCTGATTGGTCAACAAAAAAAATGCATAATATTTAACACATGCATGTATGTGCCCCTTCGTGGCTTCAATTCTGTTGATAAAAAGTCTATAATATAGGTGCATACTGCATACATCCGGCTCACGAAGCCGCCCCACAATTTCTTTCCTTGGCAACACTCTCCCACACTAGAGACACAGAGAGATCAAAATCTAGAGAGAGAGAGTGAGCGAAGCAGAAGCAGAAGCAGAAGGCCATGGGAGGAGTCTACAACCACCTCTGGTTCACTCTCTTCATACTCATCTCCACCACCGCCATCGCCAGATCCGTAAGTTACCCTTTTCAAAACCCTCAATGCCCTTTCATTTTTGTGCTTTTACACTATGATCCAGTGGACTCACTCTCGAGTGTAACCGATCTATCCATGTAGTTTATTGCAAGTGTGGGAAGTTTATTCTAGGAAGAATTACATTTAGGCCCATTGAAGTTTGTCCCTTATTCCCTCACACTTTTTGATATTTAAAATGTTATACACTAACTTTTGAAGTTTGAATGTGCATAACACATGTAATTTAATCGTTTAAATTATAAATAGAAAAAATTTCACAAAAATCTTCATGGTAGTCTGAGAGATAATAGGAAAACGTGAAATAAAGAGAGAATTAATTGAATTGTGTTTAAACTTAGTCGAACACTTTACTCACCCCTAACCGTTTTAAAAAGCAAATTCACAAGAGTTCTACTTTATGTATTAAAAAATTGTAGTGTTGCTCTATCTCTGTATGTCTGATTTTTGATGAATGTAGGATGATCCTGATTGTGTGTACACGGTCTACATTAGGACCGGTTCAATCCTCAAGGGTGGGACCGACTCGATCATAAGCTTGACCCTCTACGATGCCAATGGCAATGGCATATTGATCAAGAATCTCGAGGCGTGGGGCGGGCTGATGGGCTCCGACTATAACTACTTCGAGAGGGGTAATTTGGACATTTTTAGCGGTCGAGGCCCCTGTTTGGACGGGCCAGTGTGTTCGATGAACTTGACCTCGGACGGGTCGGGCAAGCACCATGGGTGGTACTGTAACTACGTGGAGGTGACCACCACCGGAGTGCACGCTGGTTGTGCCCAGATTCAGTTCACTGTGGAGCAGTGGTTGGCCACCGATACGTCGCCGTACGAGCTTACAGCTATCAGGGATTACTGTTCGTCCGATGATGAGAAAAAAGTTAGTCAGCATGTGATCAACGGCTCTGGTTCTCCTCTTGTGGCTGTTCTGTAAGCAGTATAGGCTTTTGGTGGCCAAAGCTGTGTTATTAAAAATAAGAGAGAAATAAGAGAGAGGGAGAGTTGTGCTGCGGTTATTAATTAACGGTCAATATCTATGTTAGTTTGCATGTATGATTATGAGTAATTTTTTTTTTTTGGCATAATATTTAAATTTGTGCCGATTATTATCTCAAATTCAATGGATAATTATAATTGATCTCGGAATTGTTAAAAGTGAGACTCAACCACCACATAATCACTCTTAAGAATTATGAGTATGGTTTTTATATAAACTTTATTATTAATTAAGAGAGAGTGGAGAGGAAGGGAGTTTGGTTCTATTGTGAAATATTTGTAATTGCCCGGAGTTAAGTCTTGAAGGATTTATTCTTTATGAATATTTTAATCTCGATGTAGATGATCTGTTTTTGATTAGATTGAGGAGGAGATTAAAATAAATATTATTTGAACTTAATTTGAAAATATTATTTAAAGATCTAATAATGTATAACTATTGGATTAGATTGGATTGAATTTATACGAGGTGGCCGATGAATAGGCTACATTATGGGATGCACTTTTTGATAAACATTATTTAATATTCATAGCATAATATTTTTTCTTTTCTTCACAACTCCTCCAATGCAAATGAATGAAAAATCAATTTATCTATATATTGTGGGTCTCACTTCTTTTCGTGATGACTGATCTACCAAGAAAGAAAATAAAGAAATCGAAAATGGGCTCTCAACACCTCTACATGCAACAATTTTCTAACAAGTTGTTAAATGCTTTTTAATTTACTAACCATTATAATATAATTAGTGAGTCACATTTTTTTAGTATTCAAAATTGATACAAATTTTGATGAATATATTGTTTTATTTTCTAACAATTTTTCTTCTTTTATTTTGGGCTTCTTATACATTTTTAATTTTATAGATTGCATTTGTGCCCCTCAAGATTTGAATATTGTGTGTGTGTTTTTTTTTTTTGGGGGGGGGGGAGGGTGTTAATTTTTTAGTTGATTAGTTTAGAGCTCATCATATACAATTAAATAGTTCAGTTAAGAACTTAATGATAGTTCAAATGATAGTAGGGGGACAAGTTGTAAATTAAGACGTTTTGAATTTGAATTTTTTTGAGGTTAGGTCAAAACTCAGAAAGGATTTATCCTTCGTGAATATTCTAATCCTAGTATGGATAATCTGTTAAAAGAGAAGATATGCATAAATTAATCTAAACACTCTTAATCGTTGGACTAAAAAAAAAATTAGTTCAGGCATGATATTCATGTACCTATCTTTACTATTATAGCAATTATTTTTTGTATGATAGTATTTTACAAGTCTTTGATCTCTCTCTCTCTCTCCCTCTCCCTCTTTTTAAATTTATAGAATATCGCATGAGTTAAATATACAAATAAAAAATTTAATCCAATCTGATTTTATTAAGTATCTTAAATAACTGCCAAAAAAATTGCATCATACTTACCAACTACTTATTTAAATTTTACAAACAGTCAATTTTTATAATTATCTATTCTTATAATTATTTTTCTAACTTTTTAAATAATGAGATAAAGAAAGAGATCAATAAAAAATTTAAAAATTATGTGCAGCACAAAATTGAAAACGGGATGGGTGTCTTTTTCTTTGTGTTTGTTTGTTTTTTAACGGATGGTTTTTTATTTGCCTTATCTGTTGTTTATTTATTGTCGGTTGGATAAGTTGTTCTGTTCCCACTCACCAACCCACCTGTCCCTACCTCTTTAATGCACATAAATTCAATTTTTATGGGGCTGAGATTGATCCACGTTAATGATAACGACCGTAGATGGAGATCAAAAGCATTATCCAACCCCTTGGAAATGTTTCCCTAACTAACCCCCCATGCCAAAACCAACCACACACACACAAGAAAGAAAGGTATCACTCAATTGGATTGAGAGCCGAAGATGGGTTTACTTCAAGTTATAAAAAACTTTGACCTAAATTTAACCAATGTACATAATTTTGGTTGAAATTTGTTTGATTTGATGTATGAAACTTGAGTTATACAAATTTGGGTTCAACTTGATTGTGATACAAATTTGGATTCAGATGAACTTTGGTTATGATAAATTTCATATGAGCCTCCTGATATTTGAATTTATTTTATGTACATTCCATAGTATGTTATAAATTATACCGAAACTTGAATCGCTATTAAATAATGAAAGTTATTAGTAGATGTGGGCAAATGACAATTTTGTCCTCCGTTTTTCTCCTTGAGAAAAAAAAATAAAGAAAATAGGGGCCTAATTTAGAGACTTTACAACCATAAAATTATCCAAATTCAAATATTCGATGAAATTCATTTTTAATTTAATAACTATAATTAATTGCGTGTCTAAATTAAAGTCCTAAATGAAGTATATAATATACTACTTTTCTGAAAGCTGTGGTTGCAATCACTTTGAGTTTAATGAGCCCAAATTAAGGCCCACACTATTCAATGGGCTATCTGGCCATCTGTTCATGAACTACTGAGATTTTTTTAAGTTAATTAGGTTTGGGTCCCTTTTTTAGTGTGTAAACTAATTTTAGTTAGGGGTGTAATTTAGGCGGGCTAATCCGAGCTCAATCCAAAAAGAATAGTGTTTGAATTAGAATTTTTAATACTTGGACTGGGTCTAAAAAAAAAATCACAACCGGAATTAAATTTAGGCAAGCCTTAGGCTGAGGCATCGGGTTGAACCTAAATATTAAAATTGGGTTGAATCCGAATATATATAAATATATTTAACTAGGGTTAGTATTATCTCCACTCTTTAGAATCCAGACTTTCACTTCACTTCAAGTCTTCATCCCTGCGCCTCTATCACTCTCACATCCCTCTCTCACTCGTCACTCGTCTCTGATCTGATCTCAAACTCTCAACCTGCCTCTCTTCTTAGACTCTTAGTCTTCCTCTCTCACTTGTCATTTCTCCGTCTTTTATCAACCCTAATTAAATAACTCGAGTCCAACCTAACTTTTAACTCGAAAATAATCCAAATTAAGTAACCCGAATTCAACCCGAGCCTGCTTGAATTAAACTTGGGTAGTACTCAGGTTGAGTACCTCGAGTTAAGGTAGGATTAGAGTTAGGGTTGAAGATTATATACCTAGAGCTGGGTTAGGCATGACCTCTCAACCGCCCAACTCGCCCAAGTTACACCCCTAATTTAGTTCTATCGAATTTTTAGTATAAAAAAAAAAATCCTTCTATTTTTGAAAAAACTTGCATGTGCGAATGTTAAGGGATTGATTAATTAATGGTTTCATTACCTATTTTTTCTTCATCACATGATTGTATCCTAAAATATAGTTATTTTTTTCATTTGTTATTGAGGTTTTGTTGTGTTGTCTATGAGTTTTGAATGATCATATGTGTTTATAGAGAAAAAAGTATATTAACGATCCGTGTTTTAGTATACCTGTCTGACGATATGTGTTTTAGTGTATATGTTTGACGATATGTGTTTATAGAGAAGAAGGTATATGACCGATTTATATTTTAGTGTACTTATCTAACAATCCGTATTTTAGTGTATATATCTGATGATTTGTGTTTTAATGTATGTGTCTGACAATTATTGTGTACCTGTTATTTTTTTATAGTTTTTTATTACGTACTTGTTATTTTTTGACTCAAAAATATATTTATACTACTAATAAAAGGAAGCTAATAAGAAAAACTTTTGATTTCCTATTCTACCTCTTCTTAATCATATAAAGACAATTATATCCTACTTATTACTTTAACTCTTACACTCTTCCCTTTGTAAGAATAAATATTTGTAATTATAAGTGCAATGAATACATAACATTATATATAGGAAGATTTTTCATATTCGTAACACTAGAGAAAATTAAAAAATAATAAAAGAATAACATGCTCTCCTTCAAAATTCTCACTTACCACAAGTAGATAAATTTTTTATCTTTAAATAATAGAAGCTACTGATATTTTTATTCTTCTCTATAACTTCTATAGCTCCCTCCATTTATGAATTTTGTTTTTATTTTTTTTTTCTTTGCAAGTTGTCATAAATCTTATGAAAGTAAAACTATAAACAATATTAAAGATGATGACCTCAAAGTGCAATAATTCTTAGTTGTTTATATGATTTTTTTTTTTATCTGTGCTTAACTTCATTTGATGTTGTATTACTATCAACTACTGTTGTGATGATTTAATCTGAGTGTAATCTAAAACTTTAAGAGAATGTGATCTGTCTTATTCACTATTTAGATTCAATTTCTTTTATTTATTTACTTCTCAATTTTAATTTAAAATTTTGATTTGTCACTGTCTTGGTGCATGAGATTAATTTTTTCAACTATATGCAAATTCTACTTATTAATTATATTTTTATTCACTTCTATCGAGTTTTAATTCATTTTTTGGTCTTCAATTATCCAATATTTATTGTAAGAATGTAATTTTTTCCAATGCAAAGTCAATATTCTTGATGAGAATTCTACTAAGTCTTGCTCACACCATGGTAGAAGTAAAAAATTTGAAATATAAATTTTATAAACAACTAATAAGTAATCAAATCAATGACCAAATGTCTTTCTTTTACATTTTCTCTTTTACTTTTTAACTTCACACTTATTTTATGTTTATATAAAATTACAAATATAGAGATAATAAGAGTAAAAATTAAAAAATAAAAACTAAAATTATAATTCAAAATAGTTCACGTACAACGTACGTGGGTACCAACTAGTATATATATATATATATATATATATATATATAATTGTGTACCTATTTTTTTTAGCGTACCTTTATTAAGTTCAAAATTACACCTCGGAGGACATGGATATGTCTCTTTAAATGAATTAATTACAGCATATTCAAAATTTGAAAAAATTTAAAAAACATACTAGATTGGATTTTTAAATTCACATGAAACCTTTGAATTCAAAGAGGAAACCTTTTAACTGCCTTGGATATTGTCTTTCTTCCTTAAAACTTTCAATTCGCGTTGATCATGGAGGAGAAGAAGTCATGCTCCAGTAGGAAGGAAATCCGTGTATGTTTTTCATCATACAAATACACAAAATTAAATTATCATAGGTTCACAAATTAAAGATTAAATATTATATTTCAGTCATAAAGGGGAGATTACACATGTGGGTCATTTATTTTATATTTATAAAAAACAGAAAAAGATCATTTTTTGAGATCCTTCAACTCTGCATCAAACTTCTTCGCTTTCTTCCTGTTCTTTTGCAACTTTCGTTGAAGGATTTCGCCATTTTCTTCCACTCATCTTTTTCTTTGTTAGACATGTAGAGTTCAAATTTGAGACGGTCAATATCAATTTGCATGCCATCTTATTTTGCGTAGGTGTCGTCCAGAAAATCTGAAAGCAGTTGTATATTTGTTTGTACTCTTTACTGTCTTAATTGTTCCTTCTTCTTTTTTTTTTTTATGTATTTTTTTTCTGAATTTTAGATACACTATTTATAGAAGTATTTTTCATGGGGTAAATGAATAGATTTAAATGTATGTTTATTGTGGTGTTAATTTTATAGTTAATTGAAGAGACGTCTATCCAATCATCTAATCTCAATGCATTTGCTGTAGAGATACACTGCTTGACCTCAAGGGATAAATTTATGAGGGATAAATTTCTCATGGCTTGACCTCAAGGGATTGCCAAGATTCAGATTCAAATTCAAAATATTTGCATTTACAATTTGTCTCCGTTACCACTTGAACTACTTTAAAATTATGAAGTACTACAATTAATAATCCAATAAATTCAACACAAATCACCTTTGAAATACATTTGCATTCTAAAATTTGGATATGTCTATGGTTCCCCAATTTTACAATACCGAAAAATAATTCTCAACAATTAATCTTGATAAGAGTTATTCACAATCATTGATTTTTCAAAAAATAAAAAAATAAAGAGAAACAATATTGTAATGATAAAACTTAGCTCGTGTCACTATTCGATTATACAACAAAATCAGAAAGGTATGGTATCAAAAAGTAATGACTATCGTTAACATTCTTTCAATCTTGACCTCCTCCCTGTTTCTTCAGCTGTATATGAGCCTCCTTCAATGCCTGGCTTACTTCCTCATCTTCTGGTGTTTCTCTTATTAGCACCTCATAATCTTGTATACAAGCTTCCCATTTTTCCAACTACAATACACAACAAACATCATGGTTATTAGTGATCTTTAACAATTGTTTCATACACATAGACATCATAGTGATAAGTGATGACAGTGTAATAATTGCAAGTATTGCGATATTTTTCAAATTGATTAATAAGGAGATCGAAACTCTCTAATTTTGTCAGATAACAACCATTTTTTTTTTTTTGAAACAATACATCATGACATGTAACATCTAGCACATGGACGGTTACCTTGGCATTGCAATCGGCTCTTCTTAATCTCGCCTTGCTATACGATGGGCGCACATTGAGCGCAGCGTTGCAATCCTCGACGGCTTTCTCAAATTGGCCAAGTTTGGAGCGACAAGCTGCTCTGTTGCACAACAACACTGCATTGTAGGGGTCGTGGTCGAGTCCCTCCCCATAAGCAACACATGCCTCAGAGTGTCTTGATGCCTTGAATAGTTCATTACCCTTTGATCTAGCATTTGCCACGGACCTAGTCCTCCTAATAACCATGTTCACTTCCTTGTTGTTCGAGTCGAGCCGAGCTGCTCGTTGAGCTGCGGAAACAGCATCTTCGAATCTGTCAAACAATTGAATTTCTGCTAAAGTTTGAACGATGAACAGTCAACCAAATCAAACACACCTTAAAATATGAGACATTTTTTTTCTTTGAAAGGATAAAGTGATATTTTTTTTGTTTTTCAGGGGGCAATGTTCAATAAATTTTTTAATAATATTTGATGAGCCGAAATCTAATTGGGCCGGATCCAGTAAATAAAGAAAGCCCATATCCATTTAAAAGGCAGCCCAAGTTCGGTTAATCAATCTAACGCAGTGCAAGATTCAAGGAGCTTAGAAAGATAAGAGCATGTGGGAGAGGGATTATCGGAATATACACTTACGAAAATCAATTTTACTTTAGTTGTACTTACTTTTTGTAACTATCCTCCCCGAAAAATTAGTACTCTCATACTCACGTTACCATCTTACCATACCTATAAATTGTAAGTTCTCTCCACATAAGAGGCATCTCTCAATACACCTTGATATCTCTCTACACATACATAACTTCTCTCAATTAACTATTGTATATCTCCCAGAACTATCTATTGCTCTCTCCCCTGTTCACCCTATTTCATCAATAAAAACTCACGGCTACCGTTATCGTTTCCCGAGAGAAGAGTAGGTCACTCAGACCTAACCAGTATATATCTGTGTGTTTTATTCATATTTATTGTTTTGTCATTGATTACTTTATTTATTGTCTTATTTATTACACCATATTACACAGTCGACCGTTAATCTTATACGAGATCAATTTGTGCATCATCAACATCCATGCACTTTTGAGTGAGATATAATTTTTTTTTTGTATTTCGAGGGCCGAGAGGAGAAAAGAAAGATGAGATTTGAATCCACAACCACTAACGGGTGAGAGAGATATATGTCAGATTATACAACAATGCGCCGGCTTCTAAATATTAGTTATCTAAACTAAAATATTAAAACCGTGTTGATGTCATGTTTAGGCTTGAAAAGTCAATGTTTTGACTGTACCAAACCGATGGTTTAACAAATCCTATGAATTTTGGGATTTAGTTGGTGGGTCAGGGTCAAATTACTCCTTATCGTCACCTACCCCTTTTTCATCATGGTCTCTCTCTCTCTCTCGGTAGGTATGCCAAAACAACACCATTTGGTTAGGAGAGAACCAAGAAAACTTAACCGAGAAGGGAGGTTCAATGGTTAAATAAAGAACAATGTGTAACTAGGATTTTCTAATTTTGAATCCATTGACATGAATTCGAATTTAACCGTAGAGTTTCTAAGTGATTGTATTCATTTGAGATTTGTGTTACAAGAGCCCAAAATCACTTGATTAAAAGAAGTTAATTACCGAAGAGAAAAAAAATGGGAACTTTGTTAACGCGGTATCTCTTGTGTAAAATAGTCTTTATCCCACTTTAGTCTCGGCTGTTATATTTCTCATATTATCTTTATCAATTACTTGAATTAATTTCACATTATCGAAAAAAAACTGTTCATCAACTTTTAGACAAAAAATATCCACTAGTGTGGAAAAATACACATTTTTAATGCTTAAATTAGGACAGGGTGAAACCAATAAACCTAGATAGAAGTGCAAAGTGAGAAATGTGAAAGTAAAAAAGGACATTGTAAGACTAATATATACAAGAAAACTGTCAGATATGGAGAATTTAATGAAAATTTGTAATTAGGACTGATAATCGAGTCAAACTTTGCAAGTTTGAGTCAAACTGTTGAATTTGTTTTTTAAATAAGTTAAAAAAATTATTTAAATTCGACTCATTTAAAAAATTAACTAAGTCCAAATAAGTGCAAAACGAATCGAATCTGCTCGATTATCGGCCAACTTGTAATGTATGGAACACTAACCTGCCGGCAGCCATGTCAACTTGAGCTCGGATCACTAGTAAACTGGCAAAACCAATAGGGCCATAGAATCTACTGCAGTCATCAACCTCAAAACTTGGACCTTTTGTCAAAATCTCGTCTGCTTCTTGGTGTCTATGGAGTTTCAACAAGGCCTCGGCTTTCAAAGCAAATATCTTTCTCAAAAAAAAAACAACCAAAACAAAAAATCATGAGATCAACTATACCATGTGGCACAGAAATATTGAGGGGCAAATTTATAATTTACACCCTTAATATAGTTTCGATTTGAAGCATTGAACTTAAAGTTTTAATCGAGTTTTAATTTAGTCATTTCATCCAAATCAATTGATATATTTTGACAAAATAGTTTTTTTTTGTTAATTAAAAGGGGAAGGGCGACCAGTAAATAATAATCTCTCTGAGCGTGACCATGAGAATTCTCCACTATGAAATGTTCGGTTTGATTTTATAGACAGTCTGTGACCACAATATTGTCAAAGTCAAGCAACAAATCATGTTGCTCCTTAAATCGAATCATATTTAATAACTACATGGGAGACTAAGGTGGCTATAAACGGTACGACTTATTATTAGACCACAAATTCGGGTGGTTGACAAATTAAGTTCAAGCGACTTGGCCATTACAAATTTTTCGGCCGTTTATCTCTTTCCATCAAATACATTAATATTTCTCTATTGTCATATCTCCCCAATTATCACCCCAAATCTTCTTTTTTGAGTCTATTATCTTTATTTATATCTAAACCATATGAAACAGAGTAAGGCTTTTTAACTTTGGTACGAAAGGTTTTTTGGCTCATTTAATGTACTTATCGCCAAGTAACGCGTCGGTCATGTGAGTCTACTCCATCATAACTGACTAACAAAGTTGGATATAAAGACCAAATTACACTTTGAAATTTTGATTTTCGCGGCTGGAACTTCAGGGACAAAATAGAAATTCGAGACATACTTTAAGGGTATAAATCATAAATTGCCCAATATTTAGGGAATGGAGTTGGATTTGTAAAACTAAAGGACTAACTAACCTGTGGTGCAGAATCAGCACCAGCTGATATAGCAAGGCCAGTTTCTTTTAACAGACTGTTCCAATCTCTTTGCTTCTTGGCCTCGGTGCACTTGTTGAGATGAGCCTGAACGTTTTTAGCTTTAGTGATAACATCAGGGTCGGATTCGGATCCTGCATGTTTGTAATGGTACATTGCCTTTTCTGCTTCTCCTAATCTGCAAACACAAACATAACAACAACGCGACAATGAATAGAAAGATATTCTCCACAACAAAAATAGATTCTAGCGACGACCTTCCACAGCCAACCAAAAAAATGGTCGCCAGAGACAATTTTAGTAACACGAAATTGAAAGCATACGAACAAAACCAATACACGCTTTATTATCGTCAATAGTCGTGTCAAAAGGTTTACTGTCAATTTTTTGATTGGCATCAATTAAATATGAGTCTAGAAGTATATATGAATTTTTGGCATCCTTCCCATACAACTTGGCCTTCATCAGTGAATTTTAGCTATTGGTTCATAACAATAATCTTTTTGTCAGATGATTTTGGGTATTGGAAGCTTGTCGCAAAAAAAAAAAGAAAAAAAAAATTCACAACAAAAAATACACTTTTGGTGATGAGTTCTACTTTTTCCTCGCTAAAATTGATATGTAAGAAGTCATAAATTTCAGTTTCAGATGAATTTTAGTCATCCAATTTAAAACTAAAACTAAAAAAAAAAAAAACACAACAAAACAAGTGCTTAAGAATTCAAAAGTGTGGTTCAAGTAGTAACAGAGAGAAATTGTAAATTCGGATGTTTTGAGTTCGAATCTAGATAACCCTTAAGGTCAATCAGACTATGAGAAATTTATCTCTGTGAATATCCTACTTTCAACGTGGATGATTTATTTTTATTGAACTAGAGAGGAGATTAATCGAGATGCGCTTAAACTGACCTGAACACCTGACTTTGAATAAAAAAAAAAAAAAGTGCATAAGTGAACGATATCATTACCTGAGGTATAGGGTTGCCAACCGGTTATGAGCTCTTTGGTAGAAAGGTTCAATCCTTATGGCTTCTCTGCACTCAAAAACTGCCTCAAGAAGCCTACCAAGGGCAGTTAAAGCTGCGCTCTTATTGCTCCGATAAGAAGCCTTATTCGGGTCAATAGAAATTGCAGCATCATACAAAGCCAATGCTTCTGCAAACCTTCCATTCTTGTAATCTTCATTACCCAAAATCTTCAATTCCTCAGGATCCATTCGAGTCGAAAGAGCTCTGCAAAGGGAGGTTGGTTTTTCGGGTTCTTCGTTCGATTTCTTCACGACTACATTCCCCATTACACTGTTTGTGTATTTTGATCCATTAGGTGGTGAGGGGTCAACAACATTGCCTCCTCCTGGTTGTGATCTCAAGTTACCCAAATTGCCAAACAGCATTACATTGCTTGATGAAGCTCGGACAAACGTACTCGAGCCTTTCGACCTTTGATGATCATTGATCATGCTTTCAAGCTCACCAGATATGCCAATTGCACCCTGTGGTACCCTTCTGCCTTGAACATAACTTTGATTTGGAGGATTTTTCAACGTCGTTTGATCATCGGAGATTTTCTTTCCTTGATTTTGATGGTATACAGGTGGGGGCTTGGGATGATTTGGTGAAGGCCTAGCAATAATTCTATCAACTTGTTTTTGTGAGGTTTCTGATGAAACAGTAGTCGATTCATCGTGGAAACCAGCTTCATCTGAACCACCTCGTCGCCTCTTTGAGTTTGGTGTGCTTGGAATTCTTGCAATAGCATTGACAGTCGCCGTGGGAAGTGAACCTGTGGAGGTGGATCTTCTAGGCCATATGGTTCGACGACCAAAAACTGCATTCAACAGGCCACAGCCAGATTTTTTCTCCTCCGGTGAGGCTTCCAGGGACATGACTCCTTAAGCGTTTTGATTCAATTCTTGACAAATACTAAAGCAGTTTTTATGATGAAAAGAATCAAAAAAAGAAAAGGGTATTTGCCGTTTGGAGAAGGGAAGGGGGTTGGAGAAAGTTTCAAATACCATGCATGGGAATTTTATACAAGTTTTTTATATACTATGCAGCAAATTTGAACCAGTAATATGTTTTTATGATTAAAGCTGAAGACTTGTGAGCCTTGAGAAAATGGTTTCATGTCATATGACACCTAACATATAGAAAACTGTTTAGAGAGAGAAAGAGAGAGAGAGAGAGTATGCAACATGGCTGGACCCCAGTAGAAGAGTTCATAATCCATCTGGCTTCACAGCTTCCTGGAGAGGCTGTCAAACAAACGAATAAACAATCTATCTCTCTCTCTCTCTTTCTGTCTGAGAGCTGGAAATTAGATGATGGCATGAGAGGGAAAGGAAGAAAGAGAATGTGAAAAAGAAAAATTTGCAGAAAAAGAGAGACTAGTAATTTAGAGGTTTGTTTTTATTTCAATGTGATCAAACATTTTCATTGTCGTTTCTTTTCTTTTTTTTCCCTTGTTTTTCCTTTGTGTGGTAGGAAAAGGGGGGCCAAGAGACTCGGTCAGGGAAGAAATGAGGATCTCTAGATTTTTAGAAAGAGAAAGGAGGTGCACCCTCCTTGTCATAACCTCCTCATTCGGGGTTGGAGATTGTGTATTTCCACAGCCAAGAAAGAGAAAAGGCCTCTGCAGGTAGAGTTCACGTGTGTGCTTTTGAGTAGCCCACGTATTAAAACAACTATATTTCAATTGCCCATTGTTTACCATGAGTAATGTCTTTCAGACCACGTTAAATTGACTACTCACTAACTACAGATACTAATTAAATTCAAGAGTCATCAACAAGAGTCAAATTTAGCACGTTCGAATTTATGATTCATTCTAGAACTAATGTTAAAACCGCTTAGCCACTTGTTCTAGTTAAATGTTCATCAAAGTTTGAAATATTGTTCAAGCCTCTATTCTCTTTACATTTTTTTTTTCAATTTTTTGAAAATTTCATTGTAGGGCCTTTTTTGGGATAAATACCATTTCACCCCTTGTGTCTTGGACTACACCACTTTGCACTCCCATAACATTAAAGTACCACATGGACTCAAATCCTTCTCAGAATTCTTTCGTGCTACTTACTGAACCATGTGGCATTCATTATTTCCTTCTCTTGGTGGGTAGTTTTGTTGTCTAAAGTGTTATTTACCACTAATAAGTGTGGATTCTGGTAAAAGTCCAAACCTAAGCAATCCAATACAGAACATGTACAATGTCGTACCATGCATGCAACTCTTGGCATAGAAAAATCACAAATTTTCTCTGTGAACTTGTTCCTAGAAGAAAATGCTCCCAAACTTTTAGACTGCTACAAAAAAGATATTTTTTTAGTGTGTAGGAATGGACGCGTCTATTTCCATCATTTAGACGTGCACACCTCTGTGTGACCGCGTGCATGTGTTTGTATGTGCGATTGTGTGTGAGAGAGAGAGAGAGAGAGAAAAAGAGAGAGAGTGTAGGGGTACACTATATGACATCTTGTCTCGTAGCCCTGCAAACAAGCTACCTGCACACAAATAAAGATATATTTCTCCCAACCTCCTACTACATTAGTTCAATCATGCACTTGAAACAACAGTAACACTCGAAACGATTAAATCCTACAGCATATCACCAACCTGCCCTTCTCAACTCAAAACACAAATAGAAATAGATCATTTTGGGAAACAGGGAGAATGGCAACAATGAAACAAGCGTACAGCTTGAGGCAATTCCATCATCTGAATGGCAAAGTTCATTTTATTCCAAATGTATTCACCAAAACTAATCAAAAAATCGATGCCATCTTTAAAACGAAAACAAAACTCATATTGCTATAGGACTATCTCATAATCACGTTCAATGGACTTGTGTCCTAGACCTCGTACATGTAGCATAGTAGTACCGAATTGCTTCCATGTTGTGCGTAGCAAGAACAAAATTGCCACTTAAAAACCACAATTGACATTTCAATGGGGCTATGAGTGAAAAATGTTAGGCTGAGATCCAAAATATGATGCTCCTCTTAGCCCGTTACAGGAGACGTACATCATCTTAGTTCTGTGGAACGACTATGTCCAGTTTTATTCATCTCCTTGTGTATTGTTTCTGCCAATTGCTCTGCATTGTACTCTACCCCAAAGCATCTCACAACTGTCATACTTGGGTTCAGTATATACCTGTTAATTTTGACATCAATTATAAACATGTCTTTGCCATTTTACTTACACCAACAAAATGAATAAGATAAGCTTTGGGGCTCACATGTTGTGGGAAGACTCAACAAGATAATCATCCCCTTCTTCATCAACCTTTCTGAAGTACACTCGGTATTCCCATGCCATCTGTCTTATAGCAGCAACTGATCCTGTTAATCCTACTATTCTCAGGTCAAACTCTGCATTTCATGCAAGAAGAAGTGAGCAAGTGGTAACTTTATTTGTCAAAAATGGAAGGAAAAAAAACAGAGATTTTACAACTAATGTTTATAAATCATATTTTCAGGAAGAAAAAAAAAAAACCAACCTTTGAGATAAGCACGAAGATGTGACATCGTATCACGTTGAGGATCAATTGTAACAAATACGGGAAGGACTTTAAGATTCTGTTTTGACTCTTTTTACAACAAATATATAACAAATCAGTTATCAAACTAAAAAAGTATTTTAAAAAACTTGAAGTTAAAGTGAAAGAATAGAACCTAATATATCAACAGCCTTGGCCATTTTTTGGGCTTCTGCTGGACCAACATCAGGAGACGAAGTATAACTAAAGTAGAGAAGAACCCAGTTTCCTAGAAGGTTGTGTTCGGTTACCAAGCGACCCTCTGTATCAGTCAAGCTGAAAGGACCACCGATTATGGGCCCCTTTATATTGCATCTTTCAAAATTTTTACCCTTGCCTGATTCAGTCCAACAAATAAAATAGGTAACTAAACTGTACATCGTTTTGTATACAGGAAGTATACAATTTATTTGGCTTCTGTCATACGAATCATAGTTATCAAATTGAGATTCGTATCAGGAATCGTAAAATTTGACACAAATTTGAACAATTATAAAAAATAATATATACATATTTAAAATTAACAAGATATTAAATATTAAACATTATTGGATTTTTAAAAAATAATCAATTAACAAGTATTGACATGATCACGTCGTCTAAATGGAAAGATACTAACCTTTATAAATCTTTATAAACTACAATTGAATTTTTACCTCCAATACTTTTTTCTTAATGCATAATAAATCATTTCCTCAAAATGGCCACGATGAAAGCCGCATGATTTCAACCAAAAAATAACTATTGTCTCACTACGAATGAAGTACTAAAATAGGAAAAACTCATATTGATTCAAACATGTAAACTTAGAAAATTCCTTCCCAAGTTTGATTGAAAGATAAACTTTTGATGAAAAATAACAAACTGAGCATTTATTAAAGAAGAAATATGGTATGTTAGAGGTTGGTAGTTGTTTTTGAAGAAGGAGAATATCTAGAGTGAAGGAGACGTCTCTGTGTGATGTTCATAGACGCTTGGACAATTGTTTGAGAGACAGAGACACGAATAAGAGATACAATGAGTGGGGTGGGTCTCTTTTAGCAAAACGAAGTCATTTTACTAGAAATAGGGTTTACAAAAATAATAAAACGAATCATACGATTCTTTTGAATTGAATCGAATCTTGTGATTCTTGCAATTCAAATGCGATTCTCGGCCAAAAACAAATCTATAGTAAGATACGAATTGAATGGACACTAAATCGAATCGAATCGCAAATCGTACAATTTTGATAACAATGATATGCATCTTAAATCTCTAGACGCAAACTAATATAATTTCCCATTGATGGTTTATTTTTGATATATTGACTTCCCATCAGATTATGAAAGGAACAAATTGTTACCACTACAAATGAGAAAAGGAGTGATGACCCTGTCCTAGTAGTGCCTCTAATTACTCACAGTTGATGTGGGGAAGAATAAAAAAAATGTGCCAGACAGCCCGTACACCCTTTTTGGTAGACTGGACATGAAACAGTTGCCTTAAATAAGAAAGCGACAAAACATGGCAGGTTGGCCAAATGTTGGGAAGTAAGGCAAAACAAATCTAAGATGCAGTAGAACCAGTCATTGGGATATCCACTTCCAACCCATGAAAAGGTAATGCAAAGAACACTAACAAGAAAAGTGTGTTTTAGGTAACTGAAAGGAAAAAGCAAGGGGCTAGCAGCAAAGTGAGGATAGAAGATCAGATGTGCGGATGGGAGTAGAACAAAGTAGGTAGAATTCTTAACATAATTATTCTTCTTTTCATATGCTAAGTGCCAATCAAACTCTAATTTTGGAGCCTAATCTCAAGATTAGACATCCCACTATCATGAAATAGGCAGGCATTCGGTTCACAAATAACCCTAGATCCAGAAGAGAAGCATATTGTAAGCACTGTATGGAGGTGTTTTATATAATAATAATTGAAGGTATCCCCTACATTCTTATGTGCACTTCAGATGCACCCTCTATAAATATGATAAACATCATACTTATGTACATTAGTTCCAGCCATAGAATATAAACAATCGAGGCAGGGGTATGAGAGCTACAAAAGTGATATATTCTTTATAAAAATCTAATTCCATCCTTTACAAAATTCTCAGTTAAAGGGAAGATTAGGGGCATTTCATCGATTATCAAAGGCCAAACAATCGGGTTTACTTCCCCATTAGTATTAGTGTCAGCAAGGGTGCATAGTTATGAAATAGAAGTATTTGACCAAGATAAAAGGAAAAAGGAAACAATGTAGTTTGTGGTTCTCATTTGGATGAAGCATGACTGCTATTAAACTTAAGTAAATTATTGAACATCAAACTTCCATTCGCTAATTATCAATTGTTTATTAGTAGATACACAAAAACTGCTCTTCCAACTAGCACCTTAACCCTGCACCTCCCCCACTTGTGGTAGCAGGAGATACCAGCACTAGATCAGAGTCATCTAGTTTTGTTTTTATGCGTATTATCTGTTTTGCTTCTTTGGGTGGATTGCTTGTCGACTTTCTTGTGCCTCCTTTCTTTGATGAAATTTTCGCTCCCTATCAAAAAAGGAGATACCAACACTCAAGCTAAAACCTCAGTTTATTAATCAGTAAATGCCGGAAACTTTGGTTCTTAAACCATGGAATCCGGGAAAGTTATTTGCAAGGACTCACTTGACAATAATAACAACAAAGAATCCTCACATAACACTTCAACCTTTTATATTTGCGACAGCTTAGCTGACACTATGAAGTTCTGCACGTGATCATCTAGAAGATATGTATCGTTTCTCGCTTACTATTATGATGGTACTACAGCATAATGGCTCCAAAGAGACAAATGATTTAGGAATATTTAAGGTGATTGAGGTAGTCCAACTACAGATTCTTTTTTCCGAATTTCTTAAGCAAATTGTACTAACTCAGGCGCTTGACACACAATACATGTCTTTAAGTAGGTTCCAGTTCTTCACTAACAAATCTTTGTGTTGAAGACATAAAAGGATGTACTAATAGGTGCATGGAGCAGAAAGATGGATCCCTTTTTAGATTCTAATCCTGGCATCTCTTGCTAATAGCATCAAATCAGTGAAAAGCAAGCAACCCTTTTAAACAGGCATTCAGGAAAGCTAATCTGGGGTGATACCAGACGACAACAAAATAGCCTGCGCACGACCAATCCAGAGTCCAAAAATACACTACTTGCTCATTCCAGCCTGAAGTTATTTTTAAAGGCAAGTGCTAAACAGATTCTAGTATTCTACATTTTACTTCTTTTATCAGGCAGAACTCATAAGCATTTCAACGTTAACAAATCACACATATACACAAACGCTTAAACATATGCAAGAAATGAAGTTCAATAACCAGAACACTGAAATTTCTAAAACAAGCTACCCATAAGAAAAAAGTTAAAACCCAAAAACAGGTCCTCATGAATTGCTAATCATAGGCAGCATAAATCCTCTATCTCAAGAATAGTTTGCGATAGAGAAAAACTAGCGGTCGCCCTGTGCGATGCATGGAATTTGCAATATCCTGCAATGCAACGGCCACAACAAATCCCACTCCCACCACCGTCCCTACCCTAATCCCATTCTAACATTAGTAGAAAAATATGTATTAATCTACTAAATTGATGTTTTAAATAAACTTAGAAGTAAAGTAGTTGTTAAAGATAATAAGAATTCAAATGTGAAGTAGTTATCCAAAAAGTTAGAAGTAATTGCATAGGCCACATGGAAGAATTCAATTGGAGGAGACCCATGTATTACTATTAAATAATTCAAAATTAGGAGAAAATAGGATTTAGGGAGGGAAAGCTTCTTAAGCTCTCTTTCTCCTAAATTGATGCTTACAGTATACAGTATAGATGAGAATAATGGAAAATAGATAACAAGGCCAAAAGCTAAGGTAGCGTTTAGTAACGTTTTCGTTTTTATGTTTTTTTTAAAAAAAAACATAGAACAAGTTTTTGTTTATTCTGTGATAAAAATTAAAAATATAAATCATGTTTGGTAATTATTTATATTTAAAAATTTTAAAAATTAAAAAAAAATATATGTTTGGTATTATAATAGTGTTTTCATAATGCATTGTGATAATTTTGATTAATTTTTTAATGCCACATACATCTCCACCCACCCCACCCAGCCACCATCGCCACCACCAATCCCACCAAAAACCCAGCACCACCACCCATGTTTAACCACCTAACCCATATTTTTACCCACCACCAAAATCACCGAAAATCCACCATCACCACCCCTGTTTAGCCACAGTCCAACCCACCCCCAAAATCAGCGAAAACCCACCACCACCATTTCTGTTTAGCCACCACCCAATCCACCACCAAAATCATCGAAAACCCACCACCACCATCCCCTCTGTTTAGCCACCACCCAACCCACCTATTTACCCACCACCAACACCACCTAACCCACCTATTTACTTACCACCACCACCCCTGTTTAGCCACCGCCCAACCCACCAACACCACCTCTGTTTAGCCACCACCCAACCCACCTATTTACCCACCACCAACACCCTTGAAACTCACTACCAAAACCCCTGAAAACACACCACCAAAATCACTGAAAACCCACCACCACCACCGCTATTTAGCCACCACCACCGAAAACCCAAACTAAAAAAAAATAATTCCACTGAGGGGTCAGAAGAGAGAAAGAGATCCATGGAGATGGAGATGGAAAGAGATCAATGGAGATGGAGATCGCTGGGCTGAGTTGATCGATGGAGCTTTCTGGCTTCAGATACAAAAAGGGGTTAAGAAATGTCTTTTTATACTTGAAACAAAAAAAATACCTATTGTGTTGTTAATGAGGTTCGAAGACGAGATCTCATTAATTGGGGGTGAGAGGACGCACATGTTTTCGGTTTCCCTTGTTTTGAAAGCACCTAAATAGGTGTTTTAAAAAACGGGGGTTGTTTACAAAACAAATTGGCCAAAAAAAAAAAAAAAAACGCCCCGAACATGTTTTTTTTGTAAAAATTAAAAACAAAAACAAAAAAAAAATGAAAACAAGCTGTTACCAAACACAGCCTAAATGTGCAAATATCCTATCGCGAATGTTACAGTTTCAAACTTCTATCCATTAAAAGCACTTAAATCACAAAAGAATGAGCTTAATAAAACAAAAAAGTTAAAGATAAACAGTACCGGCACCTTTAAGAATTGCTCTCCTCTCATCATTATAGTGGAGAATAAATGCAGCCCCAGCAAATCCACAAAGTACAGCAGTTGGCTGAAGGAATTAAAAAGCTTAAAAGTTCAAAAGAAATTGAAAATGGAAAAGGACAGGGAAACACAGTGTCCCAAAGACCACATCTCAAGAAGAACAGTACAACTTTACAATTTAAGGAATTCCACAGGGTCAGAATGTATAAGATTAGCACAACTAATATGACGATGGATCTTTTTTTACATATAGATGATAATGAACTAAAAGGTAGCATACCATTATGTAAGATCTCCATGAGTGAGAAGTTGGAGTTTCCTGAGGCTGCAAAGGAGGACCATTTCTGCATTTTGATGATCTCAGATAGCTGGAACTATGGACATTCCTACATGCAACACCCCTACACAAAACTTAGTCAAAAGGACAATTGTTATTGACCTGATACGTTATGAATTCTATAATTATATGCATGTTAAGTTATCTTGCAAAAAGTAGGTCCTACTTGTTCACAAACAAAAGCTTTGATCATAATCCCCACGATGCTTTGTCAACTCTTGCCTCCCAAATAAACAAGTAAATGTTTGCTCACAGAACATAGACTCATCCACATGATCAACTCTTATTAACATATCATGAATATAATTGAAATATGGCTTTTGAATGCTTAGAATTTTATCTCTACATATGCAAATTGGCTTCCTCAATTTAAATTTCCCACAACATATCTCTATCATACACCATTTTGGAATGAAGTGCCACATCATATAAATGTCATTCATGGAACTATGTTGAAAAGTAGGTCTTCATCCCTGAAATTCTACAAAAACTGACGATCCCTACCCAAGGGTTCCTAGTTCTATAGTCACTAAATGCTCTATCATTCTCTCATTAAAGGTATCAAATGAAGGCATGTTCTCTTCAATGCTTTCTTTTGGAGAGGCAACGTATCCTATCTTCAGACTAAACATTTTCTATTGATCGAAAGCCGAAGACCAATAAATTCATGTTGATTTTGGAAAAGTAGTACCAACTTTTTTGTTTGCAAATGTAGTGCCAAGTTGGAATCATCCAAAACCCTACTAATTGCCACCATCATTTATCAATAACTTAAGGGTACAAGCAAAAAATGTGACATCAGGCAGATGGGAGGAAGTCAGGACCCCCAAACCTTCTTCACAACGAAATCTACATAACCAGATGGAAACAACACCGCAAAGAATGATCTTGCTGATAACAAATAATCGGGACTATACATTTTCAAGGAGACAAACAAAGCTTCCAAAAAATGGAGGCAATACAGCCAACAAAGAACGTAAGTGAGCTATATCTCTAGGCCACTAAAACTTATCTACCACAATTTACATAAACACCAACAGAGTTAAGTTGTTCTGAAACTGTAACATCAAAGAAGAATCATCACATCCTAAACTTGTCAATAGACAACCCATGACCGATGCACAACCCCCAAAAACCCTTGCTCTAAAATAATTCAAGACCTTCACAAAGATATCCACGTCCCAACAAAAAGAAAGGACAGCCTCTAAATGTGAATCACTAATATACCTCCTCCATAAATCTCAACTAAGCTCAATAAGTTCCATGTGCTTACCATTTTAAAAGTCAGTTAGGGCAGACAAAACAAGGATAAGTCATATAGATCATCTCCCACTACATCTTATAATTTGTTAGAAAGCATATTTAAAAACATCTATATAATAAAGTAGTTAGATTGTTTGTCTTGAACATTTTACGGCGCAGATCGTTTGAGGATTATTAATCCGACAATCCTAATTAGATTTTCATTCTTTTTACAACTCTAAGACTCTTATCTCTCATATAACTCTCTCTCTCTCTCTATCTCATATTTCACTTAAATACACACTATATATATATTAGATGTTTTAAACACACTCTCTCAAACACACACACACACACACACTCTCTCTCTCTACCTCATTCATTCACTTTTGTTAGTGAATTATGTGTTAAATGTGTATTATTATTTTCAGTGTTTCTTTACTCAAAGTTTGCAAATACGACATTATTGCTAAATGTTGTGTTAAATGTGCTATTGTTATTTTCAATACTTTTTTACTCGTACATTTGTATGATTTTATAGATGAGAAAATATTTAAATGTTAAAAAGAAATTTCTCAGGTTGTAGACATTCAAAACCAAGCTAAATCACAAAAACAAAAAAAATTCAAAGCCAAGTTAATCACCAATAAAAAAATAACAAGTGATACCAATGGCACAAAAAAAAAATATTCAAAACCAAGCTAATTACCAATAAAAAAATAAGTGAAATCAATTGCACTAAAAAAAAATATTCAAAACCAACTATAAAAAAAATTTCCCAAGTTGTAGACATTCAAACCCAACCAAATCACCAATAAAAAAAATAATAAAGCCAAATTTGAGTAATTTTATAGAATGATAAATATTTGAATGTTAAATTTTTATTTTTTTTTGTTCAGGTTGTAGACATTCAAAACCAAGCTAATAACCAATAAATAAATTCAAAGCCAAGTAATCACCAATAAAAAAAAAAGTGAAATCAATTGCACCAAAAAAACAAAATAAATTCAAAGTCAAACTAATCACCAATAAAAAAATAACAAGTGATACCAAAAATAAATTCAAAGTCAAGCTAATTACCAATAAAAAATAAGCAAATGATTGACTTTATAATTATGTTATGTTATTAGGTTGGATGGTAACACAATGGTGATAAATTCATATGTCTTATAATTGAGAAATATTTTATTTATTGCTTAAAAATTATAAATTTATTATGTCCCATTAATATTTATTTATTTATTCTGAGGTATTTGTATATGTGATGTTATTTTAGAAAGTTTTTTATACATTTTTGTGATAGTTCTATTAATATGGAGGATATGATCGACAGTATATTTCAAGTCATTTTAAAAGAATTGATATGAATATTTTTGGGTCATTTTCTTTTTCAAGTGGGCAATTCCTTGCAATTTTTTTATGTGTTATATAGTGCATTCTGGCATGGATAAAATATAGCAACAATTACTAAAGGAAAAGCGTCTGAGGAATAGATTGGTCATGACAATAATATTCTTATATCTACATATACAGATTTATCTACGAGACATACGCATTTACAGATATCTCATGGTCTTCACATTTTTGTATCACTATTAAACACAATAAACCAATAACTTTAATGTTACATCTATCGTTTGTTGTTGTAAATGATGTTGATCCCGATTCCTGCATAATACAACTCAACATATAAAAGTTACCCTTTCTTGCCGCCTTGTGCATGCCATGTCTGTGTCCCTTGTTTCTCTTTCCATGGTTCACAGACCTTAATAAGGAATCAAATGAATTGAAGCCAGAGGTTGGACTCACTTAAAACTACTAAGTCCATTCTCCCCATTGCAGGCAGAGCTCTTCAAGGCCTTAGTCACATATAAATCCCTCAATTGACCAAAACCTCCAACTTCCAACACACCCCAAAGGATTGAATGGGTGTGCACCAGAAGCAAACATTGTAATTTCCTAGCTGGAAAGTGATTTAACAGAAGAATCCAAACAAAACTAAAGTAATCCCCTCCTCCCGTGCAACTAAAACAATCCCGCCAGCGAGTAAAAAAAAAAAAAGAAAGGAGAAAAAACCCTATGCACCCACTCAACCTAAAATTATTTTCAGTGAATGAATAAATTCAACAGAACTGAACTACATCCCTTCTATCAACACCTTTGTAAGTTTCCCAGCAGAGATTCAGTACAGAAGTTGTAAAATTACACCAGATTAAACAATACATGTGAACCTCATAAATCAAAATGTCAACAGTCATATTCAGTTCAAAAATGTCTGTAAATTTATACACCCACTTCACATGTAATGTGAAAGCAACATTTCAGCAATCCAGATTCAAGTTGCAGCCTCTCAATTGCCCATAGAACAATCTGAACAAACAAAAGATGCCACACAAGTCACCCACGTAGACATAGGTAATACCCAGCTAACATCTCCACACAACCAATACTACAACAGAAAAAACAATATAATGAAATTTGTAGAGATAATCACACAGATAAGAGATAGACCATATGAATCTCCAACATATTAAGAGGCAGACCATATAAAAATCTATACTATATAGTGTCTAAGAACACTCGGGGACTCTGTAGGCCGGTTCTTTAAGGAGCAAAAAAGAAACCTTGACATTGGCATTGCTTTGTTAAACTAATATAAGCATGGCAAACCATAAAACTGAACTATGGTTGAGGGGTATCTCAGATGTTCATTGTTTAAAGGAAGAAACTCCATTACTTTCTCACTATTTTCATCTTTCTTGGGCATTATTACAAAGACGGGGTTTAATCAATAAAGTATGGATACTTCATTAATGTCAACACATCTGTATCGGATGGTACTCAAGGATACGTATTTAATACACACCAAATGTATCCAATAATAAATAAAATATATAAATACTTCTATATACGGAGAAGTATATATAATTTTTAGTTTTAATCTTTACCCTTTCCTTTTGATTTCACATACACCGCAATATATCAACAAAAAATCATATCACTTGGAAAGACACGTGGGTGTTTTCCAAGGATTATCCATTATCGCATGACCAAAGAGTTTAAATGAGTTGATTGCCGGATAAACTTAGCAAAAAATACTTCTAAGCAAACAATATAGTTAAATGTTAGTTCTTATTCCTTTACGTTCACTTTGTAAACGTACCATAGTGAGGCGAAAGGTAACTTTTTGAAAATAAAAAATTGTTAATGTTGTTTATTATTGTTAAAGAATTACTAAAAATTATAGCATTAAGTCATTACATAATAGTAAAAATATATATTTATAGACGTATCACGACCATACCCGTATCTTATTTTTTGAGAATTTCATAACGATATCTCGTATCTGTATCTATGCTTCTTAGGGTTTAATGGAGCCAATATTCATCTTTCACAGCCGAGATTCGGCATGAATGTCAAAAAATTGCGTGAAAATGTCTAAAATGTCATAAATTACAATTGCAGCAGCCCCATTCAGGTCTAAAATGTCTCCAAATTTATATGCCCACTTCACATGTAATGTAAAAAAGCAACATTTTACCCATCCAGATTCAAGTTACAAACAGTTCCTTTCAATTGCACATAGAGTACTCCGACCAATAAAAAAAAGATGTAACAATGGTCACACACGTAGACATATGAATTAACCAGCAAATATCTCCACACAAACTACAATAAAAAAAAACAAAATCAAACAGATAAGAGATATACAATATGAATCTCAAACATATTAAGAGACAGACCATATTTATGTATAAAAACTCACCGGTGTCTAAGAAGATTCAGGGATTCTGAAGAGCGGTTCTTTAAGGAGTGAAAAAGAAACCTTGACATTGTTTTGGCTTTGTAATACATATACAAGCATGGTAACCCAAAAGAGTGAACGTTACGGTTTGTGGGTATCTCAAATTTTCATTGTATGCATCATCTTAGAGACGGGGTTTAGTAAACTGTTACACACATGGCGAGGAAGATGACCGGCAACGGCGGCGTTTCGGTTTCTTATTACCCAAGAGAGGATTTTTCGACTTGTCAATGTAAACGACGCCGTATGATCACAAAAACTTACTTGTGTCGCTAGATGTTAGATGTTAATATTTTTGTATTGTGTCACTTTTAAAATGTGTCGTATTATTATTTGTATTAATAAAAAATTATTTAATTTTATAATAACTTATATAATACTATTTAAAAAATTATAAAACACTTATTTTTTATTTATAATACTTATTAGATATTTATTTTTTATATATAATACTCATTAATCGTATTGTTCATATTTAACCTTAATTTGATTCATTTATTATTCGCATCAACTAATCTAATCATTTTTGAGTTTTATATCAGATTGTGGATAAAATTGACACATCTACTTGCATGTTATTAAGGGTGTGTGTGTGTGTGTGTGTGTGAAGTTCCAACTTGCATGTTATTAAGGGGTCATCTAATCTATATTTATATCTATATCTATACTACTAATAAAAATACCTTAGCATGAAAATTTTTTGTTTTTTCTATTTTATCCTTAATTAATATAATAAACTCCATCATATCCTTTCATCTTACATTAAGCACATCAATAAATTAAATATTTATTCTATTTATTTAAACTCTAACTATTTAATATTCTATCAATTTATCATAGTTATATCAATGACCATTCTTTAAGGCCTTGAATTGAGTGTTCTTATATAAATCAAAGGTTTTTTAATTATTAACTAGCACTAAGGGTAGGAGTTTCTTCTCATTAAGAAGAGTTAAAACTGTTTTGGTTTTTTTGGACTTCTAGCTACAATCTCCCTCCTTCTCAATTATTCCATTACAACCGAAAAATCAATTTTAGACCATTGGCTTTGTGATTTTGAATAACTAATATCTTTTTACTAAAATAAAATTGTCATACATAATATCATTGGAGACTTTTCATATCAGATGTAAGGGTCACCTTACTGCATACTTTCTATCTTTATAACATTCTACCATCCATAGCAAGTTTTTCTCATCTTCTTTTCTCACTTTTCTCTCTACTCACCGATCACTTTTTTTAGAATTCTTAATCGTACTAAAAACAATATATTTTTCACATTCAATGTGCACATTGGATTCACTTCCAAAGTGACAAATATTCACTATTTCGAAATTAACTTATATTGCAAGTTGTTCTCATCTATCAGGTTAACCAATCAAAGGGAAGCTCTTTAAACCTACCATCAATCAATTTCATTTCCTATTTTGCTTTTATTTGTTATTTTTTGTTCTTCTAAATAAAACTTCAAGCATGACATTATGGTATTTGATAAGATGGAAATTCAACTTTCGTGGCTATCAGAAACTTCAAGTACTAAAAGAATAATATTTTTGCTTTCTCACTTGACAAATCAACACACCTATATATTCTGAATCAATTAATATTGCATTGAACACAAAACCATCCTCCAAAATCACAAATCTCAATTCACTGAATTTTAATTATTCTCTGAAATTTTGATAATCTAATTTCTTCATATCAATTCTTAATTTTTAGGTCAAACTTTATATTTTTAAAATTTGAAATTTTGATTACCTAACTTTAAAAATTCACTTGTAGAATTCGAACTTGCCTGATAATGGGTTATGTATATGACATGTTACCTTTTCTTCACCTTCATATTCAGTTTTTTAAGTTATTTAAAGAACGACATTGTTGTTCAAAGTTTGGCATTTCTTGATAACAACATACTAAAGCTTGATTTTTTTATTTTTTTTGTTACTCGATTTTTTATTTTATTTTGAGTTTGGGGAATCAAAGACTTTATGATGGTATCAATAAGAACTAATAGGCATCAACTACCTATGTTGGATAAAATTCAATGGGTCTATACATACTATTGTTTTTGGAGTTAGGATGTTATGCAACACAATTAGTTTGGTTGGATAATATGACAAAGTATGGAAGGCACACTCTCTTGGCTATAATACAAGTCAAATTTACTTTTCTAGCGAAAGTTTCAAAATCACATATATGAAAAATTACAATTATACTAAAAAGAAATGGAAAAAAGTATAATCCATTTCTAACTATGTGATAGTCATTAAGAATTTAAGCACTAAAAATACTCTTGCATTTTATTTTTCTCTTTTTTCCTTTGGTGCATGCTACTTTATTACTATTTTCCCTTTTCTAGCATATACTACTCAAAATGACTTGTTAAATGTGTTTCCCCTTTTTATATAGCCCTATTTTGGCACAATGTTTAATTAGTGAAGCTATGAATTGATTCGAGATCAAGGGGGAAGAAATATTAGATACAATCGTCAGTTCTTTTAGAGTTTATTTCTCATAAATCTATACTATTTTAAAATATTAACATATATAAAAAATATTTGTTTTTCACTTTTATCCTCCAACACTACAACTATACCATGTTTATCATCCAGATTTAATGTCACAATTTATATCTATATTGGTGTCATATTAATTACCCTCAATCAATTGTCTATACTTGCCAGACTAATTACTCTCAATAATTACTATAACTGATAGTCTCTTCTTATTCAACAATTCTCCATTCACAATCCATCATCTTTTCAGATTCCATTTCCATTTTCTCTTCCAAATTAAAAGGCCCATCATTAAGAGGAGTCATTTGACTCTCATTTCTTCCACAAGTTAGCTCTTTTTCCGTACTTCTCATTGTCATTTACCACATATTTCAATTGGTTACCAATACTAACACATCTTCTTTGGTTACGGGTCTCATTGAAGAACCCGATCTCCGGTCTATCTCCAATGGTTCAATTATCTTACTAATCCCCAACAACTACAGTTCACTGTGATATAGTTGAATTAAACAACTAATATACCGCCTATTATTGTTGACAAAGGGTTTTTTATTGGGGTTTTTTTAAGAAAATTTTCAAAATCTACTGATGGGATTCTTGTTGATTGTTGTGCATGTCAAGTTGGACTACGGGTTCTACGAAGTGGATATTCGTCTTCCAAATTTTCTGATGCCTTTGATCTTCAATTGCAATTATGTGGTCAAAGGACTCATGCCATCAACCCCTATCATTACATATATTTATCATTTGATCAGATAGTAGTGCATCAACATGGGAACAAAGTTAAATTTATACATGAGTTTTTTCTTATAATCTCCTATGTGGAAATATTAATCTATCATATTTTTTGGGTACTTATATTTGTTGTCTTCCATGCTAAAGACAAAGCTTGAGGCCATAATAATGGAGACATTGACAAGAGCTTAAGAGAATACAAAGCTATCTTTGACCAATTTGATGGTCTGCATATAATAAACAGAAAATTATAACAAAATTATGACAACCATTTGAGATATTGTATTATTAGTTCAATTCAATTTAATATTTATGTGTGTGCACTTGCACGTATGTGTTTTTATGTGTAGTAAGGGATCAAAAATCAGTAGATAGGTTGACAATTTTGTTTAGATTATGGGAAACAACAGACTCACCAATGTGGAAATGCAAAATATAATTTAAATACTTTTTTTTTCTTTTTTATTTCTCTTCATTTGGATTCTTATAAGAATATAATGATGTATTTTAAGAAAATAAAATAACTGAGACTCAATCCTAAGTTATGTTCGCGGACCCTTGTCCTTCATTTCCATTTATCTCAAAACTCCTTACTAACCGAAGAAATTAAATTTTATGTAAATAACTAAATGCATGGACAAATATTTATGTGTGTGCAAGCATATGTGTGCTCTTCTATGTGTAGTAAGGGATCAAAAAAATTGTCAAATTAGCAAACTCATTCAAACATACTTTGTCATTCATTGAATTTTTTTTCTTCCATTTGTGTCTTGTTCAAAAAGTCATATGCATTGGTTTTCCTCTACTAGCCATGCTATGCAAAATTATTAGGTACTTGATAAAGTATACCCGAATTTGTGGTGTGCATGTGTGTCAAAAATTGATATAGGGTTGAGCCTATTTTCTTTGATCCCTTTTGCAAATATAGATTCGATATTTAGTTCAAATTTTGTTGGAAGCTAAGTTTTTATGTTACAAAGAACAAAAAAAATTTATCAAGTTGAACACTTTAATTTGAAAATGGTGCACGTGCAATGTATGCGCATCAACTAATAGATTAAAAAGAAGAGTCCATTGCACCAAACTTTCGGTACTATAATGTTTGAAAATTAGCAAACATATACCGCAGAATCTCTAAATCTACATAGATATAAAGAAATGCATATAACCTGAACCTCTCTGAGATAAGTATGAAGTTATTCAAATCTCTGTGCTCTTGTAAGTTCCACAACTATTCCACTGGGCTACGCTACAAAATCCAGTAAGAGAGAAGAGAAAGCCAACACACAATTTGATTCTCCCATGGAGATTAGGAGATAGGTGTGATCTAAGAAGCTGGATATAGACTTTGAACCATCTACACTTCTTTAGAAAGTAGACTCTTAGCTTTCATCTTGCTGATAGCTCTTGCAGGGTTGAGGCTTTTGGGGCAAGTGGCTGTACAGTTCTCTATCGTCCTGCATCGGAATAAACGCCTTTCGTCCTCCGTCAATGACTGCAGTCGCTGCTCTGTGAAATCATCTCTGCTGCCAACAAAGATTAATGCATAAGAGGCCTCTCACTCGTTATCTGAAGTGACGTACACCATCACCACTAATATAAGATCAAAAACTTTCAAGTCGATGCTTTAACATGACAAGAAATTCAGGATATACAAACTCAAAAGTAGCACGACCCATAAACCTGAACAATAAACAGAATAAAAGGTATATAAAATCTAATTTTGATATGACAAAACCGTTTAGGTAGTAAAATGTTACATGTATTGGCCCAAACACAACATGAGTAACAAAAAAGGTTGGGTTAATTGGTATAACAAACATGATTAATCAAACAGGTCGGGCTAGTTAATACTTGATAAGAATCCAAAGTGAAACACATTGAACATGACTCCATTACAATTCTACACGTAACAGGCTACTCTCAGTTAGCATAAATTAGCTGCTCATTGCCTTCATCAGTTTAACTGTTAGTAAGGGGCTGATTGCCTCTGTTTAAACACTTGGGGGACCTTCGTTTGGAGGGGAAAAAAAAGGTCAAGTAAGGGTAAATTTCAAGAAGAGACCTGTCGGAGATCCAACGATAAGCCTGGAGCAATGTTGCTGGTCCAAGGAACTGCTCTGGGTTCCACCAATATGAAGGGCATGAAGAGCTGCAACAAGCACACAGTATGCACTCATATAGTCCATCTAGTTTCTTCCTCTCCGCTGGCGTTTGCCTGAATTCACGACCATCCGGAGGGGGCTACTTTGTTTTGAGCCAATGCTCCATCAACCTGCACCATGATGATTTAAGAATATATCAGAGAGAATGGAAGTAAAGATGATCTTTTTAACTTGATAATATAATGGCAGGAATGGAGGGAGCCAGGGGGTAATGCCTCCCTCACCCCTCAAGTTCTTCAAAATTATGAGTTATAGCCCTAAAACAATGTTTCGGATCGTAGTTACATGGTTCACTCAAAGTTTTAAAAATTGCACTTCGTAACCTTAACTTATTATGATCATGATTTTACTTTACAAGTCAATTACTGATTTGAACATATAATCCAATTAACCATTTAAATTTGAGATATTTTGCACAAACCATTAATTTTTGTTCTCCGTCAATTGTCAAATTTTGAACGAAAATGGTACGCGAGGTTATTTTGAATGATTAATGAGACAATGTAGTTAAACTCCTAGTTGATAGGTAAAGCAAAATCAAGAGCAAAATATATGATTCACTCAAACCCTACACATATAAGATCCAAAGCTATGTAGAATATGTATGCAAGATATCGGCACACAATCTCGTTTTGTTCACTTTTTCGCACTTTGCGAAGGCATGATAAAATTTACCAATGCTCGAGTGATAATGTTACGAAATTGAACTGAAATAATTGATCACTATTTGAAGAATTGGTCCGAAATTTTTTATGTGTAGTTAATTTGATAAGTCGGAACTAGTATTTTTGTTTTTTACATGAAATTCTAGTTTTGTCTGAGATGGACAATGTACTAGAGTGTATCCAGTGCACAAGACTCTCACAATTACAGAATTTGGGGAGAGTTGGATATACGCAGCCTTACTTTTACGAGGTTATTGCTGCGACTCAAATCTGTGACCTCTAAGTTATAATAAAATAACTTTACCGTTGCGCCAATCACAAATATTGAATTAGCAAATCAATACATGGCAGGTGATGATCTTAAGGATAAAAATGATAAAACTAAAGGAAGGGATTAACTATAAGTTGATCATGTTACTTGTACTGGTGGAAGAAATTGGTGAGATCAACAACCAAATCTTTGATCACAAACATGTGTGGCAGAGGAGTAATTGTTGTAGCCTTAGAAGTGTCTGTGTCAATGGGTTTGAGGCATGCCACTGTGTTAGTCCCATCTATGTTCATTGCACATGACCCGCATATCCCCTCCCTGCATGGCCTCCTGTGGCTCAAGCTTGCATCGTCCCTGCTTTTATCTTCTGTAATGCATCCAAAACCTGCAAAAAAATAATTACAAGTTACATTATTCATGCAAATTCGAAATAAACCCGAACAATTACAAACTTGAAAATAACATGGATCAAATTCGTGTTAGATATGAACAATTTATTATTTTAACATGACTAATGGGTCAGTATTAGACACAAAGAGACACTATTATTCTAAAGGATCGATACGACTTGATCGTGATAACTGATATGACACGACTAAGAGTAAAAACTCTGGATGAAGGGCATGTGGTGCTTTGTTAGGGGATTACCATAGGTCCACAGATGGAGAGGTCCACAAAATAAGACTGGAGAAAGGGCTTTAGGTTTGGGTTTTCTCGGCTCCATCTGTAGACCTTGAACTCCTTTTTAAGAGCTTTGATACTCTCTTTGAGATTGTCCTGTGACTCCACAACTGCCTCTGCATGTTCTTGTGCTGCAGGGTGGCCTTCTAGTATTGGAAGGTTTTCCTTCTTTGGGCTTGTTTTGTTCAGCAAACTAGCCACCTTCTTGTATCCTTCCCCAACAGACCTCCTCTTTGACATCTCTCTCTCTCCCACTCTTTTTCCTGCTAGTGTGTCTGCAACATGTATTATTATATGTATGGCAGAAACAAAAAGAGAGATGGCCATTCCATGCAATATACACACTCTCTCTCTCTCTCTCTTCTTCCTGTGTTTTTGCAAGATTTTCTTTGTTTTTCAATGCAAAGTTGGGTTTAGGGACACCTGGTTGCATGATTGAATACTTGTTCTAGAGTTCTAGTGACATGTCACTGGCTTGCATTCCCATTTCAAGAGCAAGATTGAGTCAAGCTTGGCGATCCATTGGACCATTGGTCAAGTAACAAGTGGAGAGCCGTGGAAAGGCTAATGGGCCAATGGATAGGATAATGGGTCGGTGGTTTTTCGGCTTGCCGGGCTGGACAACCTTGCCCAATTGAGTCTCTAAATGTAGCCCATCTCCTAGCACCCGGTCCATCAATCCACCAAATTGTTTTTTTCTTTTTTTGGTCAGTAATTCAACAAATTTCAAATATTCAAAAAAATAGATTAACTCAAAAAATAAAAAAAATATGAACAACATACCCATTAAGACCAACTAGGGGTGTCAAAATATGATTCAACTCTTTAACAAGATACGAAATTGGAAGATTTGAGTCTTCATTAAGTTTTCCATTTTGTAAATGAATGAACCCGACATGATATGATTAATAAACGAGTCAGGTATAGATGAAGTCAATTAAAAAAAAAACACGACACTACTTATTTATATATAGGTTATACACGATTCATACAATACGAATTAATAAACATATCGAATATGAGTAGAGTATTTTTTAACTCGAACCCGCTAAAATCCGACACAGACCTGCCTCATCAAACACGGTTGACGGGCCTAAGACCAACCCAATAAGTAACCCGTTAAAGATCCAGTAACAACAGACATGATAGGCAGGCCATGGGCGGCAATTGAACGGTTTTGGTAGGGTAGACCCAATCCGGCCCATACCGTTAATGATCTTTACTGTGAATGTTCCAATTAGTCAAACTTGGTAGTTACAATTGTGGTCCAATATATATCCAGTTAGCTGTATTGGAATTTTCCATATTTGGTATTTAATACTTGAATTTTGGACCCGACAAACGACTTATTTCTATATTTTTTTTAGTAGTTAGGTTTGGTCAAACAATAGCTAAATTTATGCTAAAATCAAAGTTGCTCCCAACAAAAGTGTTTGAAGATAGAGATGAGACAGACCGTTTTAAAATATTTGTTATTGAGGCATATAGGAGGCACCATTGATTTCCATTTACTTATTTATTCAAGGAAAAAAAGATTCAAGAAAATATTTGGATCAGTTCAGTTGAAAATCTCAGTGCCAAGCTCCACTTCTTTGTATTTTAAATAGGATCCTTTCTTCATCTTTTTTTAGTTCAATGATCTGAAGTGTTTGAACTAATTTACGCGCATTTTGACTAATTTTTTTTCCAATCTCGTAAAAAATAAGTTATCCACACCAGAATTAGGATATTAATAAAGGATAAATCTCACACGAACTGGCCTAAAAAGATTGTCAATAATCGAATTTAAGACGTTTGAGTTTAACAACTCGGCTCTATTACCACTTGAGCTACCCTTAAAGTTAAATAGGATCCTTTCAAAGAACATAATTTATAGTCTATCGCATGCATGCACGGTTATCCCTGGGAAAGGGTTAAGATGTGGTAGCCCACACCCGTTCAAAAATGATCTTTGGGTTAGTCCGATCCAAAAACTATCCACCCATGAATCAAGTGGATCATGCCGATGTTAATGGCCCGCCCAGCAAATACACCTAAAAACCTACCAAAATTAAATATTTAAGTTGGAAAGTTACATATATAAGTGATAAATAATTATAAACATATAATTTTACTATCTAAAAAACCCTGAGCTGGCCCGGTCCGACTTGTGATAAGATCCGAAGCTCGGCCCACTTGACTATTTCACCGGAGGAGACCTGGCCTCTAAAATGGCAGTGTAAAAGGAAAACTAGTGGAGACTAATTCATTCCGACTAATGAAGAAACTATCCGTTCTTTCCATTCATATGTGATGTAGTTGGGAAGTGAAGGCTGCTATAATGTTCTATTGTGTAGGAATATTTCTATAAGATGGATGATGGGTCAAAAGCATGTAAACAATATTTATGTTACGTTCGTTGAACAATTTAACACATTCTAGAAGGATTAAGGATGCTTTTAATGAAAACCACACTTAGTATTTTTAAAACTATGTCCTTCGAAACACAAACCACCTAGTTATTTATTCAAACATGCTCCCTTGCTTGCGACTCTCGTACAAAACAGAACTTTCCTAATTAGTGTGATGGGAATAAGATCCTGTTAATTGATTTCTATGTTTCTCAATGAAGGATAGAAGACTTATAAACTTAAAGGTCATGACTACGGTACTGAAGGAGGTAGGATAACAAAATTTAAAGGTAATTAAGAGTTAGTTACAACTTATACTAATATAATACTCAACCGGGTCGAGTTAATTAAAAAAAAAAAAAGGTTTTCATTCCCAAAAGCATATTAAGTGTCCTAGTCGGACCAATAACTAAAAATAAATAAATACTACGGTACAAAAAAATTAAATTTCCATAAGCATAAAAAATACCTTAAAGTATAGTAACTTCTACCCACAAAAGTGGTAAGTGAACTCAAAAGTTAGTAAACTCTACGCAAAAGATAGTACATATAAATATACGAAAAAATGATAAATAGTATGGTGTAAAAAATAAAATAAAATGGGGTACCATAGTCAAAACCCTAACTAAAATAACTTTCTTCACGAAAGTCCAAGCATGTGATAAGAAAACCATTGAATGACCTTTGAAGCTTCAATGATCTTGGTGTGCGGGGGGGTTTGGGTGTGTGCAAGTGTTGACGGATTCAGGCTTGGTCTTTTTAAAAATCTATCCTGACTGTGAAATCCGTGATCCTACTCCAAGGTTACCTCTCAAAAACATTTTCCTTCGTAAAAATAGGTATATTATATTTTGACCCTTTCAATTATCCTCTTCTGCACATTGCTCCCACAATTGTCTAGTTTTTCTTTTTTCTTTTGCACCCTGAAAGTTAGCTGTTTAGTTCTTCATATTGTACTTCTACTTTTTTTTCTTTTTTTTTTTATGTTTCAACGGTCAGGGATATTTGAGCGAACTTACTCATACATCGATTAATCCATTCTCTGGTCTGGTCAAAGACAGATCATTCACGCCGAGATTAGAGTATTCATGATGGATAAATTTCTCATTACGTGATCCAAAAAAGTTTATAAGATTTGAATACAAGACGTTTAAGTTTATATTTGCTGCCACTTGAGCTATCCCTTGATATTCTTGAGTGAACTATATGATGAGTGTATTTGAATATGTGAATAATTTATCAACTAACATATTAAACCCCCCCCCCCCCCCAACACACACACACACACACACACAAAAGATTCAAATCCTAGCAATATTCAAATCTTTATTAGTATCCAACTAAACCTATTGCATAGCCTATCACTTTGGATGAGAAATGGCATCAGTTCATCCACCAGACTTTATATTTTATTTTACTTTGTTTAAAAATTTAATGACATGTAAATATTTTTTCTCAAGATATAAGGCATTTTCGATTTTGGGACAATATAAAAGAAATTTAATCAGTTACGGGAACAGTGTAAGAAACACAATGCAATGGAGTAAAGTGAGATCAGAATCATATAGTTTCACTAATTGAGGAGGTATAGTGTAATTTGTCCTAAAAGTAATTTAGTAGTTGAATGCAAATTACTCAACCACGTCAAAAAGAGGAAAAAACGAAGTAGAAAATTTAAGTGGTGTCTAATCACCCATGTAAGAGATGTAAAACTTAGTATTGCTTGTTGGGGTTAGGTAAGCTTTGATTTAGAAAATTCAAATGGCCCTTGTTAATGATGGTTGCGTGTTGTTGCAATTTGGTGTTTTATTGGCTTAAATGAGGAGTTTGGTTGACACGATTAGGATGCTAATTTGTGTCATGTTAACTAATTATAAAAGAACTTTAAAGTAACAAGACACGTAAACATGGAAAATAAACATAAGATTAGTGTCAATTATGAATGATTCTATTTGGCATGATGATACATTGAATTGGCCGTGTATGAAAAGAAATTCTTATTTTTGACATATTTTCCATCCGCTAATTTAATATTGCACGAATCCTTGTAAATTAGAGAATTTTTAACTTGGTTTTGTTAGTTTTAGATCGAGTTGATCTAACCCCATTGGTTTAGAGAGAAGGATGACCCTAATTTTGTTTTTAGTACATAGGTTGTACATAACGACTCAAATATGACACCATTAGAAAAATAAGTGGGACTAATACTAAATCATATGACATAATTAATTGGATAGTTTCGCTGACGATTTGAATAGTATTCCGTATAAATCAAAATGACACAATTCAAAAACGATACACACCACTCAATTGGTACTCCTTGCAAACCTAAACAAGGGTTTGCTTGCAGCTTAGCGATGCATGACATTTACCTGACGTATAAGCAGCTGTATGCAACAATAGTTAGGTATGATAGTATAAGGTTTTTTTTTATAAGAGTTCTTTACAATATAAAAACTTTATACATCTTTTTTTAATTGTTTTATATTCTCAAATACACATCCTTCATAATTTCATGTTGGAAAAGATTTACAGCTATCACACATCTCCAATAAGCATCCATCTTTTTGGCTGTTTGGATTCTAAATGAGTGGTGAAAATAACATTGGAGCAGAAATCACCAAAAAAGAGTAGAGAAAAAGAACAAAGAAGAAAGAAAATATTCCCAATAGTGGTTTTCAAAAGAAATTCTGATTTAGAGAATATATTTTATGTGTATAAAAACGGTCTCTTTGCATTGTGTTTATAAGATTCTCTTTACATTCCAATGAGAGTCTTGCGTGAATTTTAATTAGTGTCATTGTTCATATATACACATACTTACTAAAACACAACAGAACTTTAAATTCATATTTTTGATTAGTCGTTAATAATTTTTTAATATTACAGGTAGGCCTTTCAATCTTGTCCGATGAGACGGGTTTCTGTAAAATTTTAGCGGGTTCGTGTAAAAAAAATTTTTACACTCATATCCGATTCGTTTATTACTTCGTATCTAACGAATCGCATCATATTAAGTTCATATCGTGTATGAACCGTGAATAACTAGTATATAAACGAGTCATATCGTATATTTATTCGGCTTCAACCATATTCGATTCGTTTATTATCGTGTCGATCGGGTCCACTTGTTTATTAAATGGGTGGTTTAAGAAAGATCCAACCTCTTTAATTTTGTATCGTGTTCATGTTGTGTTGTTGAATTGTACCATATTTTGATACCTCTAACTACATTACAAGCTTTCATTATTGTAAGGATTTTGGATACTCATGGTGACTTGTATACCGCATTGATTTGTCAACTTTGATTAGTTTATCAGCTGATATTCTGGTTTTGAAATTTGAAATGAGAAAATGTTGACGTAGAAAATTGGTAGATGAGTCCGACCACAATCGGCTTCAAGACAAGCAAAATAGTACAGATTTGGAAAATAAATGTAGTGTTATTGTTCTAAAACCTCATATTAGTGTTTCACCGGCAAGTTTTACTCTCAAATAAGCAAGGCGATCTCAAAGATGTTGGATCAAAACACTTATCGTTACACCAAAATTTGCAAATCAGGTTAGTTAAACCCGACATTGAGTCTGAGGGAGACTTGCTCCACCTCTTTCCAAGTCAACAATCTACCCCCAGCAATTATCATGGAATTTGAACTCATGACTTCACTCTGATACTAATTGTTGAATCGAAGTGCTTACCGTTACACCAAAATTCCCAAGTGTTAGTGAAGGCGTCAATTTTTTCTTTTAACTAACTTAGCAACAAGCGCCTACAAATCGAATTACTTAAACCCTCCACCGAATTTTACGGAAACTTGTTGCACCTTTTTCCAATCCAACAAAAGATTGGCGGTTAATTTGTAGGATAATTCTGAATAAAATTTTTCATCCTTGGCTTTTTCGATTCAGCAAATCATAGGGTAGAGAGGTAAAGATAACTCAGGATGTATATGTATATTACGACACATTAAACTAGATAGAACTTTTTTTTTTCTGGTACCTAATTGATTTTTGTGCAAGGACTTGAAAGCATTATAACAGGAGCTGCAATTATCAAACTCAATGCAACATTTGAACAATTTTGATTTCAAACTGAAATGTGTATTGCTAAATGTGATATTTTAAAGTATTGAAATATGTGCTGAAATTATTATTATTATTTTTTTATACATAAGAAAAATCTTTCACATGTTTCTGCGAGCGAGTAGATGCGCGTTTATGTCGCTCAGGCTCGTGAATCCAAATAGAATTGAAGGCAAATTTCGAGTGCAGGTCCTTCAATTCATACACCAATTTAATCAGGGCTTATGCTTCGAAGGGGATTCGAACATATACTTGAGACTTTAATACAGTTCGTTTAAATAACTAATATTTATTCTACCAATCAACCACATTTTTATTATTTTAAATTCTTATCCTCTAAAAAATAAAACCTTTGCAAGATTAAAAAAAAACCATTAGGCAGACATCAGGCAACATCACACCTAGCTAGCATCGCACGCAGACATCAAGCAACATCACACCTAACTAGCATCGCACCCTTATGCGAGTGAGGAACAGATTCCCTAAAAAAGGTCGATGTCCAATCAATGCTTGTTGTTATATGGGGGTAGTACATCCTCTTGTTGGCTTGGCTAGTGCCCGCATACTGTTGAACTTTATAGTAGTTTTAGAGCAGGAAACAAGCCCCATATATATATATGCAAGGCATGTTTGGGTAATCTATTCTTACGCTCTATGAAAGGACAGACACTCTCAAGAGTGTGCTGCATTTGTGTCCAACATTAATACTCTTTGGATGTTTTTAGCCACATATTCAATATTTTTTTATTCATATTTATAATTAAATGAAAAAAATTTATTATGAGAAAAACTAATAAATATCTTCTATTATAGGAAAACATATAGTTTACATCAATATTATACATGTTAAAGTTGTATTCAAGATACAATAATAAAAATAAAATTTGTATAAAACTTTTAAATAAGAGAAATTGCGAAAATGAGAGTAATCATTTAAATTATATATGTTGGGTACATGTTGTTTAAAAAATAATTTATAATTATTTGACTATGATGATACTTTAGTCTCAAAATTCACGGTAAATGTTTAGATATAACATTTACTTATTGTAAAGTATTGAACTTTTTATGAATAATATATCATTATCAGTATATTTATAATAAATTATATAATTTTATATATAACACAATTATCTGTAGTATGTCTTTTACGTGTCCATGACTATGTCCTACTTTTTAAAGAAATATGGTGGTTGTGTGTCCGTGTCGTATCATATCCTTATCTTATAATTCTTACTCTACACTATTAAATGAGACCTAGCTGCAGATTCTTTTATTTTTTTATTTTTTTGGATAATGCTAAATCAACTATCATATATTTGTGACTACCTTTTCTTTTCCTTTTTGAGTAATGTTATTTAAACTTAAAAATTTGACTTAATTATGTATTTTCAGTAGAACCATTGAATCAACACTAAATTTTAATATTTGATGAGACCCACAATTAATATAAAAGTTATAGTAAATTAAATCAACAAATTAGATCAATAAATTAGGTCTCAATAGTATTGCTCTTTTAATTTTTTTGTCAAACACTATTACAGGAAAATGAACGACTAAGTTTGAACCCACAACTTCAAGATCCAACAGCAAAAGCAATCGCCATTAAACCCACTACTAACCTCCATATACTTGTGACTACAATATGCAAGATGTGCAACTCATAAAATTCGATTGGGTTTGGTTTTAATGCCACCAGTAAGACTCGACCTCAGTGACATCCAGAGTTTACGACTTGCTTCTTATTTAAGCGACGAACTAACAATGTGACTGCATTTATGTGTTGTCATGACTCATGATAGATCAAAAATGCTTATAATCTTGCATCTTACTGTCATGCACCTACAAAAAATATGGTGTCGAGGGTTAGGAGCACAAGAGTAAAGCCACTTGTCATCACATTTTATAACATTACGTGTAAGCTTGGAAGACGTGAGAATCGAACTTTTAAGGTTAGAGGGGTTTTTTAAGGATATGTAGGGTAGGATTAGATTCTAGTAGCATGGTATTTGCAGAGAGAAACACAAATCATACAAGTTATAATGTCAGATATGAGAGGATTTTATCATATAACCCTTGAAGTTCAGTAAATTCGATTCCCAAAAAGTAAATTGTTTGAGTTGTCTCTGACAGTTTGATGGAGTTACGGTCTAACTATTATTCAGGTCGATTTTAGAGAGTGCCATCGATTTTTTCCGCTTAGGCTCTCCTAGAGGGCCTTCCTAGCTGCTATAGTCACCCAAGTGCAAGGATTCCACATTTTATCGCTCCCCACTCTGCTTTTTTAATTAGCAAAAAAAGACAGATGACGGGGTTTCATTAATTGAATCCTAAGTCTTGGTTATTCGGTGCATGTAATTAGCATATACTTCAAATTTACGTGATAGCCAGAAATATATAAAATACATATCTGAGTCAATTTTCTATTATGAAAAAATACAGACCAATTTTATGAAGGGAAAATACTCTCTTTATAACAAATTTATATAATTAAATATCTTTAATTAAATTAAATTTGCCATTGTATGCATAGATTATAAATTAAGCAGAAAATTTAAGAGTTCCCTTTTAGTTCGGATGGTTGCGGCAAACTTTGATGTAGTTCAACAGACCCATCATCCATCCACATAAAAAGGTAATATAGATCTTTCCTTTACTTTTCTTTCTTCAAAACAGAAAATTTACCCAATGAAAGAAAGAAAAAAAAAAAAATAGGGGGGTTAAAGTGGAAAATAAGAAGAGATATATGATGATTAGTCCACATACATTTCAGTGGAGGAACACTGAAAAAGATACTGAGTTCTCAATTATGACCCTTCGTGCTTATGATTTTCTTTCCTGAAATTTTATCAGCGCCATCTGACTTGGTCAAAGCTTTCCTTAGGAATTCATCTACACTTTATTAAGGAGAAGATGTATTTTTTAAATAAAAATAAATAAAATAAAATAAAACGATCAAAATTTCTTTTAATAAATTTTTTTCTTCATAAGTCAGGCGAGCTAGTCAATTTATATTATATAGATTTTCATTCTGAATCTAACTTCGCTAGATTCTGAACTCATCCAGCTTGTAGATCCTCTTTCTTAATATTACTTAGGCTCATCAAACAGCGTTTTTCATCATTTTTAAGGTTTTGGCCCGAGCTGTTCGACAAATTCCCATGCGTTACGCAATCGTTCACCACTTTATTTTCAACTCTTCTGACCTCTTAGGTGAGATAAGCTACCTTTAGTTAGGAGCTTCTTTTCTTTCTATCCACCTCTCCAAAAATAACGTTCGACTTGCAAGTGTTAAGTATATAATTAGTGTTCCTTTTAACTCATAATCAAATTCTTCCTTTGAATATGATTAAGTCCTGCAGTGGCATAATGAATTTTATTTTAATTTAAATTAGATGATCTGCTAATAAAAAAAAAATACATTAGGAATCTCACTCAAAAATAAAGTATATGCTTAAGGAAGCGTCGCTATATTGTTTTTTGTATTTTTTCTGAGGTTTCCTTAATGCTGTAGTACACTCGAATTTCACTTGAATTTATTACATGTGATCTAATAACAAGAGAAAATAAAAATATACCAGAGAGGCTTATTTTTTTGAGCCGGTCCTAGAGAAGATTTAAATCCACTAACTTTAAACTAGTCGAGAAAAAAAAAATGAGTTAGAGATAATGAAATATAATCTGAATTGTTAAGCACATAGTTTGAGTCAATTAATTTTATTGCAAGTTAGGTATTAATTAGCTGGGTTTTGAAAAGGAATGTTAGTGATGGTGGCTCTGTTTCCTTCATATCATTCAACCACCATCTTCTCTAATTTGTTTGTTTGCCCACCTCATTATCTCATGTAATCGAGACTAAATAGTCATTTGCTACTTTGTTAGTAATTATTTCAGTTTACACATAATTTATCTTTTTACAACATACTTAAAAGTTGAACCATAGGTTTTTTTTTCCTCCTTTCACACAATCTTAATCATAAAACAGTCTCTCTCTCTCTCTCTCTCGATGGCAGACCCCACTTTGATCTTTTCAGTTTTTCAGTGGAAACGTGAGTTGAAGCCTGCCTCTCTTTTAGAGATGAATGGTAAAAGAGGGAACCTTTCTCCTCCTCTCTCACCTCTCTTTTTCTCTCTCTTGATGAAACCCTAATTCAACCCAGCCACATATAAGGCAAAACCCAAACCATCACTGCCAAGCATCAATGTTTCTTCTACAATCATCAATTTCATGATCCGTGGTCTGTTCATTCTCTTCTTTAAACACACGCTTTCCTCAAAGACAAAGACAAAGACAAAAGGCGTAGAAAGGACTTTCGTTTTTTGCAGATCAAAGCATTAAAGACATGGGTACTTTCTCAAATCTCTTCCAGAACTCTCTCTCTTTCTTGGTTTTTTTTTTTTTTTTTGCAGCTTCTCTATAATGGGATTGTAAGTATGTGAGCAAACTTGACCAAAAAAAGAAAAGAAAGCGAGCAAATCTGTTTGCAGTAGTGCACAATCTCTCTCCATATCTCTGTCTCCCATACGTTGTTCCTTTTTTGGTCCTCTCTCTTTCTCTCTCTCTCTCTCGAATTCATTTTCTCTCTCTAAAAGGAAGAGATGGATTCTGGCAACAGTGGGAGTTTACAGTCATCGAGTGGTGGTGATGAGGAGTACGATTCACGCGCCGACTCCATATCAGCCTTCACGAACCCAAAAGGCCATGTTGGTCCCATGTCAAACCACCCACCACCACCACTACACAACCACCCTACTTCCTTTATGTTTGACCCACCACCAAACTATTTCGAACCCATGCCACCACCACCACAAGCACCATCAAACCCAAACTCAGTTCTCAATCTAGACATGGTCTGGTCCAAAACCCTAAGATCTGAGCCAAATTGCTCTGAAATCATCAACCCCATCATGCCCTCCTCATCTTCTCTCCAACCCTTTTTTCTCTCTCATCAAGATCAGTATCATGGCCCTTTCACCACCCAATCACCTCCAGTTCCATTTCTTCCTCCTGTACCAGAAACTACTACAACATCTGATCAAAATCAAGTTGTACGAAACCCTAAGAAACGATCAAGGGCTTCAAGGCGCACACCAACTACTGTGTTGACCACGGACACCACCAATTTCAGAGCCATGGTTCAGGAGTTCACTGGCATCCCAGCACCACCATTCACATCCTCCTCATCCTTCCCTAGAAGCAGACTTGATCTTTTTGGTACACCCTCCACCATAAGATCCCAACTCTTAGACCCTTCACAACGAGCCTTAGATCTCCTTAGACCTTTTGCTCACAAAGTTCAACCATATCCACCATTTTTCTCTTCTTCTCTGTTTAATTCTTCTAACAACATCACTTCTTCTGGTTCTACACGTAGTGCTTCTAATTCAACTTCAATTAACATGCAAAACCCATTTCTCACATTTCAGTCTCTCCTTCAACCTCCTGATCCTAAATACCCACTTGCAAATTCAGGCTCAACAACCGATGGGTCATTTGAAATCCATACAATTGATTCAAATCTCAAAATGGGTGTTTTTGAAGAGCATGGCTTGAGCCATAGGCAAGTCCTGGTCTCTCCTGCTCCAAGTTGGGGCGACGGAGTACTTGGTTCAAATGTTGCTGATCATCAAAGTCATCATCAGAGCTTTGTCAATGGCAGTTTCAGCTCTTTGCGCAATGTTAAAAATGGGAAGCCAAATAATTCGGTTTCTTCTTCATCAAATCGTAATCCAGTTTCAGAGAATGTTTCTACAAGATCAGGTGAAGTTATGGTGGAACCATGGATAAGTTCTTCGGATTAGTCGTATTTTTAATATGATTATATCGTAGAATCTTTGAAAGCAATGATGGTGATTATCATAAAACTTTGGAAAAGAAAGGTTAATTAGTGTGGTCTTCATGATCTTAGCCATGACTTTCAACAAAGCTACGACACTGTACTTCTTTAATTATGTGTAAATACCATAAGCCTTTTCATCTTTGTTTCATATATATACAAACTAGCTTGTTCATAGACTTTTTTTTTTTTTTTAAATTATCTGTGTGTTGGTTTATTTCAATAGTAAAATGCTATTAGTTTTTGTCTGGTAGCGTGGCTTTGTATTCATGGATTCACATGGGGTTGACTCTCTAATGAGAACGTGAATCAACAGAGAAAGAACCATGCTCATCTTCTCTCTCTCCTTCCATTTTTTATTGGTTAAGAAAGTTTATGACAATATTATTTTGTTTAGAAACTATTCGAAGATATTATGAGCGATTGGTGGCGAGATTTGGGGGATCATTAGGCGCCGCAATCTCGTGTTAGAATTCGAAAATTATCTTCGAAATACATGTGTTTTGTTTGTAATGTTTTCTATTCGTTTAATATAGGATAACTTGCATCTAATACTATTTGTAAATCAGTAATGCTACGTTGATCAAATTTTGAGATTAAATTTAGAACCCAAATGATATGACAGTATATTATTTAAAATTTTTATTGAGACCCAAATAACACGTAAATAAGTCCATTTTTATCTACGCCCTCTTTCTTTTTTGAAATTTTACTGACCACTCTTTGTTAGTGTGGGGGGTAATTTAAGTGTCTAGTTTACTAATTTACCCCTGAACTTTAAAAAAAATACACACAAAATAATATATACATAGATAATACAACCTCCCTCCTCTTATCTTTGCAATCAAGTGCCCACAAGTAACAACCTATATCAATTAAGATTGGTTGATTGGATTGAGTTTTCATTGAATTTGTTGATTGTATTAGTTGTTGGATTGGGTGTGTGTAAGCCAGATAATCATGGAATGGAATTGATGGAAAATAGGTCTGGGTTTTACCATTGGTTTCATAGCTTTGGTTTTGCCGATACAAATATATCTATTCAAGTTGGTCATAGGTATTAATTGAGTTAAGCCGTTCAAACTTGAGTCCGAATTTATCGAATTCGGTTTTTTAAACGAATGTAAAAAAATATTCAAATTCGAGTTGTTTAAAACTTGACCTGAGTCCGAACTCAAATCCGAATCTGAATCAAGTTCGAATATCTCAACTATATTACATATAAATAAGTTGAGTTTTACAAGTTTGGGTCGAATCTTTTAGACAAATTGTTCAAGCTCAATTCATTTAAAACACGAATCGAGCGTGCATTAAATTTTATCCAAGTCAAACCGAATAGCTCGTCTCGATCAACACATCTTCCTATGCATCGAGTAATCTCGTGTGCGCTTAGATCTATATCCGAATATATCACAGAGAATTTCAGACTAGATTTTCTTGGGTCTTTTTGAGTTGAATGCCAATTGCATGTCCGTTCAAGCGATACGTCAACCTTCCGGTCTTAGAAAGAAATTTTTTTGCAGGGTAGATAGATAAAGTTGGGTATACTTATACGAAATTCATAAAAAAAAAATACAGGTCTTGTTATGACGAGAGTCTCGGGGTACCAAATCTTTTTCATTCTTGTTTTAATAACTACTCCTATTGTTCGGTTCTTTGAGAATCTAATTCAAATGTTCAATAGAAGTCACTTTTAATCTAACTATTATAATTAATTAGGTACTTAAATTAAATACAAATAGTATCTTCCTCTTATAATGAGCCTGGCTGTGCAAGTCAAATTTTTTTTTTTCTATCAGATACTATTACAAGAGAGAGGACAATAAAATTTGAATTCTCAACCTTAGAAATCTAATAATGGAGACAATACTCATTAGGCCAACCACGAACCTCTGCAAGTCTGGTAGTTGATTGGTCATAAAATCAGTATTGAGCTAATGGGCTTGACTATATCTTTGCCGCAAGGCCAACCCATCAAGTTTATAGGTTTAAAAATCACAACCTATGGTCTTGTCTGCTAAGTTAGAAGCTACCCATGGGCCATGGGCAATAACAATTTTCTCAGCCTCAGGTATAATGATACGGAGAGCTTCTTTCTTTTTTTTTTTTTCCAGTGTTTCGTAAGCATTTTCATTTTCAATGGTAATTTTGTTATTTTTAAAACAATGGTTGTATATTTTTTAAACAAAAATCAATTTCAATATGATATCTCCGTGCTACCCTAACCTTATCTATAGATGTTGGGAATAGATATTTGTGGGATATCTATTCTATTCATCTTTTTTTTAAGAGAAATATATATCGTCTATTTAATCAAGTTGGAGAGAGAACCATTCATTCATGCTCGCTAATTCTAATCTCGATTGGAGACATTTAGGAATAGGAATTGCTCCTTTCGGGTCAAGTCCTAGGCCGAGGGGGTCTTGTATTCATGGGTAGTGAATGGGGGTCACTCATACTTGGATTGAAACATGGCCCAGGCTCCTTATGCATGTAGGGCTGATGGGTTGTAATGGATGCTGAGTTTACTATCCACACATATATCCGCTCCATAACATGGTATACATTACACCACGGCCGTTGACTGGCTCAATAGCCAAATTAGAATGCTAGGCTGCATCAAAGGCCCACCGCCTATTTATGAAGTGGACTGGGCAAGCTTATGATCCGATGGACCACCCGATTTGTTGGATCAGGACAATCCCCAAATATCTTCCCACTCCTAGGCAACATTCATTTCTGTCCATCTCTCTCTCTCTCTCTCACACACACACACACACTCAATGCCGGCCCAACCTTTAGGTCACTTAGGTCATTGCCTAGCCCCCAATTTGGAAAAAAAATTTAGGCCCCAAAAATAAAATAAACAATGATATATAATTAAAATTTTAGAATATAATTTAATTACTCAATATATTTTAATCATTGAATTAATAGTAAGTGCTAGCTTGAAACAAAATCTACTATTTTATCTAATGTACTTGGTCCTCAAATTAAAAGCAAGTAGCATTATTATAAAATTTTTAAAACCTCTTTCAAATAAATTTACGGTCTAAAGTTTAACTTATTTTTTTATCTTACTCGATATTTATATTATATATATTATAACTTTGCAGTCTTATTATTAAAATCAATTGTCTATCATGTAAAAAGTACGCATAATAATTTTATATTTGTATAAATTAAATTTAAGGTCATTTTTTAATTATTTTGTTTACAATGCACAAGATGACTATAAAAAAAAAAGTGAGTAGAAATAGTGAATTTAAATACTTAAGGCCGATTGTCTAACCAAAGTGGATGGTTAGACAATCACAACCAAAAATAAATAATTAAAACTTAGCTTCACCTTTCGAATAAATTAAGAAATAAAATATTATTTAAAATCATTTCTAATAACCATTCCACCACCAGATAGGCCAGTACTCCCCTTGGAAGCACCATCCACATTCAATTTCAGCATGGTTATAGGTGGGGGATGCCATTTAATCCAACTAACTTTAGTAACCACAGAAAAAGGAGTGCCAATTCTGAGGTCCTGGAGCATTTCTTTCCCCCCCAGACTATCCATCCTCCTGGGCTTTATCATGAAAACTTGCCATCTCAATGCACTTACCACCTGTAAGAAAAGATCATAAGCATTCAAACTCAACCCTTCATATCTCCTCCTACACCTCTCCTTCCATAAAGCCCAAAAGATCAACATAGATACACCCCTTATTAAAGAATGACTTAGAGAAAGAGCTCTAAAAGCTCTAACCAGCCTCAAAAATCTACACATAGGAGAGATTCACTTGGTAAAATCTCAAATCCCATAACCACAGACACCCTTCTCCACACCTCATGGGCAAAAGAACAACTGATAAAAACATGATCTGCACTCTCCTCCTTTACACCACACAAATTGCATTTACTAGCTAAACACACCCCCACTCTTTGAATCCTGTCATCAGTAGTCATTGCCTCCCTAAAAACCTTCCAAGTGCATAACTGAGTACTAGGAAAGATTTTCTGGTTCCAAATACTCTGAGCAATATGACTTTGAACACCTCTTCATCTTACCGTACCCCATGCAGACTTGACTGAAAAAACACCTGAAGTGGTAAGTTTCCAAACTCTTTTATCAGATCTTTCAGTCAAACTCACACCAGAACATCTAATCTCATTTTGCAGCTGAGGAGAAAGCCATTCATTAACCTCCTCTAAATGCCATTCCCTATCAATCCATAACTCATTGAGTTTGGGAAAAGAAGAAGGAACACCTTCAATCCTATGCAACAAAGGACCAGAATCCAACCAAGAATCACAACAGAAGTCAGAATTCTGCCCATTCCCAACAAGCATCATAGAGTTACTCGCCACCAGCTCAAACCAAGGCCTCAGCATTCTAAAACTTTGACCCACTCCAGTCAAACTAGATCTCAACACATGCTTGCCTTTCAAAAATTTTCCACTAAATACTTTTGCCTAAAGAGATTGCCCATTAAGAACACCCCAAACCTGCTTTATTCTAAAAGCAGACTGGACTTCACCATAACTCCTGATACCCAAAACCCCTTCACATTTGGGTTTGGAAACATTCTCCAAAGAAACCCATTGTCTTCTTCTAACATCCATCTTGCTAGACCATAAAGTTCAAGATTTTCATATTTATGATCCAAAAAGTATTTCTTTCTTTGATGCTCGTTAATTAACTCTCAATTGTATCGTGTCATAACATTTTTGTGTGATGTTCGAATCAATAAAAAAATATTTTAAAATTTAAAAAATTATAAAATACATATTTTTTGCTTATTATAATTGTTAAATAACTATATTATGTCTAGAATTAGACACAAATTTTTTGACTGTTTGATCAAATTAAAGTTAGATATGAATAACACAACTGTAGACAGAAAATAACTATTAAATGAGCATTGTAGGTAAAAAATAAGTATTTTATAATTTTAAAAAAAATATTAAATAGTATTATATAAATTGTCGTAAATGTGAAATATACGACATAACGCAATTGACTAGACACAAAAATATTTTGTGTTAAAAATATTTTTTTACCGACTTGAACACAACAGAAAAATGATATGACATGACACAAAATAACATGATACGACACAATGGAGAAGTATTTAACAAGTATTAATGAATAGAATTCGAATAATTCAACTATTTTATATATAAATAAGTCGAGTATGTGACCACAAGCACTAAAACATCTAAAAACTCACATCACTTAATTCATGTGTCTGATAATAATAAGTGTGATGTTCTCAAGAGCTCCACCTTTTTACCAAAGTAGAAAATATGTATAAAGATCCATACTTCGATACCTCTAGACACGAAAAATGATTGAGATTTGTGAGAATGATTGGCGCGAACAGTCCCTTTGCTCTCGTTGAACGTTTCCAGCTATTGCATCACAGCACTGCGAAGATTGGAGACTATTTTTTAGTGCTTCACTCTTCTCTTTGTCGTCATGTCAATCCAATTTCAAGATCAACAGCTGTTAGACCATCCCAAACGCAAAAAAAATCTATAATAAAAACAATAAAAATATTTAGAGTATATCAACGGAGTCCAAATTGACAAAGTTAGGTCATTTGATATGAAATATAGATTAGAGTATAAAAGAAACAATAAAAAATTTACACAATAAAAACAAGAATAGAAAATTTAAAGTAGATCAATGGGTATTTAGATTAGATCAACGAAGTACAACTCATATACATTTGTATACACATGAATAGAAAATTTACCCAATAAAATTACCTAAGAATATCACGTGAATCAATCTTAGACAACATTATAAGTAAGGGGTGTGCACATACATTTAAATATACATGAATACAAAATCTACACAACCAACTTAATCTAAGAGTTAGATTAAATATACTTGTAGTCATATGACAATCCATTAAATAAATAACCACACCACCAACACTACGTTCTACATTTCTAACTTCAAACCCATGACCATCAATTCCCTTTAAGCTTGTGTCTTCTTCACAAAGGAAACATTATACACACAAACATATATGTATTGATTGTTGTGAGACTTTTCATCAAACAATTGATGTGCCTCCAACTCCCAATATAGTAATTCCTAAATTGACACAATGGCAACACATTAATAGCCAAATTGCAATCAATCAAGTTTATTCAAGTAGACCAAAATTAATCAAATAGGCAATGCAAGAGCAACTCATTACACAACTATAACCAAATTTCAACTAACAATGCAACTCCCAGTAAATTAATTCCTAAAACACAATGACAATGCATTAATAGCCCAATTTTAACTAACACTTCAATTCACAGCACATTTAAAATTGCATAAAAAATTTAAAATGGTAGAAAAAATACACCCAAACTCATAGTGTGTGTGTGTGTGTGACTGAGGAGTGGTTGCATGTGTGAATACTTGCAGACAGTGTGAGTGTGTGTGATCACTTGGGGTTTGGGTGCGCTGTTTATGAATGAGAAGAGTAGAAGGAGGGAGGCAGTCGCACTATGGGAGTGGGTGTGATTTGTGGGGATAAAATTCAAGTTCCATCCTGTTTTAATATATAGATAAGCCTAAAAAGTTCAAAAAATTATTTAAATTCTGCTCATTTTTGTTTTCTAAACAAGTCAAATTCGAATCAATCTCAAAAAGAGTCGAACTTGAATCAAATTTGAATAGTTTGACTCAATTATCTGCTCACAAACATGTAAAATGGTCTTAGCAAGCAACAAAAACTAGTTAACCAAATGACAGTTAAGAGACTAACAGAAGCTAAAAGAGCCCAAACACCACCAAAGGACCATCAAAACAACAGGGCAAGTGCAAGATTGCGGCCAAAATATACAGTTGAAGAGTGGTCTAGCGGCATAATACTGCCCGTGAGAGTTTCGAACCAGGCACCTCCACATTAGAAGTGGTTAGGCCTCAGTCATTGCTGTTAATGAGTTTACTGTAGATATAGGCTTAAGTATTTAAATGGATCAGAGTTTAAGACATATATATTGGGCCTTATATAAATAATTAAAATATATATATACATATTTTATCATTGTATTTTTATATGAAATTAATGTATACATAATATATAGACGAAAAAGATACATCTCAACACAAATAATTAACTTTTCATCTATTTTCCTTCCGATTTTGGTGAGTTAGAAGGAAATTTAATCTATAAACTTTTTCATCCTTCATATTTTCCATCATTACCAAACATGATGTTTTATTTATTCTTTCAACTTTTCATCCATCTAACTTTTCATCCTTCTATTTTTCCAACATATCAAATAGAACATAAGAGTCAACTCATATGCGGGATTTATAACACTTATGGAAAGGGCTCCCTAGTTATTTTCACTTTCGGGTATGAAAGTTGTGGCCCCTTTCTTCCCTCACGTGGTACTAGATGGGTTCAATTCTCATTAAGTGATCATTTTCTTATTGATTGCTAAGATAGACGTTTAGGCAAGTTAGTTGATATGATTTTTCTTCAAATTTGATTATTTGAATATGAATATATATTTTTTGACAGATTATCCCGAATAGAAATCATCATATTATTTTATATGAATTCAAATTGCGATATTCCTATTGTGTGTGTAAAACTAAGCGATTATTCAAAATTATGTTCTAATTGAGTTATTCAGATTTGATTAAATTTTTAAGTCAAATTATTGATTTTTAATGGGGACGGATATGAATTATAAAAATAAAACTTATCATCTATTTTCAATCGACGTTTTCAAAACACATTTGGAATCATATTGATTAAAATTCAAACTAAATCTCATTTGTTTAGATGATTTTTTTCTCTTTTTTTCCAAGAAATCTATTTAATATTACGGTTAAAAAATTAAATTCTCAACTTATAAAAATATAACAATAGTCAATATTGATACAATTTTAATCTGTTTTGATCTAATAATAAAAGATTCATCCTAAATTTTTTTTTTCACTCAAAGTTATCATCTTCTCTATATGGCCTCCAATGTCTGACAATGCAACGCAACTAACACGTTCTCTGGTGTCAAACAACCCTATTAATCCACACCCACTTCTCTTTTCTCTCTCCCCCATCGGTCTCTTATTATCTCTTTTTTGTTTTAATTTTAAATTACGTAAACAAAGAAAAAAATATTATTATTTAAAATATAAAATATTATATAATTAATATTTAAATTTTGATACTACAAAATTTCTACCGACACGAAGTTATTGATAGTACCTAATATACTTATTCAGGATTCAGATAGTCAGGTCCCCAGTACATGATTGGACAAGCAAAATGGCCCAAGCATCACAAAAAAAAAAAAAAAAAAAAAAGCTTCCTCCTGGAGGATGCTGAGGTCTGTTGACAGTAATCAAAGACTACATGATGTTTCCCATAAGTAGTTGAGCACTTACTAGTATATAATTTTAGTGTTAGCAGTCTCAAGTCATAATCAAATTGATTGGTCAAGCCCTCTTTAATAAACTAATGGGTACAAACTTAATTATGCATAATATAAATCAAACGATATTCGACACAAATATAAATATAAACAATTAGAAATAGGTCGGGTTGAAGTTAGTAAATCAGTTTTTTTTGGGTTCATATCCAATAATATTCAATGTTAACTTATTATTTTTATATTTGATGATGCACAAAATTGTCTTGTGTAAGATCAACAGTCAAGAAAGTGAATAGGTGCAATCAATGAGCAACAAACAATCAATGAAAAAAATAGTAAATAAGAACTCAGAGATTTATAATGGTTTGGTCTCGGATAACCTACTCCACTTTTGGGAATGGCAACGGTGGCCGGTGTTCTTTATTGATGAGTGATGGTATTCCGGAGAGTTACAGTACGTTTAGGGAGAATAAGAGAAAGCAATGTGTATAAGAGTGGGTGTAGAGGTTTTGGAGGCCTGCCTTCAATGTTGAGAGGGCTTATATTATGTAGTTAGGGTAAGGTAGCAGAGGCGGTAACGTGAGGGAAAAGAATTCTATTATTTTGACAAGTATTATTATGGTAGGAGATCTTCTATGTCTATCTCCATATTATCTTCCCTCGTGCTCCTATTCATTCGGAGGAGAGCATTAGTTGGATTGAGCTTGACCCTCGTCTTAGACTTCGACTTGTCTTGAGTAGGCTTGGCTTGGACTTGGATTGGAGTACCAAGATGAAGAGGAACAAGAGGAGGGCGCCCAAGGGCTCCCTCGTCTTCCTCCCACTTTGGTCGTTGACTTTTGGTGTCTTCCTCAATGGATTGACATTAGACGCTTCTTTGAGCTTTCTCGATTTATTTAAATTGGGTTTGGTCTAGTAAAATTCAGGCTCATCATTTGCCCCCCATGCCCCAAGCCTTTGACTTTCGGTGAGAGGAAGGGATTGTGGGCATGTGCTACAAATTCACCGGAGTAAGTCAGATTTTTCTTGTTTTTCCTTCGGTACCACAAGAAGTTCATGGGAATTAGGAGTTCAAACAGTTGTGGAGGAGAAAAGTGAGGAGGAGTCCACGCCCTCGATATCATAGGAGACTCCCATGGAGGTGCTTTGGGCGGTGCCCACGTTGGAGATGGGAGAGGTGAAGAGGGCTTCAATAGTGCTCCCTTGGAGAAGCAACTAAAGAATCCAAGGAGGGAGCACTTGGTAGGTGACGCCCATGGTGTGCATGTGAGCTGCTGGGCGGTGCCCATGTGGCTAAGGTGGGCGCCCAAGGCAATGAGGCAGGCGCCCATGGGCGAGAGGGACTGCTGAAGCATTGAAATCCGGCAAAACTTCAAACGACCATAACTTTGTGCACAGGAGTCCCAAAAAACGCTTCCATCCCTCTGAATTTGAGTTTTTAGCACAATTCAGTGAAATCAATCGAATTTTTTTTTTATATATCCTCGTTTATAAATAGAGGTTATTGTTCATGTCTTGCTCATTCTTCTCCCCTTTCCAATTGTTCTGTCCAAAGGCTGCCTCCTCCAAGCTTCTTCAAGAAGCTTTAGCAAGGCTTCCTTGAGAATCCATTCTTCCTTTATAAATAGGTCACTTCAAGAGTTCACTGTTCAACACCCATACCACCTTCACTACTCAAACTCATGTCTCATCACTCAATATCCATGGAAACTAGGAGTTCAAGGAAATCGGGCGAAATGTCGAAGAGTTCTAAGGGGTTGGTCTGAGGACCAGGCGGCGCCATGGAGTGGAGGTAGGCAGCACCCATGATGGTAGAGGGGTAGTGGGCGACGCCCATGGAGTAGAGGCGGGCAGCGCCTCTTTGCTTGTTGGTGGTTCCCAAGCTTTGGGCAATGGAGTCGAGGAACTGATAGGAGCAAAACAAAATAGTGCCCACACTCTAGGTGACATTGGGTATGATGCAGGCGAAAGAGTGCTTGGCCTTGTCGAGGAGCAGCATAGAGGAAATGCACGAGAGGTCCCTGTGGGCGGCGCCCAGGCATCGAGCGACGCCCCCTTAGGCGGCGCCAAGGGCTTGGGTGATCTCCCTTCAGACTTCGGACGCTCAGGACTTTCTTCTCGTGGTGGTTTTGGTGTGGCCTCGGAACTATTAGTGTGAGATTTGGCATGAGCAAAGAGGCTTCAATTAATCCTTTTAGTGCGTCGAGAGAGACCCCAGACACAGGTGGGCAGCAGTGTGGATCTTCAAAGGAGACAGAGGGTGCCCGTCATGGGCTAGGTGGCGCCACAGGCTCCTCAGGCAACGCCCATAATGCGCTGGGCGGCGCCCCAAGCTCTACAGTAGGCACCCCAGGCGTAGTGCAATCCCCCTTTCGCGAGTCTAGAAAGCGAGTGATCACTGATCTGCATGGGACTAGCTCTCAAGGTATGTTGCAATATTCTTTTTACTCTTTCGTTTTCATAATTATTTTCCTGAGCTACGACCTGAACTTGCTTTTGCGGATATTCATCCAGGTGAGAAGGAGACTTCTCGGGACTCCGACGAAGGTCCAAATGCTGGAGGAAGCGATGGTTCCAAGGTAGCTTCTATACTTAGCTTGCTTGACTGTGATGATGATATTGTCAAAATAATTTCATCATATCGTATTCCACCCTGCGTGACTTACCATCTCGCTGAGGCCGATGAGTTTGCATGTTGTGATTCTTTGGGTGAGATTGTCATTTACGAGGGCATGTTGGAGGCGAGCCTTCAGTTTCCTATCCCTGGACCTATATGTCGGGTTCTCGGGCACTTGTCTCTAGTTCCAGGGAGACTGGTTCCTAATGGTTGAAGGGTGATTTCGGCGTTCTTTGCCTTGTGGCAGTTGGTGCATGATGTTACCATCCCTCCACCGTTCGAGGAGTTTCTGGCTACATATACATTGTCGAAAAATCCTACTCTTCACCGGGGGTGGTACCGCTTCACCCTAAGATCAGGCAAGTTTATCGGTGGGCTTACATCTAACCTTCATAAATGAAAAAAAAAGTTCTTCTTTGTCGGAGACGAGTGGGCCTCCAAGTTCGACCGTGACCTTGTGCCCACACGATGGATACAGTCCCAAAGACAAAGCAAGGTAAGAAATTTTTGTCCTTAATTTGTGTCTCCATCCTCATGTATTTATTCTTATGGTGCAATTGTCTTCTTGTAGCTGCACCGACTCTGACTCCGATTCAGAAGAGGCTGTTCGAGATGGTTTGCAACAACCCGACCAAGGATTTTTCTGAGATTATGTTGGCGTCTGGCACCCCAATAGCTCCTTCCAGGCCAAGAAAGAAAGGTACTTGATCCTTTCTTTTTTCATTTTGTAGTCTTCTTAAAGACTCAATGTGGCAGGCTTTTTGAATTGTGCTGGCTCTGCAGGTCCCTCCATTGATAGTTCAAAGGTGGGGGAAGTTTTTACTTCCAGGGTGGTATCTTCCCTTCCTCCTTCTTCCAAGAGGGAGAAGTCTAGTACCCCCAGTTCTTCTCAATCGGGGTTTACCGGTCAAGCTAATCTCACAGAGGCTGACCTCAGTGATGTTCCTCTTTCTTCTCTAGTTGATGCCTCCCCACCCCCCGAGAGACTGTTCTAGCGCTGCTGCAGGTGTTGAGGCTCCGACGCCAACTTTTGTTAGGATTGAGGACCAGCTAGGCGGTCCCACTTCGGGTGCTCCCTCATTATCTATGCTACGGGACGTGAGGTTGGCAAGGGAGAGATTCTGTGATTTCATACTGGCGTCGAGGCCCAAGAGATCGTCTCTCGAGGTCCTGAGGGCATAATTAATGCCACTGTTGAGGGTTTTGCTTTGGTATGTTTTATACCCCTGCTTCGCATCTAGCTTCCTTTTCATATTTTAGCTTATTTTATGACTTTCCTTGTACTCTTATCTTCGAATGCCTACAGGTGGCTGCTGTCTTGCCTGACTTGTTTAATAACACCTTGCGGATCAGTGATGTGGTCGACAGCTTGGCTAGGGAGAGATCGACGCAAGAGGTTGCTGAGGAACAGCTTAGGCTTGAGCGACAGGCACGAGAGGTTGCCAAGAAGCAACTGAGGCTCAAGCGACAGGCACGAGAGGGTTTTGCTGAGGAGTTGAAGCAAGTGCATGAGAGGGCTGCTCGATTTGAGGCTGACCTTCGTGTAGCACTTGAGAGAGCCACCAGGGCATAGGCTCAGAGGGACGCTGCTGAGAGGGCCAGGCCAGTGCTTTCATTGACGGCTACGAGGAGCTTAGGAGGAAAGCCTCAGTAGCATTCCCTTATTGCGATCTTTCTGACCTCAAGCCTCATGAGGCCCCTGAGTTTGATGATGAGAACTATGTGAGTGGAGGCAGTGAGAGTCACTAGGAGTGTGGTGCCTTTGCATTTTTTGTTCTGTTGACAGACTATGTCTATCCTTTTGTAAAGAGTTCATAGACTTGAACACAACTTTTGTAAAGGTCTATGACTTTTGAATGGAATACAACTTTTTGAAGAAAATATTGAGAAATTTTATTCCATAATTCAAAGTAAATATTCGAAGAAAAATGACTAACATAGAAAATTGACCAACAAGGTAAACAACCTACACAATGGACACCAACTCATGACTTACTGCCCCCAGCTACTGGTAGTATTTCTTTAGATATTCTGCATTCCATGGGTGGCTCAGGACCTTTCCTTTAAAATTTTGGATTCTGTAGGTACCTGGCCTTACTACCTCCGTGACCGTGTATGGTCCTTTCCAGTTAGGTCCCAGTTTCCCTTCTCGGGAGTCCTTGGTAGATAATATGACCTTTTTGAGGACCAAGTCCCTAGGTAAGAAGGCTCGAGGCTTCAACCTTGAGTTGTAGTACTTGGTCATGCGACTCTTGTACTCTGCATTCTTGAGTATGGCTATCTCTCTCTCCTTCTCTATCAAGTCGAGGTTGATGCGGAGGCCTTCTTCATTACTGGTAGGGTCATGGTTCTGCACCCTAAGGGAGTATACCCCGATTTCAACGGGTATCACTGCCTCTGTTCCATGGACTAGGGAGAATAGGGTCTCACCCGTAGGAGCCCTTGGTGTCGTTCAATAGGCTCATAACACTCATGGGAGTTCATCTACCCACTTCCCTTTTGTAGTCTCCAGTCTAGCTTTTCAAGTTGCGGAGTATGGTCTTGATAGTGACCTCTTCTTGCCCATTCGCCTGTGGATGGCGCGAGGATGGAGTGGGGTTGTTTGATCTACAGGTCTGCACAGAAAGTGTTGAGGAGTTTGTTGTCAAACTACTTGGCGTTGTCACTTACAATGGTATGTAGTATCCTGAAGCGGCAGACTAGACTTTTCCATATAAAGTCCTTTATCTTCTGATCTGTGATTCTAGCTAAGGCTTCAGCTTCTACCCACTTGGTGAAGTAGTCGATGGTTATGACTACGAATTTGCACTGGCCTCGACTCACAGGGAGGGGACCTAAGATGTTGATCCCCCACATGAAAAAAGGCCATGAACTCTGGATAATGGTGAGCTCTTCGGGTGGTTGTCTGGGCACGGTTACAAAGTGTTGACACTTATCACATTTTTTTACAAAGTCTCAGTCATCTCGTATCATAGTAGGCCAATAATACCCTTGTCTGACTGCTTTATGGGCTGATAACCGCCCTCCTGAGTGATTCTCACATATCCTCTCATGCATCTCTCTCATGACGTAGTCTGCCTCCTCCGGGGTGAGACAACGAAGTAGTGGAAGAGAATGAATTTACTTGTAAAGGGTGTTTTGCAGTATAACATACTTGGATGCTCTCATCCTCAACTTTTTGGCTTCCACTGGGTTGTCTGGGAGAGTGCCCTCCTCTAGGTAAACTCGGATATGAGTCATCCAGTTAGACTCCAATGATGCACAATGAACCTTGCCCTCCTCTAGCTTGGAGGTGCTAGGCTCAAACTGATGACCTGTCAACGCTGGGCCCATAAGTATATTGGCAAAGGCAAATTTGGCGAGGGCGTCTGCCATGGCATTCTCCTCTCGAGGTACATGGTGGATCTCAAAGTTAGCAAACTCCGTGAGGAGGGCTTGGACCACCGAGAGGTACTTCTGCATCCTTTCTTCCTTGGCTTCAAAATCTCCCCTCACTTGGTTGACTATGAGCTGAGAGTCACTATGTGCCATGAGGTTGAGTGTTTCCATCTCCAAGGCTAATTTTAGGCCCAATATAAGGGCCTCATACTCTGCTTGATTATTTGATGTGGTGAAGTGTACGGAGACTGCATACTTCAAAGGGGTGCCATGAGGGCTGATCAGCACGAGTCCAACTCCGCCGCCCTCGTTGGTAGAGGATCCATCGACATAGAGTTTCCATGGCATAGCGGATGATGGAGGCGATGCCTGGAGAGAGGGAAAGGTGGGGAGTGATGGAGGCTGAGAAAATTGCACTCAAGGTGAGGTGGGCGGTGCCCCGAGCCAGGTGGGAGGTGCCTTAGGCCTAGTGGGCAGTTCCTAGGTCTGTGGCTCTACCTTTTTTTCCTTCTCATGGTAATCGGGTCTCCTTTCAGCTGTAGGTCCTGCCTTCTGTTGGATGGAGTTAGTATGCACTGAGCAAGCGGATGCGGGGGTGCCTGCTACCTCCTCCAGTATCGGTGTGGACTCTGCTACAAAGTCTGCAAGTGTCTGTGCTTTGATGGCAGCCCTCGGCTAGTACTGCGCATCGAATTCACTCAACTCCATAGCCCATTTGAGAAATCTGCCTGAAACATCAGGCTTTCCCAAAATTCTTTTAAGCAGTTGATTTGTGACAACCACGATGGTGTGGCTCTGAAAGTAGTGATGCAGGCGTCTTGCGGTAGTGACGAGGGCGAGAGCTAACTTCTCCAGCTCTGAGTACCTCACCTCTGCCCTTCAATATGCCCGGCTAACATAGTAAACTAGTTTCTGGATTCCTCTATCCTCTTTGATGAGGACAGAGCTTACGGCAGAGGATGAAGAGGAGAGGTAAAGGTAGAGAGTCTCTCCTGGTACAACATGGGAGAGTAGTGGTGGTGTGATGAGATAGGCCTTGAGCTTTTGGAAGGCCTCCTCTTCCTCTAGGGTCCACTGGAAAGACTTGCGGAGGATCTTAAAAAATGGTAGACATTTATCTACAGACTTAGAAACAAACCTGTTGAGGGCGGCTACTCTCCCGTTGAGGCGCTGGACCTCTTTGATTGAGGCAGGGGACTTCATCTCTAAGACAACTTTGATTTTATCCAAGTTGGCTTCAATGCCCCTTTCGTGGACCATGAAGCCTAAGAACTTCCCTGAACTAACGCCAAAGGCGCACTTTTCAGGATTCAACTTCATCTTGTAGGCTCTTAACACATCGAAGGTCTCCTGGAGGTGTGTTACATGATCTGTCGCTGCTGCGCTCTTCACCAACATGTCGTCTACATAGACCTCCATCGTTTTTCCAATCTGGGCTTCAAACATCCTGTTGACGAGGCACTGGTATGTGGCACCGGTGTTCTTGAGCCTAAAAGGCATCAAATGAGTATGTCGATGTGTGGGAGAGGGTAGCTGTCCTTGGGACAGGCCTTGTTGAGCTCTGTGAAGTCCACACAGTGGTGCCACTTCCCATTGGGCTTTATCACCATTATCACATTGGATAGCCAGTTTGGGTAGGCTACCTCTCTCATTGACCCATTCGTGAGGAGTTTGTCTACCTCTTTCTCCATGGCTTGCCCCCTCTTAGTGCTCACACTTCTCAACTTTTGGCAGACAGGCTTATATCTGGGGTCAACATTGAGTCGGTGAGAGGCCACTTCGAGGTCAGTGCCTTCCAAGTCTTCATGGGACCAAGCAAAAATGTCTGCGTTTCTTCTGAGAAAATCTACTAAGGCACATGTCTCCTCCTGGGAGAGTGAGGAGCCTAGGTATACTTTCCTCTCCGAAAGGCTGTCATCTAGTATTTCTGGGCGGAGCTCCTTTGCTGGTTCACTCCTCTCCAAGGTATCGTTGTCTCTGGGGTCAAGAACTTCAACTTGGAGAGTCTCGTGTAGTCTCCTAGCCCTCATGGAGGCCACATAGCACTCTCTGGCTGAGACCTGGTCTCCTCTTATTTTCCTAATCCCATTGGAGGTTGGGAAGCGGAGGAAAAGGTGGTAAGTAGAGGGTACTGCCCTTAAGGCATTAAGGGCAGGGTGTCCAATGATCACATTATAAGCAGAAGGACAGTCGAGTACGAGAAAATTTACCATGATGGTAGAGTTCCTTGGTGCAGTTCCTGCTGTGACAGGTAGGGTGATGGATCTTAAGGGTTAGATTCTCTCTCTCGAGAAACCAACCAAGGGAGTCCTGACCGGCTATAATCTCTCTTTGCCGAGGTGAAGGTTGTCGTAGGCTGTGGCAAAGAGGATGTCGGTTGAGTTGCCGCTATCGACTAGGATCCTCCTCACCTAGTAGTTGGCCACCATCAAGGTCAAAACTAAGGAAGGTCTTTGTCTGAGAAAGTAATGACCTCCTCCTCCCCATGTTGTGGGGTCTTTATTGGGCGGAAGTCATGAGACTCCGCCTATCTGGCTCTACCGGTGTGCGCCTTCTTGGTGGAGTTGGAGCCACCTCCTCCTCATAACCCTCCGACGATGGTATGAATCTCACAAAGGGGTTGCTGGTATTCTCGTTCTTCGTGCGATGGAACTGGTCCTCAACCAGCCACATACTGTCTGAGGTGACCCCGTTGGATAAGTCCTCAATTTGCTTCTTCAACTGGAAACAGTCGTCTGTGTCATGTCCATGGTCACGGTGGAAGCGACATTACTTACTGGAATTTCTACGTTTGGGGTCAAACCTCATCTTCCTGGGCCAACAGATGGCGGGGTCATCCTGTATCTGGAGTAGGATGTGCTCCATTGAGGCATTGAGTGGAATGAATGGTTGTTGGTCCCTTAGGGGGCAGTGGTACGAGGTGGTCTTTTACAGAGACTTTCTCAACTTTCTTCCTCTTGTTCTCGGTCTCCCTTTTGTCTTCTTGGTTGACTTTTCTTTTCTCCCCTCCTCTAGAGGACTCATCCCGACGGGCCTTGGTGACGTCCTCGACATTCATATACTTCTGTGCCCTAGACAGCAGTTCAGGAATGCTGGAGGGTGGCTTCTTGAGGACTAAAAACATGAAACTGGAGGTGCGAAGACCGACAATAAAGGCAGCCAGAGCCACCTTATCATCTGGCTCATGAATCTGGAGCACCTCCTCATTGAAGCGGGCAAGGTAGTCATGTAGGCTTTCTTCTCTATCCTGCTTAATGGTGAGCAAGTGGGTCACTGGTTTCTTCTCTATCACTGGTTTCTAAAGGACCTATTTAGTTCTGCGAAGGAATAGATGGAGAAGGGCCTGAGCTTGGAAAACCACTGGTGGGGCAGACCCTTTTAAGGTGGTAGGGAAGGCCCTACACATGATCTCCTCAAGCACATTATGGAGTTGCATGAGGGACTTGTAGGTATCCAAATGGTCGAGGGGGTCTTTGGTACCGTCGAAGATCTCGATGGTGGACATCTTAAACTTCGAAGGCAACGGGTAACAATGTCAATAACAAAAGGAGTATTAGTGCGCCTTACCAGATAGTCCACGATTTCAGGCGCCTGCACCTTGATGGCATTGAGGGCATTACCAAGTTGGTCTTGCACTTCCCTGATCTTCTCTTCCCACTGGTTGTGGACATCTTCGATCGGGTGATGGTATTGGCTCTCGTGGTCTCCGTATTGACTTTCTCCTTCGTCTTCCTTTGCAAGCACATGCGAAAAGGGAAAATGTGTGCTCCCTGCGTGTTGAGAAGGGATCGTTTGACGAGGGGCTCCCTGGCGTGGCCCTGGAACATTCTGGTGAGGGATCTGGCGCCCAAAAGGGATAGGTAGCTGCTCCTTTCCTGTTGGAGGGAGTGGGACTCCTCCTGCAGGGTGATGGGTGACGCCCCTTTGGTTGAGCATTAATTGGATCATCTGCTGGTTTTGTTTCAACAACAGTTGCATAGTCTGTAGAAGCTGCTGATGTTGTCCAACGGTAGGAGTCACTGTGGCAAAGGGTTCTGAAGATGCGAGGGGAGGTGGAGCCTCCTCCCGGTGCGCAAGGCTGTTGTCTCCCGGTTGATGAGACCTTGATCTGGTCGTGATTACCATGGATTGCAAGAAGGGTTGAGAGGTAGTAGAAACTTTGTCGTTTCCCACAGACGGTTCTAAACTGATGATTCACAAAATTGTCTTGTGCAAAATCAACAGTCAAGAAGGTGAATAGTTACAATCAATGAGCAACAAGCAATCAATGAAAAAACAGTAAATAAGAACTCAGAGATTTATAGTGGTTCGGTCTCGGATGACCTACTCCAGTGTTCTTTATTGATGAGTGATGGTACTCCGGAGAGTTACAGTACTTTTAGAGAGAATAAGAGAGAGCAGTGTGTATAAGTGTGGGTGTAGAGGTTTTGGAGGCCTACCTTCAATGTTGAGAGGGCTTATATTATACAACTAGAGTAAGGTAGCAGAGGCAGTGACGTGAGGAGAAGAATTCTATTGTTTTGGCAAGTATTATTATGGTAGGAGATCTTCTATGTCTATCTTCATATTATCTTCCCTCGTGTTCCTATTCATCTGAAGGAGAGCATTTGTTGGATTGAGCTTGACCCTCGTCTTGGACTTGGACTTGTCTTGAGTAGGCTTGACTTGGACTCGGATTAGAGTACCAAGGTGAAGAGGAACAAGAGGAGGGGCGCCCAAGGGCTCCCTCGTCTTCCTCCCACTTTGGCCGTTGGCTTTTGGTGTTGTCCTCTTGGTGTCTTCCTCAATGGGTTGACATTGAACTCTTCTTTGGGTTTTCTCAATTTATTTAAATTAGGCTTGGCCCAATAAAATTCGGGCTCATCAATATTGTATTATCGTGTTGTGTCAAAAGTTACCATCAACTCTAATTATATATCGTGTTTTAATAAAAATAAATATAAGTAGAGTAGAGGGAATTATGGAGCACATCATAAATTTGGAATTCTTAAGTCCAACTCTCTTCAATGGAGCTTGAATTTAACTGATATATATGATTTTTGACTTTTGAATGCTTAGTATTATTCGGGGCTTACTAAAAAAAAAATTGTGGGAAACATAAAATTAAAAAAATAAAAGTAAAAGAAAATGAATGAATATGGGAAGCTCACCCTCTGGAACCATAAGCTTTTGTTACCATAAAAAGAAAAAGTGATTTCTGTTGTAAAGAAACATAGCTTTTCACATCCAATGAGAGTTTGCTAGCACCATGGGTGTCTAGCAATGATGCTACCAAATGGGGAAATAAACTTTGAAAATATAATGGAGGAAAGTTGAAGACAAGAAGTCACCGTGTAGAACAAGATATCTTGGTCTATCCAAATGAAGGAGCTCACTTATGCCCTTAACCTCCATATCACAACTAGAGCTTGAGGCATGGGGGGACAAATAACGAGCTTATATCCAAACTTAGCTTGGGCCTAGTTTGTAGGTTTAGCCCAAATCATCAAAAGGCAAATCAGACTTAGCCTACGACTTTAATCTAATATGAAGCTCAAGAGTCAACGCACGAGAGAGAGCAGTCATCATGATACGCACGCAGAAGAGCTATCATCAAAATAACCATTACTGCAAAATAATACACATTCCCAATTGTAGCTAGCCTCCCTAATAAAGTAGTATCTTGACTTTCACATCATCACTTCAACTGGAGCTCTACGCCTATAAATTATAAACCCCTTACACATGGGGATATCTCACACACAGCTCACCTTGAACGTCTTCTTGCTCTCTCTCTCTCTTACTTCCTTATTCTCTCTCATTAATAGAGTTTTTTAGTCACCGTTGTTACTTTCAATGGTTAGATAACCTAAACTTAATCATCCAATCTTTATCTCTTTTTATTAATTATTTCATTAATTATTTTACATCACACATTTGGCTAATTTGATTGTATATAGTCAATTTTGTGCATCATCATAAATAATCCAAACAAATGGTCTTATAATGTTTTGTATCCAAGCAATATTATTTGTATTTCATTTATTGACTTAATTGGTAATAAATTTTAATATTTATTAAGATTTGCAAACACTCAAATAATTATAATAAATTAAATTTAAACAATATTATTATTTATGTGCTGGGCCAGAATTACGAGGGAATTTGACAGCTGTGAAATCACAAAAAATGACAACTTTTGATGCTGTTTAGACTTGGGTTTTGATATAGGTCACTTGGTCTTTCAGTGTAGCCTACAAAATTGATTAGATAATACGAATTTAATGTGATATCATTTTAAAATTAACATAATTATTAAATATGTATAATAAATAATTTGAATTAATATTTAACACTTAAAATATACTAAATTAATTATTTTTTTGCAAAATTTGGAACTAACATAACATGAAAATATCAATACGTAAATCACCTAATAGGACACGTATTGTCACCCCTAAGTGTCCTTCAGCCTTTAAATGCTTGGTGGACAACTGATTAAACTGAACTAGACTACATTCCGTCTTAGTGGTTCGCAGGTCCAATAATTTAAATAGAGAGTATTCAAGTCCCACACCACAATTGGACGGTGGTTGTTGCTTCACCTGCTTAACTTCCAATTTGCAGGGGTCCATAGGAGGCATCCAATGCTTTTATGTGGGACACACTGAAAAGGATCGATACAAAAGATTCTAGACTGGCCTTTGTGTTTTAGATATAATTAGAGTCAGTTCTATTTTAATGTATATATTTTTTAATTATTTTAAATAGATTATTCACGATGAAAGAAAAAGCAAAATCAACGTCAAATTATGGATGAAGTTGTCAAATAAGATCTCGCTAAATTGGTTAAGCGAATCATACTTTGGATATCGTTTAGAGCAAGATCAGTCATTGGATTAAGACCAACAAACCGATCATTCCTTATCAAAGGCCCAGCAAGAGACGTCAATACATACCTCAGTCTCGGGATGAACTCCGATGTTGAGGCTTGAAGACTAAAAATTCACAAAACTACATAAACTCGATAAGATAAAAATTAAAAAATAATACAAAATTTTAACTTGAATAATAACAAAGCCGAATTAGTATCATGAATGAATAACACGTTTAATTGGTATTGTACCAAAAATGTTATATTTTTTATATTTTTAAAATTGTTGACTGAGCTATAATATAAATTTTTATAGTAAAAAAAGGTTTTTGGTTGTGCAATTTTTGGTTCATAAATAACACAAAAAAAACATAAACACTATACCAATCTAAAACTCAAATATAAACACTATACCAATCTAAATCTCACCATGACACAATTTAAATGAAAATTTTATATGTGGTACCACCACTTTTTATCATATTTATAGGGATTTTATAAATTGTGGGTATTTTTATGCTAAAAAAAATTATAATTTTTTGAGTATTTTTGTAATTGTTGCAGGTATTTTTGACACTTTTGTAACAACTGTTTTTATCATTTTTAGAGTACCTTCTTGTTGATCCTAAAATATACCAATAAAAGTTATAAATGGCGTCGTACCAATTTTTTTTTTTTGACAACTCCTACCTTGGTATAATAAGTCAACCTGTTTCGATCCTAAGACTTCCATGGGGTAGAATTCCATGCATTATTATTATAAACTTAAAAGAAAAAAATGCTTTATAAAATTATACTCTGTGAAGCCCAGTTGGAATTTTTTAAAGCATAGAATGCTAATACATTATTATCTGTTAGCATCGCGTTTTTGACTCACTGTTTGACTATGCACAATTGAAATTGAATTATTATAAGGTAGCTAGCAATTGGATTTATTATCCGGCAATTGATCTACTCCTTAGTGAGAAACCAATGGTTCTCACATGCACATTGTATGTTGCTTTCCCTTCGCATATTTAATGTTAGTGCCTGAATATACTTTATAATATAAAAAAAATTAAATAAAAAAATAACATAAACTTCCATTTGAGCACCGATCGACTTTCATAAAATTAATTTAGCCATTTTATTTCATTATAATATTTGGTAAAATTTTCTCTAAAAATAAAATCTTAAAATTATCAAACTCGTCGCCACGTCACAATCCTGTCTGCTTTAATCCAATAGTTAGCAATACCGCAACAACATATAATTCACAACCAAATTGACACAAAATATATCTTTGATGAAAGACCAACCCATCAAGCTTATCGGTTTGAAAATCACAGCCTATGGTCTTTTCAGCTAAGTTAGAAGCTATCCATGAGCCATGGGCTGATGAGGCACAAGGCTAACAGGTTAGCCCCTGGGTACGGACAATTTGTTTAGCCTTAGGTATAATGATTCACAGAGTCTTTTTTTCTCTCTCTCTCTCTTTTTTTTTTCCAGTGTTTCGTAAGCATTTTCCTTTTCAATTTTACTTTTGTTATTTTTAAAATAATGGTTGTAAATTTTTTAAACGAAAATCAATTTCAATACGATATCTCCGTGCCACCCTAACCTTATCCATAGATGTTTAGAATAGATATTTGTGGGATCTCTATTCTATTCATTTTTTTTTTTAGAGAAATACATATCGTCTATTTAATCAAGTTGGAGAGAGAACCATTCATTCATGCTTGCTAATTCTAATCTCGACTGTAGACATTTAGAAATAGGAATTGCTAGTTTCGGGTCAAGTCCTGGGCCGAGGGGGTCTTGTATTCATGGGTAGTGAATGGGGGTCACTCATACTTGGATTGAAACATGGCCCAGGCTCCTTATGTATGTAGGGCTGATGGGTTGTAATGGATGCTGATAGTTTACTATGCCATATTTGTCCGCTCCATAACATGGTATTCATTACACCACTGCCGCTGACGGGCTAAATAGTCAAATTAGAATGCTAGGTAAGCTAGAGCCTACTAGGCTGCATCAAAGGCCCACAGCCTATTTATGAAGTGGACTGGGCAAGCTTATGATCCAATGGACCACCCGATTTGTTGGATCAGGACAATCCCCAAATATCTTCTCACTCCTAGGCAACATTCGCTTCTGTCCATCTCTCTCTCTCTCTCTCTCACACACACACAGACACACCCCCACTCTTCTCACTCCTAGGCAAGATTCACTTCTGTCCATCTCTCTGTCTCTCTCTCTCACACACACACACACACACATGCCGGCCCAACCTTTAGGCCACGTTGCCCATTGCCTAGGCCTCGATTTGGAAAAAATATTAAAAACTAAAACATCCACATGACAACTAAATATATATACATGTCCTGGTTGCATTACAACAAAAAAATATTTTTTCCGAAAAATTAAAAAAGTTGTAATGTTGTTAACTCTAATTTTGATTTTCTTTTGGAAGAAAATGTGCCTTTCAATGTGAGTCAAAGCCGTTGTTCACTCCTAGTTTAAGTAACTAGTTAATGACGTTTATTTTTATTTTTAAAAAGAGAGAATTTTATTTATTGAATCCAAAAATTACAAGAATCAAACAAACAGAAACTGTTAAAAAAAACAATAACTGTTTTAACAGTCCAAAAATAGTAAATTGTACAAAATAGAAAATTCTGTTTACTGATCCTGCAGCTCAGCTCAGCCCCTGCCTTGACTGATCAATCCACTGCATCTTTACTTCAGCATCTGCTAGCTTTCTCAAAATAGAACAGACTGCAGTCCAGTGCAGAGAGGAACAACTCAGCAACTGACCAGTCTGAACTATATTTACAATCCAGCTCCTTTTGAGATAGCACAGCAGGTGACAAGAGACAGCTCTTGCTCTGTCTAATCAAGTCGCTGCAGCTTTAGTTAGCACCTCCAAACTTCAGGCCAGCATCTGATGCAAATGAAAAAAATCACGAAGAGTTGGCTTTAATCCTACAACAAAATTAAAACCCCTTAATTCAGCTCCCTCTGATGCATTACAGCACCTAGAACACTTCCTAATCCAAAAACAGACTATTAACGGTCAGGAAAACTGCCCAGTCTGAAATCAAGTAAAATCCCTCCTACATCATCCAACTCCTTGCCTTGATCACAAATCACCATGTTTCTTTTCCTTGCAGTAGGCATTCCAGATTGATCCTGATGAATGAGCATTCTGCCAGACAGAGGTAGACTGCTTTGAGAAGAGAACTCAGTACATACTTGAGTTTGAACAGCAAGAGAGGCCAAAAAATCTGCAATCATATTGGCCTCTCTATATACATGCCTCAGCTGAAAATTCAACCCACCAAGTAATCTCCAAATCTGCTCCATGAATCCTTGCAATCTCCAAGGAACAACTGCCTTGTCCAAAACCATTTGGACCAAAACCTAAGAGTCTGATTCAATCAACAGTTGTGACTCCTCCAAATCATGATGCACAAACATCATCCTCAGACCATCCAATAATGCCCTGCACTCAGCCTGCATATTTGACCCCAAACCACAAAATGCAGCAGCAGCAAAGATCAGATGCCCATCAGCATTTCTAATAACCATTCCACCACCAGATAGGCCAGTACTCCCCTTGGAAGCACCATCCACATTCAATTTCAGCATGGTTATAGGTGGGGGGATGCCATTTAATCCAACTAACTTTAGTAACCACAGAAAAAGGAGTGCCAATTCTGAGGTACTGGCGCATTTCTTTCCCCCCCAGACTATCCATCCTCCTGGGCTTTATCATGAAAACTTGCCATCTCAATGCACTTACCACCTGTAAGAAAAGAGCATAAGCATTCAAAATCAACCCTTCATATCTCCTCCTACACCTCTCCTTCCATAAAGCCCGAAAGATCAACATAGATACACCCCTTATTAAAGAATGACTTAGAGAAAGAGCTCTAAAAGCTCTAACCAGCCTCAAAAATCTACACATAGGAGATTCACTTGGCAAAATCTCAAATCCCATAACCACAGACACCCTTCTCCACCCCCCTCATGGGCAAACAAACAACTGATAAAAACATGATCTGCACTCTCCTCCTTTACACCACACAAATTGCATTTACTAGCTAAACACACCCCCACTCTTTGAATCCTGTCATCAGTAGTCATTGCCTCCCTAAAAACCTTCTGAGTGCATAACTGAGTACTAGGAAAGATTTTCTGGTTCCAAATACTCTGAGCAATATGACTTGGAACACCTCTTCATCTTACCGTACCCCATGTAGACTTGACTGAAAAAACACCTGAAGTGGTAAGTTTACAAACTCTTTTATCAGATCTTTCAGTCAAACTCACACCAGAACATCTAATCTCATTTTGCAGCTGAGGAGAAAGCCATTCATTAACCTCCTCTAAATGCCATTCCCTATCAATCCATAACTCACTGAGTTTGGGAAAAGAAGAAGGAACACCTTCAATCCTATGCAACAAAGGACCAGAATCCAACCAAGAATCACACCAGAAGTCAGAATTCTGCCCATTCCCAACAAGCATCAGAGTTATTCGCCACCAGCTCAAACCAAGGCCTCAGCATTCTAAAACTTTGACCCACTCCAGTCAAACTAGATCTCAACACATGCTTGCCTTTCAAAAATTTTCCTCTAAATACTTTTGCCCAAAGAGATTGCCCATTAAGAACACCCCAAACCTGCTTTATTCTAAAAGCAGACTGGACTTCACCATAACTCCTGATACCTAAAACCCCTTCACATTTGGGTTTGGAAACATTCTCCAAAGAAACCCAATGTCTTCTTCTAACATCCATCTTGCTAGACCAAATAAATCCAGCAATAATAGAATTCAACTTTTTCAAAACACCTTTTGGAATATTCAAACAAGCTAGTAAATGAATTGGGATTGAGCTCAAAACTGACTGAACCAGTACTATTCATATCAAATGCAATGCCTACTTCTGGAATTTGATTAGTGACTTCCCTTCAACACATTACGTTGAACTAGAATGGAGTAACCGAATAACGGTTCAAGATGACTCGGTCTTTTTTTTTTGGTACTGAATGACTTAGTCTTTCAAACTGTGGTTTTTAGTGGTTAACTTAATGACTACATTTAGTACCCACTTCAAAACCTAAATAATTAAACTAGCCCATATTTAAAGTATACACAAAATGACAGATTTTTACTCGTTATTATGATGCCAATTGGATCATAAGAAAATCGAATATTGGTATATAGACTTAAATTAATCAAATATGACGTGACAACCTCTTATTCGAATAATCATCGGTCAAAAAAAATAATATACATTAGACAAGACACATTTCGTATAAAAAATAATGATGAGTCATGACTTCATTGGTCTCTTAGGTTAGAAGTCAAATAGGCTTCTCTCAACCAACAGATTGACATGGGCAATTTATTTGAAAATTTCTAAGAATCGGAAAGCGTAATTATTGAGAGTAGTAATGTTATTTAGATCTAAAAATTTAATTTAATTTATTAATCTAATGATGCGGTTGCACTATAACTCTTGAATTGACATTAAACTTCAATGTTTGATGGGAACCACAGTCAATCAAAAGGTCATAATTAATTAAGCTAAAAAATTAGATTACAATAGCATTGAAATAAGAGCAGTGAATTTGAAGAGGCATAAGTCACCACTATGGTTTACATTCCCAGTGCAATTCTTATAAATACAAGTACCAAAATCAACATTATAGCAAGAGTACCCAATAGTTATCCTAATCAAGATCTCTTTAAGTGATCATCAGTATTAGAGTGAATCACATCATAAGCTTTAAAAAATGGTAAGGGACTCAAAAGACAACGATATTAGAAATAAGAAATTTCAGGTTAATCATGGATCTTATGCACTAGATTGAGTAATTCTACTTGAACTTAAAATGTTAACTTAATCAGTAATTGTTATTGATTTAACTAAGGGTCCTAATATTTATTGAAACCCACTATATATTTAATAATTGTGATTCTTGAAGTTAAAAAATTAAGTAAGCATTTTAAGTACAAATTGCATTTTTCCTAATAGATCACACCCTGTGTATGAGGTGAGGGGATCACTTATAAATAATGGGTTCCACTTGCTTTAATGATAGATAATTTAACAATGAGTAAAATTGAGCAAAAGTATAATGAAAAGTATCTTAATCCCATGGTATTGAAGGTAACTCCGTTTTACCTGAAATAAAATCTACATCGCAATGTAGATCAAGGCAGTTGTTCACTCTCTTTTCCTCCACTTCACCACCCAATAATATAAGTAGACAAGTGAATCCTACAAACTTTAATAATACCCCATCTATATAAGATAATAACTACTTATGCAATAAAATGAAGTTCATTTTGACCACTTATTGTCTGTCATTACATAGTGCCACCATGTATCAATGGTGACTTAATGTCGTCACAACACCATGACTTTTGAATAGTCACCGAAGTAGTTGAACTTGGGAAGCAAATGATCCCACTTGTGGAATCTTTAGTGAGTCCCTTCAACACGTTACGCCGGAGGGGAATGAATAAGGACTGCTATTGATTTGATTGTTAAAATTGCGGTTTCTGGTGGTACAGAAGAATAAGGACAATGAGTAGGAGGAAGAGCAGAAGGAGTAGGATGGAGGGGAAAGAGTGATGATAAGGAGGAAGACAATGAGAAGGAGAAAGGAAATAATGAAAAGAGGGAGGAAAATAATGAAGGAGGAGGAGGAAACAACCCAAACAATAAGAAAGAGTAGAAGAAAATGAGAAGTAGGAGGAGGAAATAGAAGAGAAGGAAAGAGGGATAAAGAACATAAAAGGAGAAAGAGAAGAAAAAGGAGGAAAATCGGGAGGAAGAAGAAGTGAGGAGAAAGAGAAGAAGGAGGAGGAGGAGGAGAAGAAGAATAAGGAGGAAACACGAGAGGAAGAATGAGGGAGGAGAAAAAGAAGGATAAGGAGGAATAGAATGGAAGTGAGGAACATTGGTGAATGGCGACAAACAGAAATTAAAACAAAATTGGAAAAGGAAAAGGGGAAGAAGGAAGGAGAGGCAGAAGGAAGAAGAGGAGAAAAAGCTGAGGAAGGAGACGAAGAAGAAAAGTCACTTGAAAAATCAAAATTTATGATCAATCCCATTTTGCCCCTGAAAGATACAAAAATGCTCAGTTTGGCCTCTCGAATAATTAATTTTCCATATTGTCCCTCAAAAAAATAAAAACGTTGCAATGTAGTCCACCTGTTTTGTACCGAATCAAACAATCAGGAATTATAAAATAGACGGACGATCAAATGAAAACAAAAAAAAGGAAAATAAGATAGTGCATCACATTGCAACATTTTTATTAGTTTATAGGGGTAATGTGGAAAAATTAATCATTGATGAGACAAACTAAAAATTTTTGTATCTTTTAGAGGAAAAAATGAAATTTTTTCCAAAATTTATAGTAGCTTTGAGGAACATCAGTGAATTGCGAGAAACAGAAACTAAAACAGAATTGGGGAAGGAAAACGGGAAGAAGGAGAAGGAGAAAAAATAAAAGGAAGGAGAGGAAGAAGAATAAAGGACGAGTAGGAGTAGAAAAAGCATAACAACACTAAGTCAATATTACAAAGTACTTTTTTGCGATGGACATACATTGATGGAAAGGAAGAAGAAGGAGAATGATAGGAATAGGAATAAAGAAGAAGAAGAAAAAGGTGAAAGAGAGAAACAATAAGAAAGAGTAGAAGAAAAAAGGGGAAAAGGGAGGGAGGAAAAAGGAGGGAGAAGGAAGAAAAGATAGAGAAAGAAGGATAGAGGAGGGTAGAGGAGAAAGAGAAAGAGAATGATGATGATGATGGGAAGACGAGGACAATGAGAAGGAAAAAAAAGGAGGAAAAAGAGAAGAGAAGAAGAAAAAGAAGTAGGAAGAGATGCAGAAGGAGGAGAAATAGAAGAGGAAAAAGGAGCATGGGAGAAGAAAAAAAATGAAAAGGGAGAAAAATTGGGAGGAAGAAGAAGTGAGGAGGAGGAGGAAGATAATGAAGGAGTAAAAGAAGAAAAAAAATAGCACTAAGTAAATATTACAAAATACTCTTTTACGATGGGCATACATTGGTGGAGAGGAAGAAAAATGAGAATGATAGGAATAAGAAGAAAGTGGAATATTAAAAAAAGAAGGTGAAGGAGAGGAATAATAAGAAAGAGTTTAAGAAAAAGGAATAGGAGGAAGAAGAAGTAGAAAGGATAAGGAAGTAGAAAAGAGAAGGATGAAGGTGAAAGAGAATGATGATAAGGATGAGGACAATGAAAATGAGAAAGAGTAAGAGGAAAAGATAGGGGAGAAGAATGAAGACGAGGGAGAATCAGGAAGAAGAAGAGGGAAAAACAATCCAGAATAAGAAAGAGTAGAAGAAAAAGGAGAAGGGATAAAAAATGAGGAGGAAATAAAAGAGAAGGAAAGAGAGAAGAAAGAGGGAGAAGGAAAAATGAGAGGAAAGAGAAGGAATAGTAGAAAAATCAGGAGGAAGAAGTGAGGAGAAAAAAAAGAAGAATAAGGAGGACAATGAGAAGGAGAAGAAGGAAAACAAGAGGAAGAATAAAGGAGGAGAAAGAGAAGGATAAATAGGAAGAGAATGAGGAGAATGGAAAGGGGAAGGAGAAGAAAAAGGAGAGAAAGAGAAGGAAAAGGAGAAGAGAAGAGTAGTCACTCGAAAGATTAAAATTTAAGACGACTCTAAGGAACATTAGTGAATTGCGAGAAACAGAACCAAAAATAGAATCAAAGAAGGAAAAGGTGAAAAAGGAGAAGAAAAAGGAGAAGGAAAGAAAGGGAGAAGGAAGAAGAAAAGGAAAAGTTGGGGAAGAAGAAGAAGAAGTAAAGAAAAGAAGTCACTCGAAATATCAAAATTTAGGATCAATCCCATTTTGCCCCTGAAAGATACAAAAATCTCAATTTGTCCCCAGAATGATTAGTTTTTCCACATTGCCCCCTTAAAGAAATAAAAATATTGTAATGTGGTCCATCGTCTTATTTTTGTTTGGTTGTGTATCTGTTTTGTACCAAATTAATCAATCGGGAATCACAAAACAGACGGACGATCAAATGAAAAAAAAAATAAGGAAATTAGACGATGGATCATATTGCAACTTTGTTATTTTTTTTAGGGGGCAATGTGAAAAAATTAATCATTCGCGAGGCAAACTAAAAATTTTATATCTTTTAGGAGGAAAAATAAATTTTTTTCCAAAATTTATGGCAACTTTGAGAAACATCAGTGAATTACAAGGAATAGAAACTAAAACATAATCGGGGACGAAAAGGGGAAAAAGGAGGAGGAGGGGAGGGAATAGAAGGAAGGAGAGGAAGCATAAGGAAGAGAAGAATGAAGGAGGAGGAGGAGGAGAAAAAGAACAAAAGAAGGAAGAAGGAGAATGATAGGAATAGGAAGAAAGAGGAGTAGAAGAAGAAGGTGAAGGAGAGGAACAATAAGAAAGAGTAGAAGAAAAAAGAGGAAGAAGAATGGAGAAGTATTGAGCCAGTGAGTGGCAACTAGTTCAGTGGTGCTATAAAAAACAATCTTCTATGTGCTATTAGAGCTACTTGTCCCTTCTCTTTTCCTTTCGGTCAAGATCTAACCTCGCATAGCTAATGAAAGGGAATATCTTAGAACAGAATGTGGTCAATACGCACAACGCCTAGTATCCATCGTTTATGGCTAAGACTACTACAGTATCTAATCTTATTCGCTCCCCTAGCTTTCGTCTCTCAATGTCAGTGTCGGCCCAGCAAAGTGCTTTCGACGTTGGTGTTCTTTCCAATCTCTACGCATTTCACCACTCCACTGAAAATTCCCTCTGCCCCTACTGTACTCCAGCTTGGTAGTTTCCATCGCCAGTCCAAGGTTGAGCCCTAGGATTTGATGGCAGACTTTTCAAGGAGGAGGGAGGAGAAGGAAGAAAAGAGAGAAAGAAGAATATAGGAGAAAGAGAATGACGATGATGATGATGAAGAGGACAATGAAAAGGAAAATGAGGAAAAGAGGGAGGAGAAAGAGGAGAAGAATGAAGGAGGAGAAGAAGAAGAAATAGAAAGAGAAGAAAAAGGAGTAAAAGGAGTAGGAAGAGATATAGAAGAAAGAGAAATAGAAGAGGAAGAAGGGAGCATGAGAGGAGAAAAAGAAGGGAGCATGAGAGGAGAGGAGGAAGGAGTGAGGGGAAGGAGAAGGAAGGAGTGAGGGGAAGGAGAAGGAGAAGGGAGAAAAAGTAAAAGAAGAAGAAGAATAGTACTAAGTCAATATTACAAAGTACTCTTTTACGATGGGCATACATTGGTAGAGAGGAAGAAGAAGAAGGAGAATGATAGGAATAAAAACAAAACAGAGTAGAAAAAGAAGATGAAGGAGAGGAATAATAAAACAGTTTAAGAAAAATGAGTATGAGGAAGGAGGATAGAGAGGAGAAAAATCAGGTAAAATAAGGAAAGATGAGGTGAAAATGAGAGAGGAAGAAGAATGGAGGTGAAAGAGAATGATGATGAGGAGGACAATGTGAAAGAGAAGGAGTAAGAGGAAAAGAATGGGGAGAAGAATGAAGGAGGAAGAGAAAGAGGAGAAGAAATAGAATGAACGAGAGCGAGAATGAGGAAAGAAGAAGTGGAGGAAACAATCCAAAATAAAAAAGAGTAGAAGAAAAAGGAGAAGGAAAAGGAGAAAAACTGGGATGAAGAAGTGAGGAGAAAGAGAAGGATAGTGAGAAAGAGGAGGAAAACAAGAGGAAGAATGAGGGAGGAGATAGAGAAGGATAAATAGGAAGAGAAGGAGGAAGGGAATAGAAAGGGGAAGAAGGAGAAGAAAAGGAGAAGGAGAAGAAGAGTAGTCACTCAAAAGATTAAAATTTATGGCAACTCTGAGAATATCGGTGAATTGCGAAAAACAAAAACAAAATAGAATCGAATAAGGGAGAAGGAAAAAAGGAGAAGAAAGGAGAGGGAAACAAAGCAGAGGAGGAAAAGCTGAGGTAGAAGGAGAAGAAATAGTGAAGAGAAATCACACGAAAGATCGAAATTTAGGGTTAATCCCATTGTGCCCGTGAAAAATACAAAAATGCTCAGTTTGTCCGAGAATGATTAATTTTCTTACATTGCCCCCTCAAAGAAATTAAAACGTTGCTACGTGGTCCACCGTCTTATTTTCATTTGGTCATCTATCTATTTTATACCAAATCAACCAATCAGGAATCACAAAACAGACAAATGACAAAATGGAAGAAGCAAGGAATAAAAGGAGGAAATAAGCGAGGAAGGATGGAGGAGAAAGAGAATAATGACAAAGAGAAGGACAATGGGGAAAGAGAGAGTAAGAGAAAAAGAGGGAGGAAAAGAATGAAGGAAGATAAGGAGAAGGAAAAAGAAAGAAGGTGAGAGAGAATGAGAAAGAAACAACCCAAATAATAAGAAAGAGTAAAAGAAAAAGGAGGAGAAGGAAGATGAAGAAGGAGAAAAGAAAAGAAAATGGGCAGAAGGAAAGAGGAAGAAGGAGCATGAGAGGGGAAAGAGAAGGATAAATAGGAAGAAGAGGAAGAAGATAACGGAAACGGGAACGGGAAGAAGGAGAAGGGGGAAGAAGAAGAGTAATCAATCGAAAGATTAAAATTTATAGCGACTCTGAGGAACATTGGTGAATTGCGAGAAACAAAAACTAAAATAGAATCGGAGTAGGAAAAGGGAAAAAGGAAAAGGAAAAAAGGAAGAGAAGGAAAGAGAAGGAGAAGGAATGAGAGGAGGAAAAGCTGAGGAAGAAATAAGGAAGAAAAGTCACACGAAAGATCAAAATTAGGGTCAATACCATTTTGTCCCTTAAAAATACAAAAATGCACAGTTTGCCCCAAAATGATAAATTTTTCCATATTACCCCTCAAAAAAATAAAAACGTTGCAATGTGATCTATCGTCTTATTTTCGTTTAATTGTCCATCAGTTTTGCACCAAATCAACCAATCAGGAATCACACAACAAACAAACGACTAAATGAAAAAAAGAAATTAAGACGATGGATAACATTGCAATATTTTTATTTTTTTTAAGGGGACAATGTGAGAAAATTAACTATTCAAGAGACAAATTGAGAA
>CAUOFW020000708.1:0-213647 GCA_963454935.2 Ilex paraguariensis | reverse complement strand
GGGGTAATTATCGTAGTTGGTCTCTCTACTTTCAGCAATAAGGGCATTTAACTTCTCTCACTTGGGATAGTCCTTGGCACGATGGGGCCTCTACAAATAAAGCAACTGAATCAAAGCTCTTCCTTTTCTGGTTGTTGTCTGAATTTTTAGAATCACCCCCATTCATCTTTTTCTTCCAATTCACCTCATCTTCGCCTTTGGAAGTACCATACCGGTCTTTCTTGCTACCTCCTTTTTTTTCTTTTTGAAAGGGCCTTAACTGTCACCAATTTTGAAGCCAACTAGACCATCCGCAATAACGATGACAGTGGACAAATCCCACACCCCTGCCTACACAATTCAGCCTGTGCCAGCCTTGCAAATCGAACATGAAATGAAAGAGTTTGTCCTCCTCGGACATATTTTTTATATCCAGCATCAAACAGCTGAACTCAGTCACTTAATCACAAATGGTTCCAATGTGCTTGAGTTTCTTGAGCGATTCCCTAGCAATCCACATCGTATTGCTAGGAAGGAATTGATCCTTGAACTCCTTTTTCAGTGTCTCCCATGTCTCAATTTTTGCACGCCCAGCAGATGCATCATCCTCATTCCGAGTCTATCACCACAACTTAACATCACTAGAAAGATACATACTGGTAATGGTCACCTTTTCTCGGCAGACACATGAGCAACCTTGAAATATTGCTCCATGTCCCATAGAAAGTTCTCCAGTTCCTTGACACTGCGGCTCCCTCTAAAGGCCTTAGGTTTAGGGAACTTGATCTTTGAAGATATCTTGCTTACACCAGGACAAGAATGCATAGCCTTTTTCACTAGGGTCAGTTCATCCTCCAAATTCTTCAGATTGGTTTTGATAGCATCGGTGAGGGACAAAATGCTCTCCATCATTGCTGCAAGCTTCGCATCGTTGCTGGCCACGTAGTTGTCAAAGGTCATCTGTAAACCATAATCTAAATAGCGTGTTGCTCCATCTGCACAGCCACCCTGGTTTCAGCATCACTTTCAGGGGTGCCCATAAAATTTTCGAGACAAGTCATACGTTCTCGCAATTCAATAGCGTTTCCACCAACCATGGTCGAAAATTGAAGCTCTGACACTAACTGTCACGGGGTCAAATTTTTCACTCAAATTTCTGTCTGTTGATGGCACTAAGATCCTACACTTAATCTTAACCAAGCACTCAAGATGTTCATAGAAATGCACACATGAACAGAATAGGGACACAATAAGCAAACACACAGCACACACAAGCTTTACAGCCAATAACCGAACTTTTTCTTTCTCAATAAAGCCTAAAGGAATACTCACTCAGGGTCTGCTTACAAAAATGTGCCCAACTCTCTACTTGTGCACTGCAAACCCCAACATGTATATTTATAACATACAAGGTGGTGGTTACAAGTCCAACCGCCTAGGCAACTGCATGGCATTTTAGATTTGCTCACAAAGCCACCCCTCAGTCTACTGATGATGGTTCATGTCCTCTCCCACACTTGCTGGTCATGGTAAGGGACAGTTGCAACTATTGACTAACCCAGCCAACAGCTACCCTCAACTGCTATGCATGCTGAGTGCACATGCCAGCATTTTACACAAAATCGCCCCTACATGTCATGTACATGCTCACAATTTTTTGGAATCGCCACCATCTGTAGGGCACATCTCACAACCATTTGAAACCGCTTAATAAGTTGTGCACCTGCCTTCCTTGTGAGCCCACAACACCTGATTAGTCTTACCTTCGTGCCTAGTCATGCCTAGCCCATGACCTAGTCTTCCAAGCTAGCATTGACCCACAAATTGAGCCATCTAACTAGCATTTACATGCATGTCTGCCTGTGCCCACGTGCCCATGCATTAGCTGCTACGTTCAGCCATGCATGGAGCTTTAATCACCCACTAATTGCACCAAATCGTGCCTATGCATGAATTGTTTCACTCAACCAAGCATGGGTGTTCAATCACACCCTAATTATATCCAACGTGCCCATGCATAAGCTGCCTCACTCAACCATGCATGAGTCTTCAATCACCCACTAATCATGCCCAACATGCCCATGTCACCACCAAGCCAGAAGTTAAGGGGGTAACAGTTAGAGAGTAGGGTCACTCTCACCAAATCAACTATTAGTTACCACATTATCAACCTGTAAATCATCTAGCTTGATTGATACCGATATCCGACTATAAAATGGGTACCTTCCATTAAAAAGGTATGTGTAATGTGACGTAAGATCTGTGATTAGGAACTCTGTTCAACGTTCTAGTGGTTTAAAGAAAATATTATTTATATAGTAATTCAAATTTACATCCATGAGATTACATTGGTTTCAAAGTTTCTTGATTTTAGTAGATTCCTTAGTTTGCTCAAACTAGAATTCTACATGTGACCACAATAGAGACAATTTAAAATTCTGCAAATTAATTTCCTTGATTTGTTGCTCAATAGAATTTTGCAAATGTTGAATCAATTCATGTGGTTTGCTCCTTCACAGGTTTTTCATTGAAATTGTCCTTGATAGTACACAACTCATGTCTCACACTGTACAGAAAAAAATATAATGGTTTGTGCTTTCATTTGGTACTAAACTTATAAATTCTAAACAATATTTGCAAATTCCAGGAGTCTTTAGTTAACTAACATTTTATCAAAAAATATCACCTAAGTTGATAGCCATGTGAGTTATTTTATAGTCAAAATTTAGCAATTTGTAGAAAGTTTCATGCATTCAAATAGTTAAGTATTCAATATAGTTCAATCAATAGCTTACTTAGGACTGTCTAAATGCCCAAGCGAACTTCTACGGGTGGTTATTGATGGGCACGGCCCCATACCAAACCCAATTCAGAAATGCATACCAAATTCAGCTCAAGTATATGGGACAAATCCACCATAGGATCAATGAAGCTCAGTTGGGTCAGTCTTGCTATCTTGAGAGACTCAGTCTACAATTGACACTCAAGGAGATCTCTGTGGGACGCAATCATGGGGTGCACATCACCACCTCCACATAACTGTCTCGCCTATTACAAGAATGACGCCACATTCACCGAACTGTCTCACCTGTTGAGAGAGTGATGCCTCAACCTATTAGGAGACGTCCATAAATTGTAAACCTCATCTACACAAGGGAGCATCTCTCACATTTGAGCACTCTACACTCCTTGAGTAATAAAACGCTCAGGGTATTGTAGTCCTTCATAGTAGAGTAGGTCACCTTGGTCAAACCACTTAATTTGTGTTTACTTGTATTAAGCCTCTTTCTTAGATGGTGTTTGATAAAATTGAGAGTTGAACACTAAAAATTAAATGTTAAATTTTAAGTGATGAATGCTGAATTTTTTAATTCGCGGACTATTTGGTATCAACTAAAATTTAATTGTTTGACTAATATAAAGAGCTGAAGTCTGAAAATTATTATTATTCTAATTTTTTCATTCTCTTTAGCTATATCTCCTCAATTAACTTATTCCTATCACCACCATCACAACGGTGGTGGTGGTGGTGATGGTGGTGGTGGTGGCGGCGGCAATACAATGTTGGTGGTTATGACAATGGTGGCAGCGACGGTGGCGATGACACAATGGTAGTGGTGGTGACAGTGATGGTAGTGGTGGTGGTGGCAGTGACACAATTATAGTAACGGTGATGGTGGTGGCAATGATGATCGTGACAATGGTAGTGATAGCGATGGTGGCAGTGGTGGTGCTGGCGGCGATGACAATGGTGGTGCTATGGTGGGGGTAGATGTGACATAATGGTGGTTGTGGCGGTGACCTAATGATAGTGGTGATGACAACGATACAATGATGGTAACAGTGATGGTGGCGGAGGTTGTAGCGACAATGGTGGTGGTAACGGTGGCACAATTGTAGTAGTGGCGATGTCAATACTACGGTGGTGGCACAACAATAGTGATGGTGGTGGTGGTGATGGCCGCAACAATGGTGGTTGTGATACCGGTGACACAATAGTGGTGTGGTGGTGACATAATGGTAGTGGTGGTGGTAGTGACACAATGGTGGTGACGGTGGTAGTAGTGGAGGTGATGACAACAATGGTGGTGGTGGTGGCGGCAGCGGCGTAATGGTGGTGGTAGTGGTAATAGTGGTGACGGTGATGGTGGTGGTGGCGGCAGTACAATGATGGTGATGGTGGTGGTGGAAGTGGTGATGACACAATGGTAGTGAAGATATATTTGTCTATTAAGGGACATTGATCAACTCCTTACTAACTAACATTTTAAACATTAAGTGATAAGTAAGTGATTTGTTACTTAAAATTTTAGTCTATTTTTAAGAAGTGATTAAAATATTAAGAAATATGAGTTTTAGGTTATCAAACGAGTTTAATTTATTAAGTGCTTAAAATATTCAGTTTTAAACCTTAAATGATATTATCAAACAACCCCTTAATTACTACATTAAATACTTAACAGGTAGTGTATAAATACATATTGTATATCATCAATTATGAATTCTAGAAACTTGTGCAAAGAAAATGAAATGAGGACAATAACTTGAGGAGACAAATTAAAATGAGTTCAGATTGAAATTAGGGATTGAATTCTATACTGAGGCATCGTAAATTATGCGGTTTATGAGAATCCAATACAATAATGACCAAAATATTAGTTTTGGAAAGTAGTTACACGAGTTAATTCCACAGAAACCAATTTGCAATTGAAGTTTCACAACTTGAGGCAATAATTGGGTGGTTTAGAGAAACGGTGGAAGAAAAATAGTTTGGCTAATGAGAATGAAACCCACCAGCGATTTGTTTGAGAGATGAACCAAGGAAAGACGAGGAGAGGACAGATTCTCCACCGGCCTTGTTTCAATACTTGATTAGATGTCTGTAAACAGGCTGATTTACATTAGATCCGAAAAGAACTTAATATCTTAGAAATTATCAATGGGTTACCAAATGTTAACTTCGTTTTGGAAAAGATGAACTTTACTTTGAAATTTAGTGTTTCTCATTTTTAAAGGATATGCATCGGGATGCTTCCAAGGACGGGTGTAGTTTTCTCGTGGCTTAGAGTCGTTAATGCACAGTAGCTGACAAACGGGAAAGTGCAACGTCCAACCGACCATGGACAAGCACCGGGGGAACTGGTTGATAGTTTCCAAAGTGGAATATTATTGGTAACTAGTGGTCCATCTATGTCATTTTTCAACTTTTCTACGGTAATAATTCTCTAAAATAAAAAATACAATATTTAAATATATTTTAAATAACTAAAATGGAGAGTTGGGTTAGAGTTGTTCGATACTAATTAAGTAAATTACAATCTATACCCTCAAAATATACACTTCAACTCTATTTGGTCCTTGAAGTTACAATTACAACAGTCAAATTCTTAAAGTTATAAATGAGCTTTAATTTAGTCCTTACATCCAAATTCATTAAAATTCTGACGGATGACTTTATGTTACTGACATGTGACTTCAGTAAAATGGCGTATTTGTCCATCGATCATAAACTTTCTCCTGCAAAAAGTAGAAAAACTTACTTTGTTCCGCTAATTTTGAGAAAAAAATAACAAACACGAAAACAATTGAGAAATTGAGAGATACTGTTAGATTAAAAAAAAATAGATCAATGTATTTGAGAAATCGTTATGTTGGACACAGGTAATCCAATGGCCAAGTCAAGTAGGGTCCTTCTGTGAAAAAAATTAAAAGATCTACATGAAAAGACTGCTCATTATAACTTGATTAAAATTTTAAGGATTTAATTTTTATAATTAGAAGTTTAGGGACCAAATAGAAATTACTTGCATACTTTAAGAGTTTAAATTATAAATTTTGCCTAATTATTAGTATTAGATTGCTTAATTATAGGAGTCATATATCAAACACTAAAACTTTAAAAATAAAATTCAAAAATTTATGGGAGAGGTTGAGCCCGAATTTTCCAATTCTTATTATTTTATTGTTTCTAGAAAGGTTTTCACTATCAAGCCGTGTTTGTAAAATAAAGTAATCCAAATTTATGGCTTTTTATGTGGATTGGGAAGAAGAATTCGAAGAAAAAAAGAAAATTAGAATAAGAAATAAGAAAAAAATTAAGGAGACAACGTAATACTTAATATTCAATCAGTCAACAAATAAAAGCTTGTCTAAAAAAACATATCACCCTCTTTATATAAGGTACCAGAACTCTAAGTGGTGAAAAGATACCCTGTACTGCTTTAGTGATTCGGTTTGGAACAAACGAACAAGAAACATTGTACCATTCCGCCAGCAAAATGAATAAATTGCCAAAGACTAGCACAGGTTGGTCGGAGGTATTCCAATGTTTAAGTTAATATAGGTTCGAGGCGTAATTAGAGCTAATTGTGAGAAAAATGTAATGTGTACCTTTAACTTTAGCCTACGTGGGATTTTGGCATAACAAGGAAATATCATGTGTAAATCCCATACCTCCCGAGATTTAGGATTTTGATAACAAGAATGATAGTTTTATGGCTATAAAACCTAATCTCATTCAGAACATCATACAACTTGTCAGAAAAATAAGATTTAATGATTATGTGTCATATACGTATGATTTAGAATCAAAACCTATATATGTTATCCCTAGCTTCAATGAAAGAGTTTAGGACGAAAGACCAACCTTTGATACATAGTTTGGCGAAAACCATACGCTTTGATTCGTCTCTTTCGTGGAAATCCCTTCGAATCCTTGTATTTTATCATTCTCTCTCACTTTCTAGGATTTTCTAGAAATAAAAGCTGCTGAAACTGACCTAAGGGCATCCTTAGGGTATTTTAATAGGGTTGTAATCTAAACAATCATCACAATACTAATTGCTGCTAAAAATGGACCTTCGTTCATACGGAAGATTGGCATTTGAATGCAACTTCGAATGTGACTGGAGTTTTAGCGTTTCTTTGTTCGAACGTGATTGGAATTCAAACGTCGGCTCAATTTTCTGTCTTATCTTTCAATACATTTTGACCTACTTATAAGTCGATTCACGAAATCTCTGTGAAATAACTTTTATAGCCCTATATGTCTACTTTCTACTGTCCACATATTAGCTTCAACCAATTCCAGAGTAAAAAGTTATGATTAGAATACCCTAATAGTGTACCTTTCCACTCACTCCAAAATCTCCCAAAACATGCCAACAAAAATCAAAACACTTACTATCCTTTAATATAACATATATAAGCCATCCTTTAGTAATTAGGTAAATATGTACCCAAAAAATACTTGCTACACATTATTATAAATATGTGTGGGTTTACAAAGCTATAGACACTTTACTTAGAGGGGGGAGAATAGATTTTTCACTTGCAGCCCAATTGATTACCAGAAAATCTAAACCACCACAATTAAGTTTTCTCACAAAGAAATAGCAAATAAGTAGTCACCACAATCCAAATCAACCATGATGACTGATTTTAATTAATCTTGAATTAATTCACTCATAACCAATCACCACGGGATCCCAAATCCCTAACCCAATGCACAACTATGTGTGGATATATATTCAAACAATCATTCCAAAAAATACATAGTGTGCATGTGTGCTAACAATCATAAGTATATGGAATAAACAATAAAGAACATAAGAGATTTGGTGATGTAAAAAACCATCATCGAGAAAAAAAGTGGGAAACCTTCTTGGATCACTAAAGCCTAATCCATTACTCGCTAAGTCAACGTATAGGTACTAGAGTCTTATACCTCAACCAATACCATGGTTAGATGCTCATTTCCTTATTATATTTATGTCAAAAACCCTCCTTCAATGTCTAGAGTAATCATGGGCATGTCAACGATACCCGGTATGCACTCACCAATGGGTTTGGTTTACACCATCAAGATCTTCGACAATAAGTTGTGAGATTGGATATAATCTCTAGTGGTAGCCTTTGAATTTAGGGATCTAGGTTAGTTATGGAAACTCTTAAGGTATAAGAAGTATCTTCTCTATTAGAAATTTCACAAAGGCTTAACCTGGTGGTGAAAAATGATCTCCCTATTTTATAGGTTTGGAATAAGGGTAGTCTTGGTAAATAAGAAAATTCAAATTCGCGAATGACCACTCAATCAGTGGGAGGGTAGTCATAGGTGTTACACCCTAACCTAGAGGGGGTACACATATATTATCTACCCGGTAGAATGGATCCCACCCCCTAAACATAACCTCATAATCACAGCATAAGTATAATAAATAAATTTTGCAAACCCCAACCCGGTGCAGCAACACATAAATAGATTTTTACGTATAAACAAATTATGGTACAAACTATCCACAAATACTGATTTTAACACTTAAAGAATATATACATGACACCAATGTTTAGAAATGATGACACAAGACTCAAAGTCCATTTCTCCCCTTGACCATCTAAACTCAACAGTTGAGATCCCTCTTTGCTCGGTTACCCAAAACATAAATTGTGTGTGTGCATGGGGGTGGGGGGTTGAGCACAACTTGATCAATGAATGCACACATTCGTATAACAGACAACAACAAAAATATACTTCCCATGTTAACATTAATCTTATCTGAATAAAAGTATAAATACCTTAAAGCCACATATATGAGCATTCATGAATTCATCAATAAGGCTATCAACGAACATTTACACCGCTTATTTTCAACATCTCAACATAATAAATAAAATACCACCATAGAAGTTATCAAATAATATGTTTCACATTATTAAAATTAACTCATGAAAATTAAATGAATAACCACACATAAGCCATCATGTATTGAATTCACATAAATTCATCCATAAGCCATCATATATGACATCCGCATATATACATCCATAAGCCATCATATATGCCATCGATATATATACATCCTTAAGGTATCATATGTGGCATACACATATATATATCTATAAGTCATCATATATGACTGACAGATAAATACATCTATCCGTAAGACCATATTCGTCATTAAGGCTAAAAACTCTCCTTTAAGGCTATATCTACCATCAAGGCTATATATCCGCCACTAAGACCATATCTGCTACTAAGGCCAAACACTTGCCTTTAAGGCTTAATTTGCCACAAAGGCTATTTGTCTGACCTTAAGGCTACTTAACACAACACAAAGTCATCACAAGTCATTGATACTATATATTTGCCAATAAGGCTACTTAGCATGTTCATAATGCTTTCATCAGTCAATACTCCACATAGTAAAACATCAATAATGAATGGGCATACCTTAGCTGATATCAATTGTATAAATTAACACACTTACCTTAAGTCCAATTGTAATTTAAAATTAATCCCTAGAAGACACTTTCAGCATATCTGACGTTGGTGTTGTTGCCTCCACTCCTAACACACATTACCACAAATCATGTATGATTGTCTTCCATACATACTTTATATTCTAAATATGCATGTATGAATGCATTATCATACTTGATTCAACAAATTTCCAAACCCGTCCCCAAATGATGCAATTTAAACCACTTATTATTTGCTAATTACTCGTCTCACATAAGTAAGGTTCGTATATAATCCACAAACCATGTAGTTGTATTCAAATAAGTCTAAATAGGGTTGATTTGAAGTCAATTGAATGTCCCGAAAAATTTTAAGGATGGTCGAACAAAGAACCAAGAGCATCGCAGTAACACAACATTTTTAATAGGGTTGTATCGGTACAACTTGTACCGATTCTTCATCGTATACAACAGAGTTGTACTAGTTCTTTCTAGGGTAGAGAACCCTTGTAGCGGTACAACTTAATATTGTAATGGTTCTTCCCTGAACTGAAGGTTTTCTAATCAATTCCAATACCTTCCTCATTCAGTTTTCTTTAAACCAACCCCTCCCAACCATCAAACAAACCACCCTTAAACATTCAGAAACTTAAAAACATGTTAAATCAGAGGAAAAGCTTTACCTTCAATGTGACCATCTTCTTCGAACTCCATCATCGTAACCTCCAAATGAAGAGCAACCCAAAACTCTTGAATTCTTCATATAAACTTAAAAAAATCCAAGATCTTTAAGGATTACTAGAGCTATGTAATGGAAAAGTTTTGTTTTACTACAAAAAAACAAGAAATTTACCCCCTCTTCATTGATTCAGAGTTGAAAGCGAAATACTTCGAAACCCTTCAACTTCTCCTATGAACCGGTACAACACAAACACCTTCTTATCATAAAAACCCTTTTCTTGAGGGAATCCAAACAAGAACCGAGTGTCCCATGACTCACCCAAATTCCTTATAAATATGCAAAGTACCCTTCTTATTTCCTTTATGCTCAAATACCGCACTTGAAATTTTTGACACATAATAAATTAAATCCAAGCACTTCACCATCTAGTAATTCAACCCTAGTATTTAATAATAAAAATCATATCTTACTTCCCACTATTTCATCAACTGTAGTTTAAATTACAAATTACATTGAAGCTTCCAACACTTTATAAAATACCATAAAATACATGTTCGGATCTCAAAACTCTTTCCATTTTAAAAGAACAGGTACTTTGTTCACATAATCTATTTAACTTAGCTCAGGCAAGACCGTGCCAATAAATTATCATAAAGAAATTAACCAAATATGCTATATAATATCAATTTTTTAGTGACATATAGACACTAAAAATTATAGACAACAACACCAACAATTACTATCGAGCATAAGCTTACTTGAATTAATTTATATCATAATTCCTACATCATTAATCATTAGATTAAATGTATCTTACAATTAAGGTGCGTTGAATTGCCACAAAAACTACACCATCTATCACAAATTATGCATATATAACTAGTTATTCCTCAAATATGTTCTCCATACTTTACTTGTAAAATCCAGGTAAATTTGAACTTTTTCTTAAAAAATGATAAAATGGTACATTGTCACTATAATATGGAATTAAAATACGTATTTCTATAGAGCTCGGATGACGCAACGGACTTTACCGTTGGATTCGTCTCATGAAATCGATCTGTCTAATCAAGTTTCGTCGAATTCTGAAATAGTCGAATTTTTCATATTTTACGAGACAACTAGGTGTTAGGTGACTTCACAAACATCCCAAAAAAAAAATTTATAAAATTTTTTTATAATTGAAGGAAATTTCAAATAAATTTAAATTGAACTTAAACCGTGATGAAATTAAGTCGTTTCAAAAAAAAATGGACCCGAAAATAAGAAACATGCGACGTGACATGGACCTTACATTGTAAGAGTATAAATAGGGGTGAAATATCTGATTTTCAAATATTTATCTCCCTATTATCAGCTAGTTCACACGTTGGAAGAAGGAGAAGAAGAGAAAAAAAATAGATTTTTACCTTTATTTCTTCGATTCACGGAGTTCTGCCGATCGGAATCCTTCGGACCAATAGTTAAAGTCGATCACCTCGACGAGGACTACGCCTACGTACCAAAAATGAAGGATTTCACCAAAAATTCAAAGAAGAGATTTGGAAAAATCAAGAGGTTTGAGCTTAGGAGGTGTTCTTGTGGCTTTCTACCTTTCATTTACGCTCCAAGAGGTAGGGTTTCCTCCTACTCAGGTTTATTTCTTACCTAGGATGTCATATGGGATAGGTAAGGGTATATAACAACATAGGTCACTTACCAATTGTTGTTGATATGTGAAAATGAGTATGAAAATGGCATATATCACATTCTAGCTTGAATTTGATATGGGGAGGGCACTTGTGAAAATTCTTGGAACTTGCTATTATGCAAGCAACTTTGTGTGATAACATGATTGATGCCTTGAAGGTGTTTTGTTAAATGCCTATGTGAGGATTAAGTTTGCTGTAGCATGAGTTATATGTAACATGGTTGCCAATTGTTGTTGAGTATGAATGAGTGATATGTGTTGTTAATACATTAAAAATCATGATAATTTGTGGTAATTATATACAATTGATATTAATTGTCATTACATATGTTAAAATATGTGGTTAAATTGGCTCATATAGCATTCATTACACATAGTGCATAACATCGATATTGCAATGATATCTTACATTGCAATTGTACAGAGGCATTACATCCATGGGCATGGGATGTGGGTGTGTGTGTGTGTGTCTACATGAGTTGATCAAACATCATGCTTAGTGATTGATGGGTGGGCTCGAGAAAGTTAGATTGAAGATCTGACTGAGTTGCATGGTTGCATAAAAAGAAAACTTGTGTCAGGTATAATAAGAAAGGATAGATCCTCTCTCGGGTACAAGACACGGCTACTTGGTTCATACACTTTTTTGTGGTGCAATTCTAAAAAAGTGTAATGGCATACGGAGCCATTGGTATGATTCCAAAATCCGATACCCAATAAAGACATATGATTTTATTTTATAAAATAGTCATTCGATGTATTTCATCAATGACGAACGTATTACACACATGGATTGCATTGCGTTGTGGGAGTCGGTGAAAACTCAGGATAAAATTCATGAGTGAGTATCATCTCATATCATGACATGACATGGTAGCATTCTAATCATGAATTACATGTTCTTGTTTGGAATGGATAATGGTTGTTGATTGTGGCATGTACACATTTCAAATGCATCTAGGGTGAGGAGTAGCCTCTATAGGGGTATATTTTATTGAACGTAGCTCACCCTATATGGAAAAATATTTTAGGTGCGGGATACACTCCAGCGGATGGCTCTCATTTGGGGCCCTAGTGACGAAGAAAGGTCGATTTGTGGCCTTGAATCATTTTTTTGCAAAACTATTGTGAAAGTTATATTTTGGGTATGTAATCGTATAGAATTACTTGTAATAGAACTTGTATATAATAGGTTTTTATGTGAAAAACCTTATTGAGCATGTTTTGGATGATATTGAAATAGTTTAAAATGGATTGAAAATGAAAAATAGGTGAAGTAGGCAAAAGTCAGCAAAGCATACCGGTATGATGAGGTCTAGTGGGTTAACCATATCAGTATGGAGTTTCCAGTGAGTTACCTATACCGGTATGGCTTTTTCAGTAGGCAACCCGTACCGGTACACTTTCCAAAAATTTGAAATTTTGAAAATTGTTTTGCCATGTATTTGGATTATGGGTTCTTGGGTTCCAAGGATGTAAATGGACTATAATAGAGTATGAATTGTGGTACATTGGACCACGGTTGGATCAAATGATAAAATGAACACGGGTTTCACGTGTGGTTTATAATCCCAGTTAAGGGGATGTTATTGACGTGACGTCGAGTTGTGGGACAATCACAGATATTTTCGTGGATTAACAGATGACCAACGATTAACAAATGACCCCCAGTTTTAGGTTGTCACATTACTCATTATTTGAAATCAATAGACTATAAAGACAAACCAGTTATATCTCAAGTATAATAGATTATCAATTGAATGAACATCAGCATTATGGTGTGAATAACAAGAATCTTCCACATCAACAACAAATAATCAAACACTCATAATATTTAATGTTACTCAACATTTTCTAACATAGGTAAATTACCATAGATACTCAATTTAGAGAATATAGTAAATCTCTGAATATCTGAGATAGAACCACCATCTCTCTTTTTCTAACATATTCTCACAAATTGTATGCATCACACTATGCCTTGCCAAGAAATATTCAAGTAACACAATTGAATCATTTATCTATCAAGGAATCAGTTTGATGCTAGTATCATCTCACACACTACTCAATTGGAAATCAAAGATAGGAACATTAACAAAAATTCCAATCTTGATGTCATGTGACTACAAATTTAATTCCAATATACCCCTCCTCGTAATCACAGTTGCATATTCGTTGCCAATATCTTGTCTTTTACATATTCACTTCTGGTATCTCACCCTAAAATAATGGCTACGTATTCACTTTGATGTGTTTACATAAGAAAAAGAAAGAAAGGAAACAAAAAGGCGTAGTGATGGGTTTGGATTGAAAAATCCCATGAAAATGGAGAAACTTATGAAATAAAAGTCTTTCACTCGGAACAACCCTTTTTTGTTATCCTATATCCTTTGTTTCTTTTACCTCAATATTGCCCCAAGGCCTCATTACAACCCGTGAAAGTTCTAAATGATCTAGAGAAGCATGGGGGATGCATACTTTTAAAGGAAAAGAGGAGTTAGTTTTGCTACCTAATGCCCTAGCATTCCTTTCATGAGATTATGCCAAGGTCGTTTCATTTTTATGCATGAATTTCAATTTTGGATTACTTGTGAGCATACCTTATTTTGTGCACAAGATTCTATCTCACATTTACACATGGAGTGCATGCCATGATAACTAGAGTGTGATTCATTGTTAAGAGAGACCTTTGGTGAGTTTTTGCATTGAAGCTGAATTAGGCTAGTCAATCGAATGTGAATTTTGCTGTGTAAATGCTCAAATTACTTGTCCAATTCACACACACACTAGTTGGAAAATGAATGTGTAGGTGCATACTCTAGACTAGTATTTAAGGCTATAGTGACGCTCATGTGTGCTTGATTCGGGCATTTGAACAACGTGTTTCGTTGCTTTATGCTTAAAGGATAGGGGAATATTGCTCCAGTTTTTGATATTTGAATGAATTGGGAATGCCCTTGTTATTTGCGTATATGTCTTACATTACGGGTGTTCATTTCGGTAGTTAAAAGTAGAAATTCAAGCCTTGTTTGCTTAAAGAATCAAAATTTTAAATCATGTTGCAATTTCGATAATGACTTGGGTCATGATGGTTCAAATTGTAGTTTATAAGTGTAGCACATGTTTGGATGGAGGGGAGGTCATTTATAGGGTGTTATAATGGGTAGATTTTGAAATGAAGTGGAGTGGAAGTGATTTGGATAAGCAGGAGGTTTATTTTGCAAATAAGTGAAAACCTACCAATAGGCCCTACCGATATGTTTTGGCCACTGGTCTGCTTTTACCGCAAACCTACTGATAAGTTTTGCTTACTGGAGTAAAACCTACCGGTAGGTTTCCATTGATTTACCGGTAGGTTTTGCCCAAAATGCCAAAATTAGGGCTTTTAATCAAATTTTTTCAGGGAAACTATTCATTGTCTTCCTCAACCACAAACCTAAGGCATTCCTCTCCCACTCAAACCACTTTTAAGCTCCAAAATCCCTCACCTAGTCCATTAATCTCTCAAACCTCACTCCTAGGACTTTTAATTTAGTGGATTTTAGTGAAGATTGGAGAAGTTCATCACCTAAACCCTAGTTTTGCCGAAAATTTCACAAACCCTAATATCCTCTAATCTCTACAAAACCTAAAAAAATCTTGCAATGGCTTGTCAAGGGAAGATCCTCTGAGATGTTGTGGACCCGGTTGAGGGGATTATTTTGGCTCTCTCGTCACTATTCATGTTTGGGGCACGATTACTATGCATGATCTGCACTAACCGCACCGGGCCAAGCTCTCCACAGCCCGAGGGTGCGAGTGCCCATAAGAGGGGTGGTGAAGGGTCTAGTGGAGACCGTCTTGACCATCTTGAGCACCATCTTGAGCACCAAAGCATCGAGGAGAAAAACGCTACTTGCGAGAGGTATATCGATCGAATTTCGTTGGGCCCAAACAATGAGGTTGTGAGGGTCACTAAGGCCCACGGGATTGGGTTTTGGTTTAAGACCGTGAGTACGTTCAATTTGTCCTTATGTCAAGAGTTTTACCAAAATCTCAAAGTGGTGTACGAGTTTGAGGTTTTGAGAACGAACATGAGGGGTAAAACTTTTGATTTGACCCCTACGGTGATTGCCACTCTCTTAGAGTATGAGAGGCCACCTCCCTCCACCTCGGTGTACCCATATAATGTTACCAGGGTCAAGACTATTCCTGAATTTGTGGCTTTAATGTACGAGGACCCAACTCAGTTTAAGAGTCGGGGGCCTCAAACATTTATACGGGATGATGAACAAGCTTCTGCATTATAACCTGCTTTCGAGGGGTGCCGAGAAGACGCCTATCATTGAAAAGCTTTCCCTTTTGGATGCAGTGATGTTGGAAAAGGCTATGGCATTTTCATTTTTTATCTGGGAGGTGATGAGGGAGTTCGTCGAGGCTGGAAAGCCGAAAGCGAACCTCCTTTTTGGAAACTTGGTGACCCGCATGTGCGATCATTTCTAGGTGAAGAGGTATGCCTTTGATAAGATCACTCCACCTAAGACTTGGGCTATAGGGAAGGCTAGTAGTAGTAAGATGACGGTGATGAGCCGAGGTGAGCGTACTAGGGCTGCAAGACCAGAGTCGTATGGTGTAGGACTTTATTCTGCGAAGCCTGTTTTCCCTGGGCCATCTACTTCTGCACCAGAGCGCTCAGTATCTCAGCGTTAGAGGAGACTATTTTTGGGATCTCGGCAATGATGACCAGATTATTTCAGCACATATTCCCTAGCGAGCTGATCCCAAGTGGACCACTACTTCCAACTACTAAACCCTCTGCCTCTGCCTCCTCAGCTTCCACTGTAGTTGAGGTGGGGGACTCAGGGGGTGGTGACAGAGATGATGAGTAGGGGTGTTATTGTTTTTGTCCTTTTGGAGTAGGATTGTACATAGCCTAAGATTGGAGTCATGGGCCTAGTAGAAGAATCCTTAGGAAGTTTAGGCCATTTTTATATCTTTTTGAACTCTATCTCCATGTACTCCAATTTTGAAAGTAATTAATGAAATACCACAGTTGTTGTTCCATCTTGCCCAAGTTCATTTCATTAATTGCATTGTGATTTTTGTATTTTGAATGATTGATGAATTAATTGTGTAAATGGATTGTTGTAAATTCATACTCGTTGGTTTGAAAATAAGCTTTGCTAAGGAGTAGCAAAGCTCAAGTTGGGGGATGTGATTAACACAAAAAATTGCATATCTTATGTACATTTACATTCCTTTTATACTTGTTTTTGTGGTTAAAATGAGCAGAAGTGCAATCTTTGAGCTATTAATGGAGTTTCAGTATATTTACAGGTAAAGGTGCTTAAATGGTGCATGTTAGGACCTATCATGGTGTTTGAGATTATTGGAGATGAGATGGTGGTTTAACAATAGCTTGAAAGGTGGAGGAACTAAGAATATAGAAAAACAAGGGAAAACATACCAGTAGGTTTTCGCTACTAGACCTGCACCTTCCGCAAATCTACCGATAGTTTTTGTTCACTGGAATAAAACCTACAGGTAGGCTTTGGCTACTGAACCTGCACCTACCGCAAACCTACTGATGTATTTTTCTCATTGGAGTAAAACCTACTGATAGGTTTCCATCGACCTACCAATAGGTTTTACTGAAATACACCAGAATCTGCAACTCAAACTTTGTAACTTTGGGGATCCACAATTGGGTCTTTCACTTGTCCTTGACACTCCTTACACACAAGACATCCCCTCCTCAACACTAGCTTGTACTTTGGAGGCCTTGGAAATTAATGAGGAAAGAGAGAATGGGTGAAGTCTAGGAGTTCAAGCTAGGCCTGTGCTAGTCTGGCTACTCCATCCTTTCAACCCCCTATTGATGGGAGTCCATCACACTAACCCTAAAAGCTCCATGGACGTTTTTGGCAAGCTTCATTCACCATTATTTAGATACATTGCAATATAGAGAGAGAAGCTCCAAGGAAGAAGATGACGTACTAGAGAGAGAAGTTGATATTTTTGCATTTTTTACATCCTTTCACTTGTAATTTCTTGTAAGACTTGTTTAAACTTCATTGAATGTATTTAATGTCATTTATTACAAGCATATTTCAAGTTTATTCTTACATTTTGGATTTAACCATTAATGCATTTTAAGTTCTTCATTGTCAAGCTTTAAAATGGGTATTGCATATTTCTCTTCATAGTTTATGTTTTCTTGCATTAAGTTCCAATTTTCATTTCTTCATTATGTCCCTTCACATTATGCATGTCTTTTTATTTAGTATGAGTAGCTAAATTTTATGTTGGCTAATCTAATGGAGAAAACCTCTTGGGTATGCCATTTCAACTTATTTTCTTTCCTCCTCGTAGTGTATGTTGGTTCAGTTTGACTGGGTTGAGTGTGGACATGGTTGTGGGTCTTTGATATTCCGTAGACTTGTCACGGGTATTGGATCTTCACCTTCATTTTAGTCCCTCATTTCCCACCAATCAATCAAAAATCGAAACACCATTGGAGGAAGGCCTTGAGTTGATTTGGCATTCCCATTGGAATGACCTCTTCAGATTAGCTAACACTTGTTCCATTTGTTTTTCTATCACAAACATAAACCACCAAACTCAAACTTTAAAGATTTTTACACTTTTTTCTTTTTCACCAAAATCACCTTCAAAACGATTCACCTTCTTCCCTGAGGAGACGACCTTGGAATACGATTTCCAAGTAAAACATGACACTCGAAAGTCTCCCTGCGCTTGGGGAGCACTTTTGTTCACACACACACACATTTCATTCCACACACCCGTTTTCCCAATTCTTGCATCGAATCCAAGTGAGAGTGACACTCACCTACACACATAAGTCATATACACATTTGAGGGTTCATGTTCGAAAATTAGGGAATATGACGAAACCGATCAAGCAACTGCTACCGGTAGAACGTCAGGTATTTACTAGTAGAATAATTCTAGTGGACACTTCTACCGGTAGAACGTCAATTATCTACTGGTAGCTCCCCTTTAAATTTTAGAAAATCAAAATATTTTTGTCAAGCCTCCGGGTCTTGAGTCTTTTTGCACAAAGGAGATAAAATAGAGTAATATTATGGATAAATTGATGTATATTAGACCTTGGAATGGTCAAGTGATTGAATTGTACAAAGGTTATATCTTTGGGAGTGTCCGGTGCAAGGGAGACTCCGCTCGAACTCCGTGTTAGTTATGATCCCGATGAAGGGGATGTTGTTATGTGGCATTGGGTTATGCGGCACTTACAAGTACTTCCGCGGGTTTATGGGTGATCAACGGGTTGACAAAGGACTCCCGATTTTAGGGACGTCACAAACAATTGTATGATGTATCAGATTGGTGTCACTATTTGGTAAAATTGTTTGATATAACTTATTGTTGTATCTCTTTAGGTCATTGGATGGTGCAACTATCACGTCCCGAATTTCCATAAACCCAGGGAATGAGTAAAAAGGAAGAATTAAAGTAAATGAAAGGTTATTAGGTTGGATAAATTGATTTTTCATTCCTTTCCCACTTTTTTCGATTTTTTTTCCAAAGTTTTTCAAGCCACTTTTCTTCCATTTTTAGCCTATTTCTTCAAAGTTTATAAACCCCCCCTTTTGACATCCTTCCCACCTATTTAAAAGGTGTTTTACACACTTAACAAGTCTTTTAATTTTTCATAAAATTTCGACATAATCTTCTTTGTTTTCCAAGCCTTTTTCCCACCTAATATTCACAATGTTTTATATGTTAAGTAAATCACAACCCACCCTTACTTGGTAGCCACAATCTATGTAAATTAAACATACATCCTTTGTTTTCAACATACACATCTAGTTGTCTCAATATACACATATGATACTCATTAAATAAAGATATCTCACATATCAATTGAATTTACACTCTTACACTTTAAAATGGTCCAAGGCCTATAATATACTACTTTTCCAAACTGAAATATAAGTCATTTGGGCTTATGCCCATACATACAAAAAATGACCTAAGAGTCAAATATCCATTCAAGTCCCTTTCCTCTCCTTCCTTTAAAACTTCCTCAAGTCTCTAGTACTGGGAGTCTCATCTGTAATATGATATCCCATGAATGAGTCAGCTCAACTGCTGGTATGACAAAATGCTAATGCTATAAACAAATTTAAGGTGTGGCATGTGCAATAGTGCATTTTAAAAGCTACAATCCAGTAATCATTCAATGCTATGCAATGTCAATATACATGACAAACACATGCAACTCTATGCACCCATGTCTTACTTCACAGTCCGCCCCCGTCAACTTGTGAGTACTGTCATTGGCCAGATTTTAGATTTTTCATCACAGGATCTACACCCTCATAATGCATAGCACCAAGTGCCCAACCCACGCCATGCTTCTAAGAATTTATGTATACCAAGATGCCTTGATTTTTCTCAATGTAAATTCTATAGAACATTTCATCAACCCATGGCGTATAACTTAAAATATGCCTCATTCATAAAGTAAAAGCATAACTTCAAATTCACAACACTTTGTCTACATGAATGTGAGGCACAATTCAATGAATTAAATATATAATCAAGTTTTATATTCATTACTTTCACAATTTCTCAAAGAAAATATAAATACACAAACTATCAACTCATGGAATAAATCATAACTCTCAAACTACAAGAGTTTCTCTACATGAACATAAGCTAGAATATAATAATTCAACACATATGCAAGGTACATCTTTATCATAGTAACAAATTGTCAAAAAACTCAAAGAACACAAAAGTACCTAAACTATTAACTCTTAGTTTTCAAAGCAACTGCCACCTAAGTAATTTTGTAACATCAAGTAAACACATAAATCATTCAATCAACACATAGAAAGGCAAGAAAACTTAAATATATTCCTAACTTAGCAAAATATCATACCTAAAATATTTTTTCTCAAATCAAGGGAGTTGTGTTCGCTGAAAATCCAAACCAATCGGTGAGAATATAGCCCTTGTTGAGAGAAACAACTTCCTAGAAGGAAAACTTGCAAGAATCTTGGCCTAAGAGTGTGTTTTGGTGCCTTGAAGCTTGCAAAACCTAGGGTTATTCTTCACTTTCTCTCCATGAACGTGTACTAACCTTATTCAGACCCCAAAATGATATTTTTATACTAAGGGGTTGTATTTATATTGGAGGGCAAAGGTGCAAAATGACCCTTTTGCCACTAATAAATTCGGGACCCCGTTACACTACAACCCGCCTTGAAATGTCTTAATTCAACATTTTCCTTTAACCAAAGTTTTTAAAATTATTTTAAATAAAATTTTTTAAAAAATTAGATCTTCGTTTGTGGTCGGGTTTGCCCGATTCCACCTGGGCCACACGGGATACCTTTTTTGACCAATTTTTAAAATTATTTTTATTTAGGCTCAAATTTACACAGTATGTGTATTTTAACATTATAAGTATGTTTCTCTTATATGAAATACTCAAATTATACTTCTAAATATGATTTACGCCTAAATAACACATATATAGTATCTTACCGGCAAATAGTGCATGAATAATGCCATACCGGTAAGGGTGATAATCAAGTCTAGCTCGATGAGCATCACCATGCTCAAGCTTGGCTTGACATTTTGGGAAGTTGTTCAAGTTCGGCTTGAGCTCGAACATCAAGCTTTATTTTTGGCTCGAGCTCGGCTTGAATGAAAAATGAAAAGCTCAGGCTTGGCTTGATTAAACTCGTTTTCTGTTATCAAGCTCAAATCTGAGTTCAAGCTTGACCCAAAAATTCGAATTCAGGCTTACGAACAGGGTTAAATTTTAACAAATTCAACACCACTTAACACAACATAAAACTGATCACAAACATGAAACTAATCATAAAACTGATCACAAAAATTGATCACAAATTGTCCATAAACAACCAGATACAATTTTCTTTATATTTAAAAAGTGTGGGTCTACTCGTTAACATCTAAATGGGAAATATACAAGGAGACCACCAAAACTCTCAAGTGATACAAAAACCATACTTGCAGAAAGGCAATTAAAATAACTTTCGGGGAAAAAACTATACAGAAACTCATCATCCTCAAAAATGACAATAAGATACTTGAAAGGTCAAAGAGGTTTGATGTGTCAATACATGTATAGGTTAAAGTTTTTGTGAAAACAATAGTCCATGATGCTACCTGATCCACGAGAATCATCAGTTGCTTGAGAGTAATTGTTTAGATGTTCAGATTTGAGATGCACAAAGTAATTGTTCAGATGTTCAGATGAGACGCATTCATCGATGAGTGGCACTGTGGCAAATGAGAGATGGACGAAGAATCACTGTGGCAGATGAGAAATGGAGTTGAGAGCTTCACTTCACCGCTTCGAGCTTGAGAGACTGAGAGTTGTAAGTAGTTGGCGCCTTCAAATTGTTAGATTGGATTTGGGTTTATTAGGGTTAGATAGGTTAATATTAGGGCTATCCTCACTGTTGGATCTCAGTAGAGGTTTGGAATGGATGACTATAATTGGACCACTAAAAATAATAGTAAAACTAGGTAAAAAATATCAAGTTTAATCAAGCCATTCAAGCTGCTCGAATTCGAGCTCGAGCTTGGCTTGTTTATAATATTCAAACGAACTCGAACGAGACCAAAACGAGCCAAAGTCGAGTAGTTCAGTTCGATTAACAGCCCTACCTACTAGCAAATTTGAAAAATTTATCCTCATTTTTTAGATCTCTACATCCTTTCCTCTTAAAAAAATTTCGTCCATAAATTTAGAAATGTACCGCTATGAATGAACAACTTGGATACCTAGCGCGAACTTCAGCCTCACGCTCCCAAGTAGCCTCCTCGACCCTATGATGGTTTCAAAGAACCTTGACCAAAGGGATGGTCTTGCCCCGCAAAACTTGGTCCCTCGAGTCCAATACCTCCACTGGCCTCTCATCATAAGAAACATCACCCTTACTTGAAGATCTATCCAATCTAACACATGTGAGGGGTTAGGCTCGTACTTCCTCAACATCGACATATGGAAAACATCATGAACCCCAAATAGTTGTGCTGGTAATGCTAGCTTATAGGCCACCTCACCAATCATCCCAAAGATCTCATATGATCCTATAAACCATGGTGACAGTTTCCTGCTACATCCGAATCTCCTCATTCCCCGCCATGGGGCTACCTTGAGGAACACATGTCTCCCAACATCAAATGATAGAGGTCGCTGCCTCCTGTCTGCATTTCTCTTTTGGCGGTTCTATGCCATCAACAGACACTGTCTAATCACCTGTATCTTATTCATGATCTCACGAACTATGTCAAGCCCTAAAGCAGCTGTCTCCCCTACCTCAGTCCAACATACCGGTGAATGACACGGCCTACATACAACGCCTCAAAAGGGGCCATCTCAATACTAGACTGATAGTTGTTGTTGTAGTCAAACTCTACTAAAGCAAGGTGATCTTTCCAGTTATTCTTGAAGTTCATAACACATGCTGCTCTAAGCATGTTCTCAAGTATCTGAATAGTACGCTCTAACAGGCCGTCATTCTGAGGGTAGAAAACAATACTAAACAGTAGCTGAGTCCCTAAGGCTGTCTGAAGACTCTGCCAAAACCGTGCAGTGAAACATGGGTCTCTGTCTGAAACAATGGAAACAGGAATCCCATGTAGTCGTACTATCTCTCAGATATACAACCTACTGAGAACATCCACTGAATTAGTTGCTCTAATCGGTAGAAAATGTGTGGACTTCGTCAACCTGTCTACAACAATATAAACTGCATCGTGGCCTCTAGGTAACTTTGAAAGACCCATCACAAAATCCATAGTAACAAACTCCCACTTCCACCCAGCCACTAGCAATGGTTGTAACAAACCCTCAGGTCTCTGGTGCTCAGCCTTAACCTGCTGGCATGTGAGACATCACGATACAAACTGCATCACATCCCCCTTCATCCCCGTCCACCAATACTGGCGATGAAAATTATGGTACATCTTAGTGCCCCTTGGGTGTACTACTAGGCGTGAATGATGAAAATCTCTAAGAACATAAGCCCTAAGAGACTCTGGAACAAAGACTCTACACATATACCTCAGGCTAAGGTCAGAACAAACTATCCATCCCTTAAAGCCCTCGGTACTTGCAACTCGTGCTCGAATCTGTCTTGCCTCTGTTTCCTATAACTGTGCCTCAATAACCTTGCTCAACAGTGTAGGTTGTGCACAAACACTAAACAGTGTGGTGTGTTCCTCAGACTCGACAAGGTCTAAATCAAACTCACCAATGTCTCCCATCATCTCCTGCTCCCCTAATATCAATGCTAGCTACAGTGCTCCTAGGTCTTCTATGTAGTATATTTGTTACGACATTGGACTTCCCTGGATGGTACTTAAGGTCAAAGTCATAATCCTCCAAATACTCTATCTATCTCCTCTGCCGAAGGTTCAAGTCCTTTTGTGTGAAAATATATCTGACGCTCTTGTGATTTGAGAACACCTCGACCCTCTCCCCATATAAGTAGTGTCGCCAAATCTTAAGGGCAAAAATGATGGAATTTAACTCCAAATCATGTGTGGGGTAGTTCTACTCATGATTCTTCAACTAACGAGAACCATAGGATACCACTCTATCCTCCTACATCAATACACAGTCTAATCCTTCTTATGAAACATCACAATAAATGGTATAACCAATACCTCCCTCGGGTATAATCAGGACAAGTGCTGAAGTCAGCCTCTTCTTTAGCTCCTGAAATGAATGCTCACAGTCATCTGTCCACTTAAATCTAATGTCTTTGCGCGACAGATGAGTCATCGGCACGGTAAGACGAGAAAACTCCTCCATAAACCGACGATAGTACCCTGCCAATCCCAAGAAACTCCAAATCTCAAACACACTCTTCAGCCTCTCCTAACTCATAACAACGTCAATCTTTAGAAGGATCCACAGATACCCCACTACCTGACACAACATGGCCTAGAAACTACACCTCCTAAAGCCAGAACTTACACTTCGAGAACTTAGCAAATAAACGGTGTTCCCTTAAAATCTGTATCAGTTAAACTACCCTAGTAATCCAGAAGGACAAGTCAATCAGGAGGATTACTTAGGTTATTCATCTGACAATTGTAGACCCTATATCAGTTAAACAACCCTAGTAATCCAGAAGGACAAGCCATTCAGGAGGATCACTTAGGTTATTCATCTAACAATTGTACCATACAACAGTAAAACATCCTCAGTGCACCAGAAAGGTCAAGCCATTCAGTTGGAACACCGTAGGTATTCAACCGACAGGTTGATGATGCACTGACGACATAATTCTGGATTATGTATTATACTGAAAGCATTGGTTATGCCGAGACTTAACCCATCTATAACCAATCAATCGATTTTTACGTAATACCCAACTATGTACATCACTGTATCATGCATGAAGTATATAATAGTAGATAGTATGGTATAAAATATTAGGTACTGCTCGGTATTCATAACTATGAGCATATTATAAATATAATCATCCATCAATTAAGGGAGGTATGTATATATATCAATAAAGCATAATGCCGCATCGGCATTTCTATAATTTAACCAATAATATACATATATTTACCCCTCACTAAAGGATATACGTAAACTACTCACACCCCATTACTATAAACAAGGAAGTAATGCGGATAATTCTCATTACAATACTAAATAAATTACAGACATTGACATTTCTTTCGCATGGAATAGTTGAAATACAACCACCCTTAATATCAATTAAGACACAAAGGTGGTGGAAGTTCAACTCTCCAAGTAGAAAGATATAACAGAAATATAGAAATAACAGAGTTCTAACTGAAGAGTTGGTTGGACCGGATCTTGAATTTTTCTATGACTTTCTCTCTTTGTTTCTCTTTTCTTTTTCTTGAATTCTCTCTAGAGCTCTCATCTCAGTCGGTTGGTGAAGATGAAGAGTCACACACATATATATAGGCAAAAATGGAAGCAGAAGGTGGACGATCAACTCAAACCGCCTAGAGCCACCGTCCGGACGGTGTTGGTTTGCTGGAAGAGTGGTGGAGGTTCACGATGTTCTTGCATGTTCCATTATTTGAATTACACTTGCCTCCTTTGTTGTTTCAAGATTTGATAGATTTCTCCTCCTGATTTTTGGCAATTCCGCACAAAAACCTTGAAATTTTAGATATTACACACATAAAGCTCTAGCTTACGCACAAACCCTAATTAGCAATTTTTAACTATTTTATCTTACAAAATTAACTTGTTTAACTATTTTAATTTACATACTAATTGGGGTTAATCACACGGTTATCCACAATTATATTCCTCTTGTTAGGATTGCATAGTAGCTGCATAAATCAAAGTAGATACTAGAGTGGGACCCTTCATAGCCTCGGGTGCCCAAGTATGCGATCCTATCTATGCTAATTCATAGCAGCATCAATAAGTAAAATACAAATCAGAGTTATGACATTCAATCTCATATTGCGAGAAATCCAAGAATTTCTAGGGGCACTAGCACAAGTAAAAATGGTTGAAAAGTCTACTGTTTAAAAGAGAGGAAAACAACCCAAAATCTCATGAGCTAATCCAAAATCACCTACTCAATTGACTGACATAGCTTTTATAGTCACTTTATCCACTTCAAGTCGTGTAAACCAGAAATGAATTAGCAAATATGAAGCAAGACCTACTCCCTCCCATCCCAAGAATAATTGAAGAGAGTTATCTCCAGTCAACAACATTGGCATAAAAAAAGTAGAAATGTTTCAATATTGACCATACGCAATCCTTTGTATAGATGTTGGGGCGGACGAACACTAAGACGGAATAGACCGACTAATATGCCCAATGTCCCTGTTGTAATATGATGAGAGGCTCTTCTTCCTGAAATAAAAGGATCAAAACTTTTCATGTTCTCTGCTAGATTTACATATTATACTTTCTCGTTATTCCGTAAGGATCGGGTACCCATATTATAGGACCATACAAGTCTGTTACATGAAATGCACCAAAACCAAATTAAGTTACCCCCTTCAAGAAATAAATGAATTCTAATGATATTGGGCAAATCTAAAGAAGGTTTTCCTGTACATTCATCACAAAATATTTTGAGATCCCAATACACCCAATGTCATATAGTTGCCAAGAAGCATAAGCTAGAGAACACAATATGTGCCCCTTGCCACACATTCGTAACTCAAAATATCCGGATTCGTTATAGTCTCTTCTGTGATACTCCAACTGCCCATAAATTGACTATTCCTAAACGAGTCATGAAGAGTATAACAAACATACTTTGTCTCCACATTGGATCAAGAACAGGATAAGAGGGATCAAAAACTGCTAATTCATATAGAGCCATCGAACCAGCTCAACCAGCAACCAGAATTGTATTTATTATATGGATGGATAGTAATCGATCGGGATCATTCAATACAACGGTATGAACGTGATACTAATGCAAACCCATGAAAATACCCTTTTATCAAAGAAAAATAAATAGAGACAACGTAACTTTATTGCATTAGAATATACTACTATGATTATGTAGATGAATCGATTGAACAAATTTTGATCAGACACAACAGAATCACTACTAGCTGGCACTTTAACTCAAGCCTAATGGTTTTCAGCTCGTGGGCTTTCCCGACCCATTAAGCACCACTAGTAGGTAGGGGTGTCAATTTTTGAGTCGAACACAAACCCGGCTCAAACCCAACCCAACACGAGTTCGAAAATAATACGATTAATTGATACGATTAATAAAAGGGTTAAATTAAGGTTCGATACGAACAACACGATTAATGAGTAGAGTAAATAAAAAATAATTATTTAATGAGTATTATAAATAAAAAATAAGAATTTTATAATTTTTTAAATAATATTATATTAATTATTATTAAATTAAATAATTTTTTATTAACATAAATATTGATACAAATTTACCTGGTACCAAAAATAATACGACACAAAATTAATACGACACGATAAGATAAGATAAGATATGATTGACAGCCTACTGACAGTCGTGTCAAGTCATCAACAAAACCCATTACCCCACCCTACGCAGGATAGGACATAACAGAAATTCGGTCACGGTAGCCGCCGAAAAGCAATGCCAGTAATCGTTGTTGTCGTTTCTTGTCCTGAAGTCCCACTTTGATCGTGAAGTGGTTGTGAAGGTGGGGCGGAGCAATGGACATCTCCACCGTCACCACCACCGACGCCGAAACTCCACTGCTCGACGACGTCGTTGATGGAGTCGTCGACTGCAACGGTCGCCCGGTCAACAGATCCAACTCCGGTGGATGGAGATCCGCATCTTTCATCATAGGTAACCACCACACCCAATCATTTGATTGAATTTTTTCGATTGACAAAGAGTGATTGAATTGGGATTCATTTTCAGCTGTTGAAATTGCTGAGAGATTTGCGTATTATGGGATAAGTTCCAACCTCATTAGCTATCTTACTGGGCCGTTGGGTCAGTCAACAGCCACCGCTGCCGAGAATGTCAACGCCTGGTCTGGAACGGCGTCTCTTCTGCCTCTTTTGGGTGCTTTTGTTGCTGATTCATTTCTGGGTCGATACCGCACCATAATCATCGCCTCTGTGCTCTATATCTTGGTTGGTTGCTTTCTCACTGCTTAGTTTTTTATTTTTTTTGCTGGGTATTGCTAATTATAGCTAGAAAGGTTCATATACTCGTGTGTGTGAACTGCTATCCAAGTAGAGATATAAGAAAAGGTGAAAAGTTTCCGACTGTTTACGATGTATTTGAGTTGTGGGATTTGGTCAATTTCATTATTTAGTTTCTCATTTCATTTATCATTGGAACTATTATTTAGGGCAAAATAAAGTATTCTAATCGTAATTTTAACAAAATACACCAAGCGTGAGACAAATTCTCTTTGATGGTTGTAACTGGGAAAGTCCATCCCTCGTTTGTGAATTGCTATTAAAGGAGAGATATAAGAGAGTGGGAATTGGGAATTTTGGACGCCAAGCGAAAGAATATCTCAAAAGCAATTTCTAGAAAAGGAACTTTTGTTTCAAGAGCTAACAGAGAATGGCTTCATGAACTTCTTAGTACTTTGTGGTTTAAGTATTGGTGATGTACTGTGAAAATATGTAGCATTTTGTTGGAAATGAACCAAGAATCATTTTTTTAAGTCTACTGGGGCAATAACTTATACATGGTGCGGGGAGTTAGAGACGGGATATGTACCAAGTAGCTGTTCTCTGGCATATTGGGGCTACAAATCTCATAAACTTAATAAAAAAATAGCATATTATTAATGCAAAATTTGTTTGTACCTATAGGTGTATTTCTTATGACACTGTAGAATATGAAGTAATGATGTCTGTTCCATGATTAGCACAGGTTACAGGGAGTCCCATCTGATATGGGTAACAAAATATTTCCATACTGTATAAAAAGGTGTACTCCATGCAGCCTAATCTAGTGACCAAGAAGAAAGGTGAGAATCCTTACACAGTCTCAAGGCTCAATAAACATATCCATGGTGTGCTGGAGTAATAGCCAATTTAGTGGTTCAATCGCATTCACATTCATTCTAAGAAACAAACATGATGATGAGTCACAATCCAATCTAAGTATATTTCAAAAGGATAGATTCAGATCAGTTCTACTGAATCAATCACTACCACTATGAAAATGAAGCTCCGAAAACTTCTTAGTGCTTAATGCCTAATTTTTTAATCTTGCAAATGGTCTTCGTCATGAGAGAAATTTCACATCGACACTTGAACGAAGAAGAGGATTGAAAGGAGAATTGACCAGTATGCCATTGGAGAGATGAATCACAGTTGGAGTCAACAGTATGATTTTATGGTGGGGTTGTCACGGTTGTTGTGAGGAGCAGTAGAGTGCTGAAAATAGTTGTGATTGAATTTGTGATTGTGCTGCGCACGAGTCACCACCTCTGAAGTTATTGCAACCACGACATCTGTAAGTGTTGTAATTGCCACAATTTGTAGAACAAGAGAAACCATGTCCTAGAGAAGAAGAATGAGTGGTGGAGAAAAGAGCAGTAGATATAACTAGGGAAAGAAAGAGCATTCACATTTTCTTCTTCCATTAACAAAAGTGGGTGCAAAGCAACAAACGAATGATAATGTTTTTTGGCATTCATGATCGAAAAAAATAGTGTGATAACTAGATAGTGTGATAACTAGGCAGAAGACTCTAAAGTATTTGAATCACAAGACCTTCATCAATGATATGCATACCAATGGCCTTCAGAGAGCAAGCCAAAAAACGAATATGTTGGAGATAGTTAGTCATAGAAAGGGCTCATCATAAATGATGAAACATGATCAAGAAACAATTGACCAAGGACGTTACAAGCCCCATGAGATGATTCACATCCATAGTTGAGAAGAATAATAAAAACTGACGGGGACAGAATAACATTAATCCAACTGTGAATTGTTGATGTCACATTGAATCCAAAAAGGATATTAAGGATGAGATGAATCAGGACAAGGAATAGAACCTTCAACTGACCTAAGCATACTTTGGCTTTGAAGGAATGTGCGAAAGACCTTTTTCCATGTAGTAAGATAGTTGGAATATGGGAGTTCAGGAGAAACCAAATTTTAAATGATAGAGATTGAAGGAGGTGATAAGGTAATAGATGTGAGAGAGTTTGAGAGGTTAGAAAATGTAATTGGAAGGGATGAAGAAATTGCAGCGGGGAGAATGTAGGATTCCATGTTGAAGTTGAGAAAAGAAAAGGACTCCTGAGTGCTTTGGCATTGCTAGAGCTCTGATTCCATGAAGAGAATAATTTTCCAACTTACTAAAGAGAGTTAGATCCTTGTATATATATAAAGCTGTGAGTTATGTAAAGTTACAAAAATGCCCGTGATACAAAACGTATCAAATTACAATATTGTTAACAGATATGTACTTGACATTTAAACATAAATTGGATCAAGCTGTTTGATCATCACAACGTGGTGAAATCTAACAAATATTATTTTCCTAATTTTGACCTTCCAGTTTTTGCTTTGAAATTACTTGTTAAATATATATTTGTTTATTAAGAATCCATGTCATATTAATAATGTAATTGATATTGTTAAGAGTGTTAGGGTGTTATGTGTAAATATAAGAGGGTGTGTATATGTCTTTCTTATTATTGTATGTTAACTATAAACAGTGTTGTGAAAAGCGTGCCTAGGCGAGAAGCGAAGCGAGCCTTGGTCGCCTTGAACATCCAAGGCGAAGCGAAATTAAGTAAAGTGAGGAAAAAACGAGCTTATGCGACGAAGCGAAAAAGTGAACGTTTGACTGCATTTTTTTATTTTCTCCTCGACCTCCTCCTCCTTCTTTAACATTGACCAAACTCTAGCAGAAATGATGTTATATATGTATATGTATAAAATAAATTGATTGATTCGTGTAACAGTATTATGTGACAATCTGTCTTATTATGATTAAATAATGTTGAATGCTTTGTTTTGATGTGAATGCTCTTGTTAATCAATTTTCTTGGTTAATCAATTTGCTATATGCTTTATTTGATTAATCAATTTGTGAGACTTTGTTTAGTGGTGATATTAATCAATAATGGTAGAAGTTGAATCCACATTTGCTAACTTTACATTTAGATGACGTGATTATGTCAATTGATTATTTTTAGAATATAATAATGTTCAATATTTAATATCTTGTCTATTTAAAATATGTTGATATTTATTATTTTGATTGTATTTAAATATTTTATATTTATAAAATTAACACTTAAATATTTAGGAGTAATCAAAGTACGAAACTAAAATATTTGCTTTCTTTTTATATTGTTCGTTTTGCTTTAATGAAGTACTTGCTTGCGCTTCTCGCTTAGGCCCGCAGGAGACCAGTTCACTTCGATTCGCTTTACGCCTTAAATAACACTGACTATAAATAAAAGTGGTTTGTGAGAGGTAGGTTATGTTTTTGACCACTCTCTGTCTTTCTCTAATATTGTGTTAACTATCTAAACTTAACATGATATCAAAATAAGATTAATCATTTGAAAAAAAAAAAACTATATAATTTTTGACTTTTTCTTTGTTTTCTTTTTTCTTCTTTTCTGTTCTGTCGCCGTTCTTGGCTCGATTGTAAGAACTGTGGTCATGGCCTTTATGTTATGGGTGTTGGTTTAATAATTACAGAAATGTAGGTGTGGTGCAGAGGTTAATCTTACTTTGTTGAGGAGGTGGTGTTGCATCATCGACGGTGGTTGTGATTGCACTGTTACGTCGTCGGTGGTGGGGCTGTTATATCGTTGGTGGTGGTTGTGCTAGTCGTCGGAGACTTACTGTGGTGGCATGGTGGTTGCGTCGTTGGGGATCTGCATTGTCGATAGTTGTTTGCGTCGTTGAGGCGGCGCAACGAGCAACAGGGTTTCGATTGAAACCCTAGCAATGGAGAAGATGACCCTTAGCAGGTCAGTTTGGGTCGGGTTGGCTAAACGGGTTTGGATTGTTCTTAAGCCCAGCTCAGTTCGATTTAGCCCAGCCCAGCCTAGCCCAGTTCGGTTCAGTCCAGCAAACCGGTTCAGACCCGATTCTCCTCAATCTGGTTCGGTTCAGGACCTGCTTAGTTCCGGTTCAGCATTGTTCAGTTCTTCCAGGCTAGTTCGCACTGGTTTTAGCAATACAACTCCTGTTTTCCTGTCTAATTCAAACTTTTAGCTAGTGTTCTTGGCCTAGTTCAGGTAGTCAGTAGCTTTTCTTGGTCCGATTCATCTATCCAGCAGGTGTTTCACACCCGGTTCAGGCATTTAGCCACTATTTTGGTCCGGTTCAGGCAACTAGTTCACTGTTCAGGCTTTGTCCAGTGTTCTTCCAGCCTCCTTCTTTCCCTACAAAGTTTTTTTTCCTTTGATTCTATTATTGCTATACTACTATGGAACCCAAGAATCAAAATGATGATAGTCAGGCTGATCTTATCCACCCATGCCATCGAATTTTTCTCCGATGGTTCTACTTAATGTCCCATAACATCAGTTAAACTCAATGGGAGCAATTATGTTTTGTGGTCACGATCAACTCAAGTATTTCTTAGAGGTAAAGACTTTAAGAAATAGTTAGTGGACACTAAACCCTAGGAAGGTACTCCTGGTTATGATAAATGGGAACAAGAAGATGTTCAGATTATTTCCTTGCTATTGAATACTATTGAGCCCAGTTACTTTGCTTTATCTCGACACGACCAAAGAGATTTGGGATCACTTAACCACCATGTATTCTGGCACTGAAAATTTCACTCCTGCATATGAAGTATGCAAACAGTATTTTCGTCTGGAGCAAGGTACTTTGAGTCTTGAGGACTATTACTCTCATGTTTAGGGAGTGTGTGAGGAGTTGAAGCTCTATCACCCCTTTACTACCATTGCAGTGGTTTGGTAGAAGCAACATGAGGATTTGAATGTTGTTTGATTTTTAGTTGGTTTGAAACGTGAATACAAGTCTATTCGTTCTCAGATTTTGGGTGGCTCTAGTCTTCCACCTCTATTGGAGGTTTTCTCCCGATTGCAGCATGCTACCTTCGCTACAGGTTCATCCCACATGAAGTTTGGTGTGCCTACTGATCGTTCAGCTCTTGTTGTCTTAAGTGGCCATAGTGAAAATTCCCGAGGTGGCCGTGGTAACTATGGTGGTCGCAGAGGTTAGGGAGGCCGTACTGGCAGCCGTACTAGAGGTCATGTAGGGCGGTCAGGGTCTCGTTCATGCTCTTATTGTGGTCGTCGAGGCCACACTGTTGATTATTACTGGGATTTACATGGCAAGCCTTCGGGTGTTGCTAACCAGGTTTCTTATCAGGATGACACCTTGATTCCTACCTCTATACCTCGGTCCGTTCCACTTGATTTCGTGTCAGTTACTCTTACACGGGAGGAGATTGTTCAGTTCCTGTCTCAGAAACAGGTCGTTCCATCTTCCTCCATTGCTACTTTTGCCTAATCAGGTACCGTTTTCACAGTTCTTGGATTATAGACTCTGGCGCTTTTGACCACATGACTGGTGCGTCTGATGTCGTTTCTACCTACCAGTCTACTCCTTCCACACACACTGTTACTCTTGCTAATGGTACTTTGTCTAAAATTTCAGGTTTGGGGACTATTCAATTGAGTTCAAATATGTCCCTAACCTCCGTGTTACTTGTTCCTCAGTTTCTTTTTAATTTACTTTCCATTAGCAAGATTATACATTCTCTTAATTGTTCTGTAACCTTTTATCCCTCTTCGTGTGTGTTTCAGGATCTCAAGACGAAGAGGAAGATTGGTATGGGACATGAAGCTAGTGGTCCCTATTATTTTGACTTTGATTCATCTACTCGGGCTCTAGCAACCTCGTTGTCTCATTTTCAATGACATTGTCATCTTAGACATCCCTCTCTATAGAATCTGAAGCACCAAGTTTCCAGTTTTAGCAATGTGTCATCTTTGTCTTGTGAAGTTTGTCAACTTAGTAAGCATCACCGTGTGTCCTTTCAGTCTAGAGTCACTAATCGTGTGTCTAATCCATTTGAGTTGTTACATTTTGATATATGGAATCCAATAAAGAATATTTTATCTAATAAATATTTTTATTTTGTTTCATTTGTGGATGATTATTCTCTTATGACTTGGTTGTTTTTGATGAAAGCTCTTTCTGAATTATTCTCTACATTTGAGACCTTTTGCAAGGAAATAAAAACTCAGTATGGTATTTTACGTTTTGATAATGCTCGGGAATATGAATCTGATCATTTTTCAGCTTATCTTAGTAAAACTGGTATTATTCATCACTTCCTGTGCTTACACCTCTCCGTAGAATGGTGTTGCTGAACACAAGAATCGTCATTTGTTGGAAGTCACCTGTGCATTGTTATTGCAGATGAATATTCTCCGATGTTTTTAGAGTGATGTTGTTTTCACTGTCAATCATCTTATTAATCATATGTTATCCTCTGTGTTAAATAGGCAAAACCCATATTCTATTCTTTTTCCTGATAAGCCTGATTTTCTTTAACTCCTATGGTTTTTGGATGTGTTTGTTATGTTTACAACTTGGGCCTTGAGTTTGATAAACTTGACCCTCAGGCTACCAAATATGTATTTCTTAGACACTCCTACACATAAAAAGGGTATCATTGCTATAATCTTTCTCTACGCCGATACTTTACTAGTGTCGATGTCACGTTTGAGAAATCTGTTCCATATTTTTTGGCACCTGTTCAGCCTTTGGATCTGGACTTTGGGTCGTCTCTTGTACCATCATCTCTTCCTTCACCGTCAGATATTTTGTTGTCTACTGTGTTACCATCTACTTTACCTCTGTGTATACTCTCGTCGTTCTCGCCCATTGACTAAGGTGCCCATACCGTCTTCCTTATCGGCTTATGATCCTGGTACATCAGGTAATTTAGATTTTTTACCTATTACTTTTCGAAAAGGTACTCGTTCTTGTGTTACTAATCATCCCATTGCTCATTTTGTTTCATATAATGCCTTGTCTCATGTCTTCTCTTGTTTTATCTCTTAATTATCTACTATTTCTATCCCTAAGCATTTACAAGATGTGTTATCTGATTCGGATTGGAGGAAAGCTATGGAAGAGAAAATGGATGCCTTACATCATAATGGGACTTGGGATCTCGTTCCTTTATCTTGTTTATTTTACCTCCCGGTAAACGAACTGCTGGTTGTCGTTGGGTATATACTGTTAAATTTCATCCGGATGGTTCTGTAGAGCGTCTCAAAGCCCAACTTGTTGCAAAGGGCTTTACTCAGACCTATGGTATTGATTATGAGGAGACTTTCTCTCTTGTTGCCAAAATTACCTATGTTCGTATCTTAATTTTTTTGGCTGCTAATCTTGATTGGCCCTTGTTTCAGTTAGATGTCAAGAATGCCTTCCTACATGGTGACTTGGTTGAAGAGGCATACGTGGAGCAGCCACCTAGATTTACTGCTCAAGGGGAGTATGGTAAGAGTGTATGTCGGTTAAAGAAATATTTGTATGGTTTGAAACAGCCACCGAGGGCGTGATTGGGTAAGTTCTCAGATGCAGCTTTAGAATTTGGTTTCTTCGATATCAGACAGACCATTCGGTGTTTCATAGTCATACGGATGTCGGACATGTTCTATTGGTAGTCTATGTAGATGATATTGTAATTATTGGAGATGATTCTGAGAGGATTGCCAAGTTAAAAACCTGCCTGCAAGATCGATTTCATACTAAGGATTTGAAAAAATTCAGGTATTTTTTGAGTATTGAGGTGGCTTAATCTAAACAGGGTATTTGTTTATCCCAAAGAAAATATGTACTTGACATGATATAGGAAGTAGGTTTGCTGGGTGACAGACTGATTGATGTTCTTATGGATCCGAATCAGAAACTGTTGATGGATGATGGTGCACTGTTTGAGAATCCAGGTCGGTATCGCAATTGGTTGGGAAGTTCAATTATCTCACTATTACTCGACCGGATATTTCCTATGTAGTTAGCATAGTAAGTCAGTTTATGGGGTGTCCTAGAGTACCACATTAGAAGACAGTTACTCGTATTCTACAATTTCTCAAATGTGCTCATAGCCTTGGATTGTTATATTGAGCTAATGGACATTTTTGAGTGGAAGGTTACTCAAACACTAATTGGGCCGACTCTTCTTCTGATCGGAGATCAACCATTGGTTATTATACTTTTTTAGGAGGTAACGTCTCATGGAAAAGTAAGAAACAACCTGTGATAGCAAGATCCAGTACCGAGGCTGAGAATAGGGCAATGACGCATACGACGAGTGAGTTGACTTGACTACTACACTTTTTTCAAAAAATTGAATTTTCAGTTCAACCTCTTTTACAATTGTTTTGTGACAACTATACATATCGCTGTCAATCCAGCGTTTGACAGGAGAACCAAATATATTGAGGTTGATTGTCACTTTATTCGTGACAAGATAGTAGCTAGAGAGATTACGACTGCATTTGTGAAATCTGAAGATCAGTTTGTAAGTATGTTTACCAAAGCATTGAGTAATACACATCTTACAATAATTTGTTCTAAGATTGGATTATATGATATATATAGTCCAGCTTGAGGGAGAGTGTTAAGAGTATTAGGGTATTATGTGTAAATATAAGAGGGTGTATACGTCTTTCTTATTATTGTATGTTAACTATAAATATTAGTAGTTTGTGAGAGGTAGGTTATGTTTTTGACCACTCTTCGTCTTTCTCTAATATGGTGTTAACTCTCTAAAGTTAACAGATATAATAACTCGTCATCACAATCATCATCTTATATTCTAAATCTAGCATAAGTTATAGGGAGATTAATTCCAGTTCCATTGATCACTTAAGTTACAGTCAATATATTATAATAAAGTAAAGAATTTAATTGAACTGCTTTTTCTCACTTAAGTTGAGGATAAAATTCGATTAGCGTGTGTTGATCCGTCATGTGTTTCCATGCTTATTAATTATGCTCAAGTTTTGGGCATTATCATAAGGTGCATTCTTATCATCAAATGGTAGAATAATTTAACAGATTAACAGTAATACAGGTTCTTCTAAGGAAATTGTGTATGCTTATATTAGCAATAACAATAATCTTCCATGTAGTAAAATGATACGTTGCCATCTTCTCTAATATTAGAAAACAACACTTCAATACTTCAAAAGTATGTTCCATCACATTCCTTGACTTGGCTTGTGCTTGGTTGAATAGCTACTTTGGTTCTTGGATGACCATTATTTCAAGAAGTAGACAACTAGTATTGCATATTTACAATAAGGTGCTATAAATCCACAACTGCTAGTATGTGTTGCATTACATCAAAAGTATTTTTCTGCGCAAGATATCAATAAAAGAAACGTACCAAAATGAAATCCACGAGCATATAAGAACAATCTTCCCTATCTAATGTGTATTCAACTATTCATATTTATTTCAATATGTACATACTATACATAATTTGATAAAATTTAGTGGAAACTAGATTAAATTCAGAAATACCTAATTAAGCCTTAAATGCTATATGCACAAAAGAACTGTGCCTCCCCAAAAATGATGTTGTTATAGTATGTTGACAAATAAACAGATGCATATCCTTACTCAATGCAACAAAAAGTTCGACCTACATGTTATCAAATTAACAGACTTAAGTTCACACTGATTTTTTTGTTTTTTAAAAGTTCACACAAATTACCACCTTGTTACACCATAATTTCATTAAAAGCTACCACTATGCCAGACTTTTTTTTTCTCTTTTTCAAACTCCCTATAGGTCAAGATGTGAAGGTTTTTTTTGTGAATTGTCTAGGAAGATGACCTATGCTTTGAATTAGTATCTTCTGAGGGCTTTGCAGGTTTTAACTTGATGGTTTTTCCCTTGTGCTTAAAGACATAGGTATTTTTCCACCCATAGTTTGTCACATCTAGATCAAAGAGTAACAGACGACCTAACAAGACACGAGCAACATTTATGGGCAAGACATCACAACATATATGATTTGAATAGTCACTCATCTGAATAGGAACCAAACATCTCTATGAGACTGGTAAGGAGGTCTTGTCAACCCAAACAACCTTGTAAGGTTATGGGTGTGACTTTGGCTTAAGCTGCAACTGAGCTATCGCTGACTTAGAGATGACATTCAATGAAATTCCCCTATTAATGACAATCTTGCAAACTTGACTCCCACATTGGACTAGAGTATGGAAAATATTGGTGCATTTCCATGCTTCTGTGCTTGAAGGGGTGGATAAGATGCATCACATGACACTGACAAAGGTGTCATCGTTTTGCCATTCTTCCTCATCTTCATCTAGTAGCTCTAGGGGTTCTTCATCTAAAGGATCGACTTCTTGGTCAACATCCTCTCCTTATGTGAATTCCTTAACCTTGGTCAATAGTCAAGGTACGCTGAGAGCACTGTGAAGCAATATGATTTTTGCCATGACAACGGTGACACTCGATGGAAGAACTATCCTGGCGAGAACCCGTGAGTGTAGAGTCTTGACCCCTAGTAGCATTACCACTCGAGTTGGGGTAAGTGTTACCCCTGAATGTGACAGGCTTTGAATGGGGGACACTTCGGGACCTATTAAATGGGATTGACCTCAATAGTTGAGACTCTTTGGTTTGAGAAGGTAGGCGCTGCTAAAGGGGTGGCCTAAGGTATTTTTCAATCTCTAAGGCCTTATAATATGCTTTTTCAACCGTTTCAAGAGAGTGTAAGCTATACTCTCTCTTAATCTCAGGTCTCGAGCTATTAATAAATTTTGTAAATGTTACCCAAGGCTCTTCCTTTATGTCACATCTCATAAAGAGCTCCTCAAATCGAGATAGGTAATCACTTACACTCGAGGTTAATTGATGAAAGTTCATCCACTTGTCTAAGAGTTGGTGCTTATAGTAACTAGGGAGATACTTATCTCGCAATCTTTGTTTCATCTCAGCCCACAAAATAATGGGTTGTCCCTCTAAGCGCTTTGTTCTCGTTGGACTCCCTGCCAATATCTCTTAGCCGAATTAACGAGTTTCATTTTGGAAAAACGAGCCCGATGGTCATCAGACATATCATACCCAATCAAAATAGTCATCCATTTCATCCAACCAATCTAAGAAAACAATAGGATCTAACCTACCATCAAAATTAGGAGCATCCTCTTTGACTATTTGTGTGATATCCCTAGATTCTTCATGGACATGCTTATGTCAAGGATTATGGTAACGCAGCGGGGGAGGCCAGTGGTATCTGACACATGTTCGTAAGGGCTCACGATAACTATCCATATCACCCTCTGCCGAATAGTCAAACATGACTACCTCAACTGAATCTTCCTGAAAATTTTTACGACCTATGTTTTGTCCAAAAATGACATTAGGAGGTGGCCTCTTATTTGGACACTGAACTCGACTCTCCTGAGCTACTTGCGGAGTAGGTAGGACACTTTGACATGAGTCAGTAGGATCTATCGAGATAGGCAGTTGCCTAACATGATGTGCTTGTCTGAACTTTGGTGAAATTGGTGACTTACCCTGGTCATACTCTATTGGACGTTTCTCAATAAATTTAGTCAATTGGGCTAGTTGAGTAGTAAATTGAAAAAGTTGTTGCCACATTCCTTTAACTTCCTCATGTAACAAGTTGACTGATTATTTAGTATCAGTCATATCAATGGTGAGGGTCTCAAATATTTGTTCTGGTGCAATATGGGCTCCGAAAGGTTATAATGAATGTGATGTAAAACTTGGGCTAATGTAAAATGCCGATTAGACTAAAAATTAAATCAAGTAATAAATATTATATATCAATGCAAATGGTCACACACAAGAATAAGCTTTTTGTGAAGAGACTCAAATAAACTTGAGACAAGCAACAATGTTTGTAGCATAGAATTAGGCAACTAAGTTGTAAAGGTAGTGTGTGCGGGGAAAACAAAGAAAGTTTAGGTAAGAATGTTTTTTTTTTTTTTTTTGACTTACCAACAAATATAAATACTAGTCACCAATTCTCAATGAAGAAAACTCGTACCTGGTGTTAGATATAACTCCAAGGGGATACTTGACAATTTAGAGGATGATCCTACAAATTCTGGAACTTTTTGGGGTGTTTCTGCGATTTTTGGAACTTCTGGGGTATTGTTTGTAATTTTTTGAAACTTCTTGGGGTGATTTTGTAATTTTTTGGATCTTCTGGGGATATTTCTGTAATTTTAAAAATTTTGCATGATATTGCTGTGATTTTTGAATCTTCTGGTGGTGATTTTACAACTTTTAGGGTTGAGTCTGCAATTTATGGAACTTTGGGGATGTTTCTGCAATTTCTAGCATTAGGTCTTCTTCTCCCGTTGTTGAAGTTGTTGTTTCCAAACAAAACCCTACCTCTGTAAGTCACATATGGAGGTAGTACATTCGGGGCGATAAGAGCACAGTGATAGAGTCGACCGATAAAGATCAACCACGAAGAGGCGACTTAATCTGATCGTCTTCTTCGCGACAATACTGGTTCGATTTTTTGTTTTTGGGGGAGTCCTTGCTGTGGTGTTGCTATTGCAACTGTGGGTGTGCTTATTGGTTGGACAACGACACAAAATTATGGATGTGGCAAGAAGGGTTTAATATAAATGGATAGTGATGATCTTGGTGGGGATGAACAGTGTCGCAGATGAATAGTGTCACAATGAACAGTGATGATGTGATTTGCACGAATTGAAGTTGGTCTCTAATACCAAATTGATGTAGATTAGGAAGAAAAAACTAGGAATAAAAAGATAAGAAGAAAGGGATGAGAAAAGAGAAAGAACTTGGGAAGGAAGTAATATCAATATTCAATAATAATCAAAGTATGTCAACAACAAATACCATATCTTTTTTATATATAAGGGGACCACAAACCCTAAAATAAATAAATAGTTAGAATGATAACTAAACCAGGGGCGGCCCAACCCAACTAGGGGCTCTAGGCATAAATATTATGTGGGGCCCTAGTAATGTTTATTCAATAATAATATTAGTATTAAATAGTTATCAAAATATTAAAATGTTTATTTAAAAATTATTTGTTTTGTCTTTTTTTTTTTTTGAGATACAACATACAAATTTAAGTTTAAATTTTGCAAATAAAAATTATGTTAACCGTAGTCAAATTTGGAGATCAAATGCAAATGATACATGCTATTTGTTGAAAATAAAGAAAAACATAATTAAAAATTAGTTTAACTAGTAAGACAACAATGATTGATTAGTTTCAAATAGTGTATTACTTCTACTCATTCTATTTTATAGTTATTCTTTTCATTATAAACAAATTGATCAAAAAATAGCCTTAAATTTAAGTTGTAGAAATATAAAATCATTATTAATATGTATTGTACGATAGACAATTGATTTTAATAGTAAGACTGCAAAGTGATAATACATATAATATAAACATTGGGTGAGATAAAAAAAAATAGGTTGAACTGTAGGCACCTAATTTTTTTTGAAAGAGTTTCTAAAAATTTTACGATAATACTATTTGTACTTGATTGAAGGTCTAAATACATTGGATAAATAATGTATTTTATTTAAAGTTAGCACTCCCTGTTAATTCAATTGTTAAAATGTATTGGAGTATTTAAATTATATCCCAACATGTAGATTGCATACCATTGTATAAAATTTTATTTTGGGGCCCCAAAATTTTCTTCTAGTATGGGGGCCCTAGGCAATGGCTTTAGTGTCCTATAGGTTGAGCCGACCCTGAACTAAATCTCTAAAAAGCGAAATGACAAATAAATTCTAATCCCTACGTTTGCGCCTACTATAACGAAATATAATCCGATTCCTATCAATGGTGGTGCAAAATCATTACTGAAGCCAATACAAAATAAGTGTGTGAAGCATGTATCAAAAACCAAAACATCATATGATTCATAAAAACCACCCACAAATCAAAGATTTATGAACAGAACCAAGATTTTGTCAGAAATTTCATCAAGTTTTATTGGGAACACTCCTATTCAATTTGACTATTTGTCCATGACAGAAAATTGGTTAATTGACTGTAAGTTTTAAGGGGTATCTGTGTTCCTATCTCGCGACATGATCACTTTTTCATGTTTCGAGCACTAGTTTAACCAAAAGAAACCTTTCTTTGAGAAAGTGTACAATGTATTTGTTAGAGTTATTATGTTATATATTGGACATAAGTTAGTTTGTTTAGGGTAATATTGTAATTACTCTAATACTACACAATTATAAATAAGAGTGTAGGGTAACCTAAGCCTACACAACTGATTATTTTCCTATTTCTCTAATTCTCTTCTCCACTTTCCTCTATCTTTCTCTTAATCTATCTAGCAACCCTATTATCAATGATCAAACTATCGTTTCAAAACGAGCGAAACATCCAAAACGTTTTCATTTCTAAGGAGACTGAAACGAATCAGTAATGGGATTGAAATTATAATATTTCGAGGTATTCCATAATATTTTGAAATTTTTTATAATATTTCAATGCATTTGCACGATTGTTTTGGAATGTATCTAGGTATTTTAAGATATTTTGATATATTTTAACCAATGTTTTAGAAAAATAATTCTTAAATTTTTTTATTATGTTTTAAAAATGGGTCGAAACGTTTTCGTTTCCTAGATGACTGAAATAATATATCGAAACAAAATTTTGATCCTTGCCATTTATTGCTTTTACTATTTCAACTTGGTATCAGAGCACTAGTTCAAGACTAGATAATATCGAGAACATCGTCTACAAAAATCTGGAGTGTTGATTATTGCTGACGTTGTCAGTGATTGACGTCAACAAGTTCTGGCTAGGGAACACGCCACCCTAATCAATTTCTCATGGGGATCATCATGGTTATTTTTGTTTATTTTTTTGAAGACATCTGAGTAGGTTTTCTATTTTTTGAAGTATTTTTGGCCAAAAAAAAAGGGGACAAATTTTTGGATCTTTTTTATATGCACAATTTTCTCGGATTGACTGCTTGGATCTGGTATTATTGGTGCGGATTAGGTTTTGGGAAGAGACCCACGGGTTGCCTAGTTGTTTTTGGAGTTTTTGGACAGTTTTTTTGCTGCACGGAGGTGTTGACTACACTGTTCAGGGCCTGAATAGTATACGCATGGTCTGGGTTTGTGTTTTTGTTACTTGAATTTGGCCTCTATATGTGTGTGAGGTCTACTAGTGTTTTTGACTTCACTGTACATGTTGCAGTTTTGATATCGACGCCGATTTGTGCATTCCTTTGGGCTGATTTTGATTTGTGTACTAGTATTTTGTGTGATTGTGGTGATTCTTTGCATTCTCATCCTATATTGTTGCCTAGATGGTTGGGTTTTGGTGCATAGTGCTGTGCATGCTGTCTTTGTTTGAGGTTTTTTGTGACTTGGGTTGTTGCTTATTGCTTGGTTCTACATTTGAGGGGTCTTACTTTTGACCCAGCTTGTTTAGGATGGTTTTTGGTGTTCTGGCTGTTGTTAAGGAGTTCAGTACAGTGTAGTGCTGCCGTTCAGGAACTGTTTCGGCCCTCGGCTCCCTGTTTTCTGGTTCTGTAGTCCATTAGCTGCTCTAGGTTTGTTGTTTGGCTCTTGGTTGTTTGTTTTGTGTTGAGTGATGGATTTCTAGGTTTCTGGAACAATTTCGTGTGTTATCGGCAATTTTTTTTCCTATTTGGATCTTGTTCCCATCCTTATGGCTGCTTCCAAGGATATAAAAAATCATCCAGTGGATGATGGTCGTGGTGGTGGTCGTTGTGGTGGTCGTGGTTCCACGTGGAGGTAGAGGCAATGAATGTGGATGCGCGGATTATTGCAAAGGTTGAGCATTGTGCTATGACACATATTGCTTATGAGATGTTATGAGTCCGTTCTTTACTCCGTGATATGGGACTTGATGTGTCTTACCCTATGAAGATGAGATGCATTGTGACCTATGAAGCACGGATACTACAAAATGGTCAAAGTATCGGTATTAGATACTTCTCGGATACGGATACCAATACGGATATGCAATCGATACGGCCGGATATTTATCCGATATAGTTAGGAAGTATCTTAGAATTAAAAAAAATAAATTTGAATTTCAGATACTTTAGGATACGTCGAGCATAAGGCAGAGTATTACTTGAATTTTTTGAAAAGGATAAGGACACTAGAGCAAATATGTTTGGGCTCTTATTTATAAAACAAAAAAAAAACATTTATGAATGTATGATTTTTGAATGATAGAATGGTTAATTATTATTATAGATTTTTGACAGATGTGTGATTGACTTTATAAATCATAATTATTACATTCAATATAATAATAAAATTTAAAAAAAATATATTTCATGCACGTATCATTGCCATTTCTGTATTCTATTTTTTTAGGTTTTGCCGTATCGTCATATTGTATTCGTGCTTCATAGATTGTGACAATTAAGCAACTATTTTTATTGCAAGTAATCCGGTATTTCATGAGCATATTAAATACATCAAGGTGGATTGTCATTTCATTCATTATCTCTTGATGCGAAAGGAGATTATGACTTCATATATCAAGTCTGGCGATCAGCTGGGTGATATTCTTACTAAGCCGTTGGTTCGGCCCGCCTTTAGTAATTTATGTTCCAAGTTCGGCATTTTTGATCCATATGCTCCAACTTTAAGAGGAGTGTTAGAGTTCTTATTTTATATGCTAGACATAAATTAGTTTATGTAGAGTAATATTGTAATTAGTCTAATACGACAGTTATAAAAAAGAGAGTGTAGGACAACCTAGACATACACAACTGATTAAATTTCTATTTTTCTAATTCTCTTCTCTTCTTTCCTCTGTCTTTCTCTTAATCTATCTAACCCTAGCATTGTTTTTACTATTTCAACTGTATTCAATTTTAAGTGCTGAATTGTGCTATCAAATAAACTTTTAGATTCTGATCCCCAAAAAAGAAAAAAAAAAAAAAAAAAAGACCCTTAATTTAGGACTTATAATATAGGCAATTTCTGCTTGGTAGTCCAAAGGTACATATTGGGATTCCTCATTCCAAGATGTTCATTTGGACTTGCATCAGATATATCACAAGATTTGTCAATCCTTTACAATTTAGTTGACTTGAATAATGAGTTTTTATGGCTTATGTTAAAGTCAATGAAATCTATTGCAATTAAATGTTAAGTAAAAGTTAAGGATTCTTGAAGAGTGACACGTCTTCAGTTTTAAAATTACATAAAATCTTGAATTTAAAATAGCACTGAGCAGTTCTATATTAGTAACATAAATTATTTTAGTTTGGATGTTTTTTATTTCTTAATCCCTCATATCCCTAGTGTTGTAATAACATATATATATATATATATACATAGTCTAGCCATACCCGTATCCTACTTTTTGAGATTGTGCCGTATCGTCATATCCATATTCGTATTTGTACTTCCTTGGTTTGGATCCAATAGAAAATTTGTTTAATCATTTGGACTTCTTTTCATTTCGTATGATCAATTACATTGGATCTTTGACCTTTTGGAATCTAATTTAAAATCAACCTTCTGATTGGTTGGAGATGTCTTGTTTGATCCATTTAGACTGTGTTGTAGCATAGAGTTCCTAATTCTGTACATTTATCATCAACTCAATGTTAATAGTTTATATGTTGGATTTACTTGTAAAAGAAAATAAAATTGATTCGTTGGCTGGATTGGCATGAATCACAGGGACTTGGATTCTTGACCCTTTCAGCTGTGCTACCTTCTTCTGACTGCCAATCTGTCACCAATATCAGGGCATGTTCTACTCAATTCCAAATTATCTTCTTTTTCTTCTCATTGTATCTAGTAGCAGCCGCACAAGGGGGGCACAAGCCTTGTGTTCAGGCTTTTGGAGCTGATCAGTTTGATGAGCAAGATCCAGAAGAGTGCAAAGCCAAAAGTTCATTCTTCAACTGGTGGTATTTTGGTATATGTGGAGGTACTATGATATCACTTTGGATTTTAAACTACATTCAGGACAACCTCAGTTGGGGTCTTGGGTTCGGAATCCCCTGCATTGTTATGGGCCTTGCACTGGTCATATTCTTGCTTGGAACTACTACTTATCGGTTTAGCATCAAAGGTGACGAGAAAAGCCCATTTATTAGAATTGGCCAGGTGTTTGTAAAAGCAGCTAGGAATTGGCAAACTACCACTTCAGCCATATCCATTGAGGAGGAAGCTCGGGGAACCCTTCCTCACCAAGGTTCTCAACAGTTCAAGTAAGTGAATAACTTTCTGCGTAGATTTAATAAAATATTTTCCTCGACCTATTTCATCTCCATAATTTTTTTTGAAATTTAGCCGACGGACGTGCAATCACTTTATACCATATATTGGGTTGATAGTTCATGTTCTGCACCAGTTTCACCTCCACATTGGATTGTATTTTCACTTTCTAGTGTCTCTTGAAACAAGCTGAATTGATATTGTTTCTGTGGGGCATCCAGTGCTCTCACAGAAATATTGGTCTTTTCTATTATTGATGGAATGTTACTGCAAGGCGAGGTGAACAAACTTTTGCTTAATGTTTCATTGTGAAACCCTCTGGTCTTCAATTGAATTAATGGTTTCTATCTTGTTCTTATTCGTTTTCACAGATTTGGGTTTTGTTACAGGATTGTTAACATAGCCTTGCTTGTACCATTGAGTTTGTTACAGGTTTCTTAACAAAGCTTTGCTTGCACCGGATGGTTCAAAGGAAGATGGGAAGGTATGTAGCATCAGTGAAGTTGAAGAGGCAAAGGCAATTCTGAGGCTGTTTCCAATATGGGTGACATGTTTAGCATATGCCATTGTCTTTGCACAGTCGTCAACATTATATACCAAGCAAGGAGTTACAATGGATAGATCCATCGGTTCAGGCTTTGAAGTACCTGCTGCTTCACTACAATCTTTTATCAGCATGTCCATTGTTATCTTCATTCCCATCTACGACCGCATTTTAGTTCCTATTGCAAGAGCTATGACTGGGAAACCCTCAGGCATAACAATGCTTCAAAGAATTGGGATGGGGTTGTTTTTATCTATCCTTTCAATGGTGATTGCAGCTCTAGTTGAGAGGGAACGCCTCCAAATTGCTCTAGAATATGGGTTGATTGATATGCCTGAGGCAACAGTCCCGATGAGCGTATGGTGGTTGCTTCCTCAGTATTTATTGTTTGGAATTGCTGATGTATTCACCATGGTTGGTCTGCAAGAGTTTTTCTATGATCAGGTTCCAAGTGAATTGAAAAGTATAGGTCTTGCTCTCTACCTCAGTATCTTTGGCATAGGAAGCTTCTTGAGTAGCTTTCTCATCTCTGTCATCGAGAAAGCAACGAGCGGAGATGGTCAAGATGGTTGGATTTCAGATAACTTGAATCGGGCACATTTTGATTATTTCTATTGGCTACTTGCAGGAATTAGTGCAGTGGCTTTGGTGACATACTGGTATTTCGCAAAATCTTATATTTACCGTCACATAAGTACTATGTGAGTGTTCTAAATCATAACTTTCAGTATGCCCCACTGTAGCCATTAAGCTATGTATAGGATGTGAAATATGTCTGAAAGAACAGGTGAAATTGAATCGTTATTGTTCATTAATGTTGTTTCTGTGTAATTGAAATGTTCTTTCAGAGTTAATCTAGAGAGGCTTAAAAGAAGAAAAAATAAACTAATTGGAAATCTTCCCTCTTACAATACTAAGTTCTCATAATTTTGAATTATTTAAGTAATCCCTTCCCATTAATCTCTTCCATATGTAACCATTTCTACTATTTTTGTTAACTACTTCACATTTGAATATTTCACCATCTTTACCAAGTATTATACTCATTATTTTTTTAAAAAAAAATTAATAGATATTTTTTCAATAAGGATGGGTTGGGGTGGGGTGGGGGTGACGGTGAAGGGTTGAATAGGGGTGATGGTTGAGAGCAATTGTAATTTTTGTGCGTTACATAGTACCGCTGTTAGTTGTAGCATAACATAAAATCACATCTGGGTTCAATAAACGTGAGGTTGGAAAGTCTCCATCCTTTTTTTTTTTGGTCATGAAAGTCTCCATCCTTCAAAAACTTAAAAAAAAGGGTGAATAAAACCTCTCTTTGTGTCTCTCTGTGTATGTGGAGGTGTTTGTTATGATAAAATTCTTTGCTTTAGTGTTGCAATAGCGTGATTGGCTCCTCAACGGCTCTGGTGTAACCCATTACCCATTTGTCATTTATGAATGAAATTCATTTCTATCCAACCAACTCGTGCTTCAGCATATCTCAATCCAATATTTTGTATGCTTTTTTTTTCGAAAAACCTTGTATTGTGCAACCAAATGATGGGCCAATTGCATCTCCAATTGGGTATCTATTTGGTGTATTTTTAGATTATGGGTGTGTCAAAATTTGAGTGAACTTAAAATTCAAAGACGTATGATCTTATCTACTCGAACCGACGTGAAATTCTAAAATCGTGACTATTCAAGTGATTGTAATGAAGCGTAAGACTACCTCTGAGTTCTTTTCTATACCTTATGGTTCAAGGACTTTAAATAATTTTTCAAATAAAAGCGTAATGAACTATACTAAAAAGAGAACATCGAGAATGAAAAATAACAAGTAAATTGAATCCAAATCTGGAAAACAAAATGGGTACTGAATTAAACGTTAATGAAAGCAGTAAAACATCACCGAAGTGATGATTACAAGAAAAGTAAAATTGCTCAGAAGCAAGAAATAAGTATAAGGTAGGCTAGCTCTACGAAGTGTTTGTGTGTTTGATCGTGGATCCTTTCTCAGTAACCTAGCATCTGCTATTTATAAAGATGACGTTCAACCATCAACTCATTTTTTTGGCCACTATTGTGATCATGATCTTGTCCCATGAGATACGTGGATGTGCGCTAAACCGTCTTTAATTGGCGACTCATCATATCACATTTTTTCGTTTCTCAAGATTCTAAGAGTCATATTTTTCTAACTGCTCTATCTCTTACAAAATTCTTTGTGACCGTCGTATCTCTTTCATATATAAGTTTGCTTCTTTTGGGTGTAAACAATCTCATATAAAAATTCAGATCCTCTTAGTTCTAAATTTTGTGAAGTGTGTCGTTCATTAACCGTTAATTCTTTGTGTCAGATCAGCATAAAATCCACGAATAAGCTCAATGCATTTAACATAGAGGATTGAATTTAATTAAAACTGACAAATATTCAAATTGAGAGGATCTGACTACTGAAATGCTCAAAAGATATTCTCTTTTTTGAGGGACAAATTTCAATGATTTCCTGTATAAGGAAGTCTTTGGAACCACATACTAGTAGGTTGTTCACCCTACTTGTAATGACCAACAAACCACATACAAGTAGGGTGTTCACCTTACTTTACAGGTAAGAATTATGGTATTTCATTTTTCGAACGAACCACATACCGTAATGATTAACGAACCACATACAAGTAAGGTGTTCAGCTTACTTTACGGGTAGGAATTATGGTATTTCATCTTTCTACTTGATACATTGCGATTTTTTTTTTGACATATCCTACCCGATCAAGTGGATTATTTCTACCTGAATTCTGTCCAAAACAATTGGGTTAAAAGTCGAGTAGAAAATCAGATAAACACATATTTTTTAGTTATTAATATTTGGATCATTTAACAATTTAATTAAGTAATCTGCATCAATTAAATAACACAATAAATCAATAACACTAAAGAAAATACAATAAATTTCGATAATACAAAAATAATTACAATAAAACACAACAAGAAAATCATAAACATCAATACATCATATATAAGAAAGCAAAAAATATCAAAAAAACATTAGGGTTTCTAGATTTTTGAATTTTAATTTTTAGTGATTAATCTAAAAATTATATATATATATATATCAAAACATAACAAGATGCGGAAGACATAAATCACAAGCTGTAGATAGATATAAGGAGTGGTGATTAAAATACAAATGAATTTTACTGAAGTAAAATCTTTATATTCACAAAATAAAGAAATTACAATTTATTGAAATTAACTTACAAATAGGTACTTACAAATAGGTTACTGAAGGTTGCTAGAGAAGAAGCTCTTCATTTGTATCATTATGAAGGCTACGATACAATATGAGAGTCAGGGAGAGAGAGTGTGTTGCTAGCTTATAATGAGTCTGTAAAGACTTAGTTTGTTAGGAAAGAATAAAACCCATATATAGGAGTAACGATTTCTGAGAGAATCTTTGCAATGATTTCTCTTTTGACAGTTATTGCTGCTTTAACTCTAGTAAAATGCTTTCACTTCTGTTTTTGATGGAAAAGTGAGAGTGAAATGTTTCTACTCTAGTGAATGCTGATTAAAGAGCCTGGTGAGTCCTTGATGTTGACTGGGAGTATTCTTTTTGTGGAAAAGCAGATTGATTGCTAATTGTCGGCTACTTTATTGAGGAAAAGGAGCCTTGTTGCTGGATGATTCCATCGGAATATGTAACAGACAACTTTTCTTTTCGAAGAAAGTAGTGAGTGAAGCTATCACACATAGAGATAAGAATCATGGAGTAGTGATATCTAAGTCATCATAACCTTCATAGGGATCCTAAACATCTTGGAAGGGATCCATGGAGGGACTGAATGATGACTGGGATGATACATGTGAACTGTTTTGACTAGCTATTTGTTAAAGAAGCTTTTATACTAACTCAATGAGTTCATATGATTTCTTCTTGAGTTGCTTACTGGAGTCCTTGGAGGTGGATTTTTTCTACTTTTGCTGGTGATAGTTTTGCCGATGGTTCATCTGGGACTGAAACTTTGAGGGTTGCCATAACCTGTTTTGGTAGGGTTGCCGGACCATTACTGGTTGTTCCTGTAACCATGACTGGATATTCCTGTTGTACCTGTGCAATAACGAAACTATGCTGGAACTTTGTATCCATGAGACTTTGTATTTTTTCATAAATAATAATAGACTAGAAAATTGACTCTCATGTGTTACTAAGTTTGTAAATAGAAGAGAAGTAGGTCACCTGATCCTGAAGATCAAGTGGTAGGATTTCAAGCATGGGACCGTGAACCTGCCACCACTGTGAAAACCAGGCAGGAAGATGGCTTTTGAAATCCTTGCTAAACTGTATGAACCAAGAATGAGTGTAAGACTCATCTTGATAGGGGATAAGTTTAAACCATGACTCCTTGTAGTCATAGTAACTAAACTTTTTACTATGTCCAGGAAGATCTCGGAGTAAAGAAGGGTGAGATCTCCACTGTTTTGAGAGAGATGAGCTTTAGGATATATAAAGAATGATAAATAATTTTACTAGGATCTTTACTGTCTGGAATTTCTTTAATGAAAATGGATTAGGGAAAAAAAAGGATATCTGAAAAAACGTAAAAGCTTTTTCAGGGTCATGTGGGATAAAGGTCCATCTAGGCTCAAGATAAGCATTGACTATGTCAATTGGATTACTAAGGTGAGCATGAGCTGGTTCAATGAGAAATATATTATAGGTCGGGGGCTTATTAATATAATCCGTTTGAGGACCTTTGTAATTGGGCTGAGATTTATATGGGTTAACTAGTTGATTAGGTTTAGCTGCTGTAATGGGCATAGATGCTATTAGGCTACTAGGGGTAGCTTGTTGGGCCTGGTACTGGAATGTACTTGGGTTAACTAGGGAGTATTGGTTGTTGGTCTAACTGGATTACTAAGGGCTTGATAACGATTTTCTATTTCAATTAGGGGTATTTGACTGGGCAATTTACTGGGTTTTGGATTTGGGATAGGTAAGGCTAGTTGTTTTCAAGTATCCCTCCCGGGTTTGGAAGAGGAACCGAGTTTACTATTTTTCCTGTCCGTCATAAGGTTCCTGCAGAACTTCACGGGTTAGGAAATCAGGAATGTAGTTATTACTGCCTTTAATATATTCGATGTCAAAATTAAAAATACTTAAAATAGATTGCTATCTAGTAAAAATTTGCTTACTAGCAATGTTTTGTAAATTTTTTTCCAAAACATATTTTATTGATTTACAATCAACTCTTACTAAAAAATTTTGGTTTAATATATCATCATGGAATTTCAAAATACACAAGACAATAAATAAAATATCTTTTTTAATAGTACTATAATTTGCTTGTGCTTTGTTTCAGATTCCCGAGTGGAAACGAACAATTTTCTCTAGAGAGTCTGGAGTGACTCTTTGAAGAAGTATACCACCATAACTAATATCGGAGGCATCTGTCTGAATAATTTTGAAAGAATTTACTGATGGAATATCAAGACAAGACAAAGTCTTGATATACTTTTTGACTTGCTAAACTATGAATGTATGGACTGACGACCAAGGAGGAGGATTTTCTTTGAGTCGGTCATACAATGGCTTGACTGTTTTTCTAAGATCCTAATAGAAGTCGGCAATATACTTTAAAGACCCTAAGAATCTCCGTAATTGAGTTTTATCTGTAATCTCATCAGAGAATTTATTTGCAAATTAGATAGATCTGCTAATGGGAACGATGGTTGACTGTTGGATGTTATATCCAAGGAATCTGATTGAAGTTTGAAACAACTTAATTTTACTAGAAGAGATGGCTAGATCATTGTGTCGACTATCTCTAAGAGTGCATTAAGGTGTTTTCAATGTTCTTTTACAGATCTGGAAAAGATGAGAATATCATCTATGTAGACTATAGAGAAATGATTAATTGGGTTGAATATTTCATTCATTATGTTTTGAAATTCACTAGGTGCATTTTTCAATCCAAATGACATTATATTCCATTCGTAATGTCCAAAGGGAGTTATAAATGCAGTTTTATATCTATCTTCTAGGGATATTTGAATCTGCCAGAAGCCACTTTTCAAATCAAATTTTGAAAATATTGCTAAGTTACTAAATCTTTTAATTAAATCCTGTTTGTTTGGAATTGAGTACCTAATTCATTCCAATACAGAATTTAATGGTGTGTAATTGATTACTAACCTTGGAGTTCCTCTTTCTAATTCTGCATCTGCATTTTTGATGACATTGAAAGCTCAGCATGATCAAGGAGATTTACTTTTCCTAATGATACCTTTTTGAGTAATTCAAAAATTTATTTTTATAAATTTCCATTACTTCATGGTTCATTTGGATAGACCTAGATTTAGTTGGAATATTTTATTCACTAAATTCTCTGATATAGGGTAGTCTTACCATGAGTTTTTTCCTATGCCAGAAGGCTATAGAAAGGTTAGAACATACTTATGATTCTAATTTTACTTTAAATTCTTCAATCTTCTTAATTAAGATTGGATTTGCTAATTGTTCTTGGATTCTTTTGTGATTAATTTCTTCTTTAAGAAAATTTCACTTGATTACTTTTTTGGGTTATTAAATTAAGGGACTTTGAGATTGAATAATCTTTTAGTTGTCTTAATTTCTTAACTCGTGGCTTTGTTAAGAATTTAAAAGTTACTGATTGACCAAATGGCTTGATTGTTACACCTTCAACATCTATTATAAAAGGGTACAACAAATATATGAATGGTACACCAAGAATGACTTTATCTATCATATTTTTTACTAAGACAAATGATGTTTTAAAACATATATTATCTTGGCAAATGTGTACATTTGGTAACTTATATTTTACTACTATTTGCTGAACTGAGTCTTTCAATTATTTTTTGGTAATATTTGGTTGGTATAAGCCCTTCTTGTATGCAGTTTAAATCTGCACCAGTATCAATAAGAGCTACAACTTCTATTTCATAATCTTTATCAATTATGATTTTAACTTGGGAATGCCATTTTTGGATATTTAATCTATTGATTAGATTAATCCGGTTATCATCACTATTATTTTGCGAACATCCTTCACGAGAAGGCAGCTTTGTTGCATCCAAAGGATCCACTGAAGAGGTGGAGGTTATGGGTATCCGCTGGGAACATGTTCTGGTTGGACTATGTGAGCAATCTGGGTTATCATATTCAGTTTCAAATGGCTCTTTAGGATCATAATCTTTTGATTTACTAAAATTATTTATTGCTTGTAAAAGATTTAAAGCATCTCCTAACTTCTTATCTTGTGCTTTCAAATATTTTATTTCTTGTTTTAACTTGTTAACTTCATGTTGAAGATCCTGTAAAGTTACTTCTTTCTTTTTCTCCTTACTGAATTTTTCCATTGTTTTATTAAAACTAATTAACTGTTTTTCAGTAAAAGATTGTTTAATGTCTTTTTTGACAAACAAATCTTTGAGTTGTTTAATGTACTTTACCTTTAAATTTGGATCTTCTACTTTACAAATGAGATCAATGAGGATCTGTTCTTCCTCAACCTGCTTAGTTATGATTCTAATTGTTTTACAACAATTATCTTTACAACCTAATTTTACATTAGGTTCACTAGAATCACTAGACATCGACTGATAATCTGAAGTCTTCCGAACTTCCTTCATTTTGGTTAAAGTTACTTAACTTAAGGATGTTGAGAATTTCTTCTTCCTTATCTTTAGTTAATCTTAACTGTTTTATCTTCTTCTTAACTGGGCATTTTGGGTTGATGTGGCCATTCTTTCCACAATTAAAACATTCAATTTCTTTGATATTTTTTTTCCCTGGTTTTTTCTTATTAGTTTAAGGCTTAGAAGATTTCCTAGGTTTTTTTTACTGGATTTTCCATAATATTCTTGTTTTGGAAAATTCTTTTTACTTCTTTTATAGTAATGTTTATTTCTACTATAAGGCTTACTTGACTTAGGTTTTCTATCATCTTTCATTTTTTTACTAATTTTCATATCAATATACATTCGCATTCTTTCCTTTTGAATGGTACTGATAAGATCATCATAGGTTAACTGGTCATATTCAATGATTCCAGTAGATTGATTTAATGCTTCTCTAATCTTATGGGCAAAAAGATTAGATAGGCCATTAATGAATTTCTCCTTCCAGAAAGATTTGTTACGGTTTGAGCATTACTCTTGAGATGAATACGTCTTTGTACCATCTAAAATCACTAAGTGTTAGGCATCTTAGATTACTTAACTGATCATGAATTCTTGCTTCTATGTTACTAGGAGTTCCTGCAAAATGTTTGATTATGGTGAAGATGAGAGTGTTAACTCCATCTGATTTTGCTCTTCCAATTTTGTCATCAAATATTTCATTCATAGAGTTTATTGGATTGAATTGAGAACTGATTACTAATATTTTTTTCTTCAAATTGAAGATCAGGAGGTGTTGATTTTGAATACCAATTATTTGTAATACTGGTTGGATTAACTTTAGAAAAAGTTAATTTATTAATATGTTGACTATCGATATGATGCAAATGAAGAGCTTCTTCTCTAGCAGCCTTCAGTAACCTATTTGTAAGTTAATTTCGATAATTGTAATTTCTTTATTTTGTGAATATAAAGATTTTACTTCAGTAAAATTCATTTGTATTTTAATCACCGCTCCTTATATCTATCTACAGCTTGTGATTTATGTCTTCTGCACCTTATTAGGTTATGACGACTTGAGTATCACTACTCTATGATTCTTATTTCTATGTGTGATAGCTTCACTCACTACTTTTTTCAGAAAGAAAAGTTGTCTATTACACATTCCGATGAAATCATCCAGTAATAAGGCTCCTTTCCCTCAATAAAGTAGCCGACAATCAACAATCAATCTGCTTGTCCACCTAAAGCAGATTCTCAGTCAACCACAAGGACCCACCAGGCGGGTAGGGTAGGACAGGAATTTAAAATTTTCGCATTCCTACCCAATTTTTTATGGAATACCAAAAAATCTTTTGTTAGCCTAACCGATTCTTTCGAATAGCTGATCAATAAGGTCGTGTAGGATAAGTTAAAATCAAAATTTGTGAATAATAAAAAATTTAAACACCCTTACATACCAGTGCCGAAGGCATTGGCCAAACGCATGTGCAGTATGGCACCCCTGGGATTTACATTCTCTTCATATACTTTTTTTCTTTTTCTATTTTTCTTTTCTTGACATTTCATTCACCATTAATAACTAATAAATTAACTTATTTTCAATGAGTCACACTTAAATTCAAAGTAGGTGATCGACCAAGAACAAAATAAAAAAAAATGTAATGGAGGGAATTTATGATATTTAAAAAGCCCCTTTAATTACTTTAATCTCCAATGAGAGTTCCTCCAAATATACTACACGAGGTCATTAGGTCTTCACTTTGGCAATGAAATCATAGATGCACAGTAGCTCCATAACGAGGTTTTTTCATTCTTTCAATTGTTTTACTTTATGTTATAAAGTTTTTTGAGTCTAATTAGTCCAATTAACGATAAATGGAAATTTGATGCAAACTTCTCAGCTCTCCTACGATTAGATGTAGTGTCGTGTCTAAAACTTTATAACAATTAATGATAAATTGAAATTTGATGCAAATTGATAATCGAAAATGCCACACTGTTCAATTAGATAAACTTTAGGTACATGAAGTATCCAATAAATATCATTTTACCTCTGAATTGTCATATATATATGTGCTAGTAATAATTCCATATCTAAATATACTCTGTAATACTCAAAATTAACCCTTGATAGGACAATATTTTATATTTTTAAATAATAATTTATTTTTTTAAGTATATAAATTAAAATTAAAATGGATAGAGAAAAATAAAAAAGAGGCAGGGGTGAGCGAAAATAGATCGTGTAGGGTGTAGATGAGTGGAGTTATTTGATATTGAGGAGTAAGTTGATTGAGTTAATATTTTTTAGCAGAAAAAAATTAAATTGAATTAAATTTTATATTATTAAATTAAATTAAATATAAAATAAATTAATTTTAATTGTTATTATAATTTTATAATTTAAAAATTCATCTTGCTGAGTGCATAAATATACTCATAAATATATGAACGATATTACATGAACTTAAAAAAAAGACTTAAAAACTAGACTTGATAATTATAGCCATTGATTTCACTGTGAGTTCTAGTATTTATTGGGATCCACTACCTATTCAATATTGAGATTATCAAGTCTAATTTTTAAAGTCATCTAATATTCCTCTAAATATATTTTACTAAATATGTGACCGTAAGTTGGTTTACAGTTGGATAGTCTGTGTCCTGTTGATTGACAAAAGCTGCAAATGGATTTAAATAGGTATGCTCAAACTTTATAATAAGAAAATAATGTGCGTAAGTAATAGCAGCATTCTTGTTGGTGGAATCCAATAATTCAGAGGTATGACAACTGGCAGTTGGACCTTCCCTGTCACAATAGACATTACATTACTTGGGCAACTCCTTAATCATTCCCATGTCCAACCTCGTTGCATAAAAAACTGTAACAGACAGTAACGTCAACCATCATTATATTCCCTCCTTCCTAACTGGAATGATACCAGAATACGTAAAATAATCACATTTTGGTCGTTAATGAATTTGAATATGGACCACAAACATAAAATTTATAAACTTATCAAATCGGACTTTAAAATTTAGATTTAGATTTAATTTGAATATGATTTAAATCCGATCTGTTGACAGACCTACATCCATTGATTCGAAATGATAAAAAAATTGTGAGTTAACAAAAGTATAAAACTAATGAGTTTGTTAGGAATACATTAGCTCTTAAAAAATTTATAACTTGGTTAAAAATATTTGTTTCTAATTTATTTTTGTACTATTATTGTTGGATTATAAATCACATTGAATTTCAAGTTATATGGAATAAAACACGAAATAAAGTACACTATTCACAGTTTTGTTTACAAATCACATTGAATTTCAAGTTATAAGGGATAAAACACGAAATAAAGTACTCTATGCACATAAGTATAGTTTATAAATCACATTGAATTTCTAATTAGTAGGGATAAAACAAGAAATAAAGTACATTATCCACTTATTTGAAATTATTTGTGAAAAAGGTTAGGCGTATTGGTCCAACTAAAAAATTATGAGGCTTAATGGTTTCTTTAGTCTTTCAATGGGTTTGGGCTACATTATTCACGATCTTCATTATAATTTATGAGGTTGGGTAGAATCTCTAGAAAGTAGCTTAAGGTCTTAGGGATCTAGGGTTGTGGTAGAAGTTCTCTAGATAGAAGGTGAGTTTTTACTTTTAAAAGGCTTTTAAGATGATTGTCGTAGTTTAAGAAAAGACACTCCCTATTTATAGGTTCGGAATAAGGGTAATCTTGATCAACAAAAAAATTTAGATTCGCGAACTATCCCTCAATCGGTGGGAGGGCGGTGGTCACGGGAATGAAAATCATATTTTAAACTTGACCAAGGAAAGTAGACCACTCGAGTGACCATGAGACTGCTCGAGCGAAGTTAGGGACTGCTCAAGCAAGCTCATAGAGTGAGTCTTGTTCTCCTTTTGTGGTTTTTCCCCTTTCTATTCCCTAAATCATAAAAAGACTACTCTAGCAAAGGCTAACAAGCATAGGGTAGTCCATACTGATTTGTCAAGTCTAAAACCAAACAAAAAACTTGTCCGTGTGAACATTAAAGGGTGTTGCTCAAGAAGGGTCCGATACTGACTCATTATGTTTTCAAAGCACAAACGATTTAAAAAATCTTTTTCATTTAAAAACACCTATGAGCTATACACGGTTTAATCCCTAATTCTATTTTAATTCCAATTCTCCTAAGTTTATTAAACCAAGGGATCACTTTAGATTTCTAGGTCATTACATTTGTCCTAAGTTTGAAGGTGTAATCGGAGTGTAAATAATGTAGCTTTGACGCTTATCTCCTCCCTTCAATGACGCTTTCATATCTTCAATCTTTATAGTATCATGATTATATAATAGGTTGAGATTTACAATATGCTCTACAAAATTAGTCAATTATAAACATATATCTAGCAATCTCTTCCTTTGGCAATTTCATAACAAAATACATAAATAAAAAATTAAGATTACAACCCACAGACCATTGACAAAACAAATTATAAATCTAATATCAACGCTCATGCACACGTCCTAGATCTCTATCTTAGTGCAAGATTTACATGATAAGATATTGCTTGAAGATCATAATCCTACACATCATTACTCAAACCAAAACCTTGTGAAGAGCATTATATAACAGAGAATTAAATAACACAATTGCATGTATGGTAAGCACCAAGTTAAGCATACGACATATTTATGTATACATCACGCAAGTGCATATATATAACATATTAAGAACTAATTTGCACATATTCTTGAGAACCTATTGATATAGTAGTGTCAAACATATCAAGTTCTCTTCCTTAGTTGGTGTGCACAAGTAAAATAACTAGTGAAAAAAATAAAATAAGTGTAAAATAGGTGACTTTATGCCAAGTTTGTAAATGTACTTCCCTGAGTATTAGAACAAACTCCCCCTTACTATTTTTACATGCAATATATCTAGGATAGTCAAAAGTAAATCTCCCTGATTTCTCTCAGAAGTACCTAAAATATTCTCCTTTTTTTTTGTCATAAATGTTAACCCAATGATAACATATGACAAGTATGGTATAGAATCAACTTACCCACCATATTCTTTACTTATTTGCTATAAATATCAACCCAATGATAATGTATAACAAGCGTGACATAGAATCATGGTATAATAAGAAGATTTAAACATACACTAACTAGCTAAATTATGCATGTAAAGTAAGCAAATGACAAATAAGACATATAACTCAAAGTTTAATATGACATAACATCAATAAACAGGACTAAGAGTATTGTCACAACAAACGAAAATTAAAGCAAACAAATAAAAATTCAATAAAAAGAAAAAGTCAACAAAGAATAGAGTGCATTAGTATAGACCACGAATGAACAATAAGCACTCAAACTCCCATATGACCTAAACTAAAGTCTCTAAAATAGCTCAAGTGGATGCATTATCACCGCAGGCTCCACCATCTCTTGGTCCACCATCATGTCTGGGTAGCTCTATGTTTAAATCTGAGTTGTCTGGCATTGGCTTTCCCTTGATTTATTTACCCCTGATCAATCTTTGAAGTCATCCAATTCTCTAAGTAAGCAAACCAAAGACAATTTATTGAATTGTCTCCATGCTCAAAATCCAACCATCAATGTATCTAGTCTCTAAGAAGTAAGACAATGATGCTCTTCCATACGCTGATGTATACTAGAAAGCATATAAACAAACAATGGTAACTGAGGAGCAAACATGTATAAAATGGGCTAAAGTGGTGGCCTAGACGTACTAGTCTCAAGATGAACTGGTGGATCTCCTATAACTTCTCTTCTCCCTTCAACTACCATAATAGAATCATCCTAGACGTTGCTTTTCTTCATTGAAATCTTCTTCAAGGGCCTCATAGGGTACTACAATTGATCCCTTGGCAGAACAACAACTCATTTGCCCTTGCAGATACGAGTTATCAATGATCCAAAAGGTAGACTATCTAATATTCTCTCTTCTAACCAGGCTCGTCGAATAAACCCAAATATCATTGTTGACAAATCGAGATCTAGCCTTATTCCTATAGCATATAGAAAATGTGCTCTCTGACATGAAAAGTCTAAGATGTGGAATTTCGATTCTATGTTGTAGTTGGCTGTGAGATTCAACATCCTATATCTTGGGGTTAGATTTTCTTGGAAAAAGTTCAAAGAAAAACCCAAATTTCACCATATGTGGCCAAAACAAGGAAAGGAGGCAAATCCTTAATCGGTCTTCCATTGAGGGCATCATTCTCTACCCTAGGCAGGCTAAGTGCAGTGGCTATGAGATCGACAAAAAGCACGAACTAAACCCTGAAAATATATACAGGAAAGTGATCATCATGGGGATCACTTATGTGATTATGAAACTCTCTCACAATGTTATCATTCAAAGCCTCGGTGTACTCAAATAGTTGTGTCCACCCACGATTGGCCAAATTTTCAAAGATAGATGGATTTATTTTTATTTGGTTTACTCTTCGCTCAATCATAATTGGGCTAAGAGCATACTCGATTCTATTTCTCAATTCAAATTTTGTTGTCTGAAATCACGTGTTCTCATCAAAATCAATCTCGATCTCCACTTGTGGTTTCGTAACCCTAGGCCTTTTCTTAGTGCTATCTTGTCAAACAATCTATGAATCTAGGTATCACTTCTCAGTTCACCAAAATCTAATCCAGCACCCCAAAGTCAATATAAAAGGACTCAAGTTTATACCTTAACCAATATCATGGTTAGATGCTCCATTTCTTCAATATGTCTCTTCACTAAGGGGTCTCCTTCGACGTTATGTGTAACTTTACTTGGATTCAACTCTGAAAAGGATCTTCTATGGCTCAATAAATCATGGGCACACCAACGATACCTGGTATGCACACTGTTAGGCACTCAATATTACATATTTCATGATTTAATCAATTCATTTTATGTATTGATTCGTTGTTTAATTCTCTGAATTATTTTATAATTTGTTAATGGTGTGAATTTGTGTTTGTAGGTGCATAGGAGAGGAGCGAAGGGGATTCAATGGAAATATCATGGGAAGGAATAACAACGAGGAGGAAATGAACCATGAAGAACAAAACAGGTAATTAGGAAGACCTTGATGTACCAGTACAAGTTATACCGGTTCATCTTGCTACAAAATTTATTGGTACTTGTTCATCCTTCTTTGTATCAGTTCATCGAGTTATAGAAGTTTATCAGAGGTTTACAAAAGTTCATTAGGAAATCATTGTACTAGTTCATCAAACCTTTGTACCAGTTCATGAATTTTCAAAAGTAGTGTTATCAAAATCGAACCGGACTGGCTGGTCCAATCGGTAAACCGATGAACTGAACCCCAAGCCGGTTGTGTTCTAAGATTGGACCGCTTAAGGAATCAAACCGCTAAAAACCCAATCAAACCGGACAATTTTTACCAAACAAGTGTGCTCCGGCCGGTTCAACCAATCCAAGCAATCACTTTTTGCTTTAAAATAAAAAAATTACACTTATTCTTAGTTGTCACCAGGCTGTTAAGCCAAAACCATAGTACAACTGCGTCCATGCTTTGGTTCACTTTTTTTTATAGAGGCATAATGGTGGTTCTTTGCAATTGTTTTTCGATGTGGGATTCATTGTTATCAGTTAGCAATGTACAATTAGCCTTAGCTATATTCTCTTATTGCATTATAGCTTTTCTTTCAATCTTTTTTCTTATCATAATATTACTACTTATATTAATATGCAATTCCTATTTGTAAATTGTTGATATTATATTAGATTTTATAAACATTCTAAGAAAATAGGTGATTTGTAAATTCTTTTTGTGTTCTTATTTGATCTACCATAGCATAAAAATGTTATTTTTTGTACATATTCAAATTTTTTGGTATATTCATCATTATTAATAATATATTTTATTTTTTTATTATGCGACCAGTCAGGCCAGTTGACTAGGTCCTTTTGTCGATTCGATGTCCGGTCCGATTATGATAATTATGTTAAAATTTTTTGTAAAAGTTCATTAGAAATGTGATGAACTGGTTTGTCAAACCTTTGAACTGGTTCATCATCATACATTTACGTCACACAAATTCCGAGATATGATTCGTCTGCGTGGCAAGGGAACCCACAGCTGCAAAACAACCAAAGAAACTACACACTTAAGGGTTTGCTTTGTTCATTCCCACACTCAAGGGGAGGCTACCAATCCCCATGAGCCCACTTGTAATTGGATGGTGTCACCTTCCAAAGTGACATCGGAGCATTACATTGGACGACACCAGCAGAAGAACTTTTCTTTGGGAAATCACCCACACCACACACTTTGGCCAATGAGTAGAAAGAAGAGGAAAAGTTTTTTTTTTTTGCTTAGTTTGGAATTCTTAGTTGTAGTTTTGAGTTTTTAGGTTGTGAAACTTTTGCCAAGCTTTAGAAAAGACAACGGGAGAGTTTTCCATTTCATTTTCAAAGCTTTTGTTGTTTGGTTTGGGCAAAAATGCTTTCCCTTCCAAAGATGCTTTACTTTATCAAAATTGATTTTTTCCCATAATGATTCAATTATTCCTCTCAAAATATGCTCGCACCTCTAAAATGTATAAGTGTGTTTTCCAACCGTAGGAAATGTGTGCAATGTAGTAACTCAAAAAATCTAAAATTGTCTCCTCAGAAACAAATGGAAACTTGAATGGTTATGTTTTTGCAAAGTAAAATAAAAACCCTTTGGTTGAGTGAAAAATGGTGAGTGTAACAACTAGTGTAGTAAATTCAAATGAAAATAATCGGTCAATCCTCAAAAATCATTTCGTCATAATCAAGCTTATTGATTCTCATTTATTACTCATTCAAGCTTATAATCAAATTCACTTGGATGAAGAATATTCAAAAAAAAAAAACCAGTTTGAAATATATGTTGCTTCAAAGATAGGTAATGAAATCTAGAACGATAAATACATAGATGTATACATATACTCCAAGCATTACTCGTGCTGAAAATCCGTCGAGGATAAATCAAAGAGTATACATAAACACTAGTTTTCAAAAATAATTTTTTACCATCTATAAAGCATACTACATAGTCAGAATGTATTAGAGAATCAATAATGCTTAATCACAAGCGAGAATCATCCCTCGAATTGCGCCGAAACTTAGTCGGAAATAAAACCCATAACACTGAAATCGACAATAAGGAAGATTAAACACATATTGGAGAAGACGGTGAACCCTAACTGTAAGGATTGGTCACTTCGATTGATCGATGCCTTGTGGGCATATCGTATTGCATTTAAAACATATTTAGGTATGTCTCCCTATAGGTTAGTGTATGACAAGGCCTATCATTTTCCGGTAGAGGTTGAGAATTGTGTATACTGGGCTATTAAGTCATTGAATTTTAATTTGGGTCTGGCCAGTGAGCATAGGAAGTTACAACTTAATGAATTGGAAGAAATATGTAGGGATGCATATGAGAGGACTTGAATTTACAAAGAAAAGGTCAAAGTTTTTCATGGTAATTCTATATTGCGAAAGACCTTCGATCCAGGTCAAAGAGTACTTTTATATAATTTTTGTCTTCATCTTTTTTAGGAAAATTTCGCTCCCATTGGACTGGTCCTTATGTAGTTTTCATTGTTTATTCTAACGGGGCCATGAAGGTAGAAAACCCTCAGAATGGGAAGACTTTCAAAGTTAATGGACAAAGACTTAAGTCATTCTTAGAGGGTTTTTAATCTGAGGAGGTTGTTGAGGACTTAGCTGATCCTATGTATCAGGATCCTGCTTATGAGTAGTTCTTTTTATTTTATTTGTTAGTTTAGAGTAGTTAGTTTATTTTTATTTTCTATAATGTTTATTTTGTTGTACTTATTTCTTTTGTGTTGTTTCTTTTGTGGTTTTGCTGCTAGTGGGTTCTGTTGCCACGTGGACAAATTATAGCTCGGGATTTGTGTGATGTAATTGTATGATGATGAACTGGTTCAAAGGTTTGACATACTGGTTTATCAAATCTCTGATGAATTTCTACAAAACTTCTGAAACCTTATGAACTAGTACAAAGCTTTGATGAATCGGTACAACACTTTCCTGATGAACTTATGATAAACCTCTGATAAACTTCTATAACTCGATGAACCTGTACAAAAAAGGATGAATTGGTGTAAATAAATTTTGTAGCCTAATGAACCGGTACATCAGGGTCTTCTTGATTTCCTACTTTGCTCTTCTTGGTTTATTTCCTCCTCATTGCTATGCCTTTCGATGATATTTTCATTGAATCCCCTTCACCCGTTCTTCTCTGTTTTGCACATACAAACACAAATTCACACCATTAATCAAATTACGACCTAATTCAAGGAGTTAAACGAATCAATACATAAAATGAATGGATTAAATCATGAAATATTTAATATTGAGTACCTAACATACCCCCAACTTAACCTTTCCTAGTCCCTACCAAACCAAACATTGAAAAGTATGTTTTCATCCATTCAACAATGCCACACACAATTAAACTAACCATACATTGAGGCCTCTAATGCCATTCACAGTAAGGTGGAGCAAATAAAGTCCATAACCACCCTGAGAAGTGGAAAAGAATTGACAAAAATATTTTATTGAAAGTCTTAAAACCTACAGAAAAAGAGATTGAGGAAGAATCTAAGGAGTGTGAGAAACTTGATCAACCCGACATTGTCAATTTAGATGAAAGCAAGTGTTCTATTTCTTCACCTTACTCCCAAAGATTAAAAGCAACTGCTAAATATACTGACAGAGCAAAAATTCTTGAAGTGTTTAAGCAAGTAAAGATTAGCATTCCATTGCTTGATTTCATATGAAAAGTGCCCTCATATGAAAAGTTTTTGAAATATTTATGCACTGTCAAAAAAAAAAATTTAATGTTCAAAAGAAAGCCTTTCTAACAGAGCAAGGAAGTTCTATCCTGCGGACTAACACTCTGCCGAAGTTCAAGGATTCAAACTATCCTACCATTTCTATAATTATTGGGGATCACCTAGTGGAGCCAACATTGTTTGACTTGGGTGCAAGTGTTAAGCTTCTACCTTTTTCAGTATACCAGCAACTAGGATGGGAGAGCTAAAGCCGACATCAATCACCCTCCACCTGGCAAATCATAGTGTGAAAATGCCGAGAGGAATAGTGCAGGAAGTTTTGGTGTAAGTGGATATATTTTACTTTCTTGTTGATTTTATTGTCCTTGATACACATCAAATATGATTTACATTGTGTTTGTTGCCGATTTTGATGTTATGGATTTGCTTTCAGCTAAGTTTTGGCTCGATCTGAGGGATGATTCTTGCTTGTGATTAAGCATTATTGATTCTCTAATGTGTTCTAACCATGTAGTATGCGTTATAGATGGTAAAAAAATTATTTTTGAAAACTAGTGTTTATGTGTACACTTTGATTTATCGTCGATGGATTCCCAACATGAGTAATGCTTGGAGTATATGTATACATTTATGTATTTATCATTCCAAATTCAATTACCTATCATTGAAGCAACATATATGTCAAACTAATTTTTGTTGAATATTTTTCGGCCGAGTGAATTTGATTATGATCTTGGATAAGTTATAAATGAGAATGAATAAGCTTGATTATGACTAGATGATTCCCATGGATTGACCGATTATTTTCATCTGAATTTATGGCACTAGTTGTTACACTCACCATTTTTCAGTCAACTAAAGGGTTTTTATTTTACAATTATTTTGTAAAATATTTGTGTTTTGAAAACATAGTTTGAGTCACAATCAGACCTCTATTTGAGCAACGCCCTCTAGTGCTCAAGAGGACAAGTTTTTGCATCATTTTATGCTTAAAACCTGTAGGGAATGATCTATGCTTGCTAGATTTCGCTAAAGCGGTCTCTTTATGACTGAGGGAAGGAAATGGGAAAAGGCCATGGAAAGTAGAACATGGCATGCTCTATGATCTCGCTCGATTGGTGCCTTCCTTTGTCATGTTTGCAACGTTATTTTCACTCTAGTGACAACTATCCTATGGCTACCCTCTTATAGATCGAGCAATCATTCACGAATCTAAGTTTTCTTATTTACTAAGACTACACTTATTCTAGACCTATAAATAGAGAGGGCATTTCCTATATCTTGGTTAAGCCTCTTGAGCCTTTAGAAATCTTTCAAAAAAGAGAAATTCATTACTCTACCTCGAGAGCTTCCACCACAACCTAGATTCCTAAAATCCAAAGGCTACCTTTACTAATTCTACCAAACTTCACAACTTGCAGAAGAATAACTTGAAGTTTGACAAACCCATTGGTGTGTGCATACCGAGGATTGTTGGCATACCTATAATCACTCGAGGTCTAGAAGAATCATGCGGTTAGGGGTCAAGCGAAGCTACACCAGACATCAGAGAAGGACTCTTGGTGGAGAGACATAGCAAGGAAATGAGCGTCTAACCATAGTATTGGTTGAGGTATAAGGCTTAAGTACTTGTATGTTGACTTGGAGAGTAGTGAATTAGACTTTGGTGAACCAAGAAGGTTCTCCTTAGTTTTTCTTGAGGAGGGTTTTCAAATCAAAAAATTACTTGTGTTATTTATTGTTTATCGTATACGCTTGCACTTGTTAGCACACAAGTGCACTATGTGTTTGTGGATTTAATTGATTGACTATTCATCGTGCATTGAGTGTGAGAACCCTTTTTACACACCACAAAGACCTTTAACCATGAAGATTGATTAATCTTTGTGAGAAGAGGTAATTGTAGTAGACATAGATTTTAATTGATAAGAAATTTGGGCCAAAATTGAAAAACTTATTCACCCCCTCTAGGTATAGTGTCATGGTCTCTACGTGTATAATTGTGAGGGAAGATCTACATCAGGTTTTCCCTCACTAAACAATAATTGGTATTAGAGCGTAGTTGTCCTAAGATCATAAGACACAAAGTAGGCATATCTTATTTTGGCTTACTTGCCTAGTTTACCTTCAAGAGATCTACCATTACTACAAGTTTGTTTTGGATGGAATCTCAACAGAAAGGTGGTTCAATTGCACGACCTCTTGTCTTTGATGGTTCTAACTTTGCTTATTGGAAATCTCCCATGAGAGCATTTCTAAAATCAATAGATGAGAGAGTATGGTTAACTGTGCAAGAGGGTTGGAGCCCTCCCACCACCACCATACCAGTTGAAGGTGGTGAAGCAATGATTGAATTGAAATCCCCAACAACTTGGTCAAAGACCGAGATCAATTCAGAGGGGTGGAACTCTAATGGCTTGAATGCGATATTCTATGCCGTGACACTGAACAGGTTCTAAAGGATTGCAAATTGCGAGACTTCAAAGAAGGAATGAGATATTCTTGTGGTTTAACATGAAGGAACTGCAATGGTCAAGATGTCATGTTTTCAAAGGTACACCTCACAATTCAAGAGGTTGAGGATTGAGGTACCAAAATCGACGATGCCACCATTAAATGAAAAATATTGAGATCTCTACAAGGGAGATTTCATGCTAAAGTGACCTCATTTGAGATTAGTGTCAACATCACCACGGTATCGATCAAAGACGTTGTAGGGTCGATTTTGACTTTCGAGATAAACCTTCTTCCACCCAAAAAAGTGAAGAGTGTGACATTAAATTCCAAAATCAAAGAAAGGGGGTGAGTCACACCAGTTAAGAGAAGAGGGCGTAGCCTATCTTGCAAGAAAATTTAACAAATACTTTAAGGCTAGTGGTGTCAAATCCTCAAGGTTGAAAAGAAATCCAAGTAGACCCAAGTCTCCTTATATGGGAAAATAAAGTGGGGGTAGACCTTCTCGACACGAGGTTGAGAAGAAGGGATAAGGTATCAAAATACTATGTGTGTCATGGGTTTGGACATGTAGTTGTGGAATGTCCTAGTGCTAAAAAGGACATGCCCAAGGAGAAGAGGAAAACCTTGAAGGCTAAGGTGAGTGAAAGTGGAAGTGAGTCCACAACGAGTGTTGACACTTCTTCATCAAGTGATGAAGAAAACTTCATAGCCTTTGTCGGCTCAAACTCCCCCCCCCCCAAAACAAGAAATTTCCAAGATTGAGGAAAAGGAAGTTGAGTCTAGCCCTATTATCAATGTAGATGACTAGTATCTACAAGTGAAGAAGAGACCGAGAGTGTTGAGGATCTTCAAGATACGTATAATGACTTATATAAGGAGTGTCTAAAACAAGGAGAGAAGTTGCTTTCATTGAGCACGAGGCTCAAAACAAGTGAAGATGAAAAGAAAACGCTTCATGTGGACTTAGTTAAGTCCAAGGCTCATTTTGTTGGGCTTGAGGAGGAGATGTCCCTTCATGAAAAGGTGAGCTTCCTTGAGAGAGAGCACAATGGGCTTGTAGATTCTATGAAGAGTCTTGAGTTTAAACTTATCAAACTTGATAGAGACCTTCACGAATCACAAGAGCTCTCAAAAAGACTTTCCCAAAGCACCGAAAAGATTGATAAAATGTTGGCTATAGGGAAAAATGTCTGTGACAAAAGAGGATTAGGTTTCACTAATGAACACAACACCTCCACTTCTAAGACCGTGTTTGTAAAGGGTGATCCCAACCCTACACCCCCACAAGTAAGCACAAGTCCTAAAAAGACTAACATTGATAAGGATAAACAGTTAAAGAATCTGGTTTAAAAGAATACCAAAACCAAATCACTTGTGTTTTACTTGTGGTGATCACGGTCATTATAGTGCACATTGCATTCAAAATAGGGAAGTCTTAGACAAAAAGCTCATGCATCTAGCACACCAATCTAAAGCTTTAAATAACCAAGTTTTCAATCTCTCCAAGCTTTTAATGCATCATCATCATATGGACCACATGCTAAAGTGTCAAAGGCTTCTTCTACCCCCAATGTCAAGGTTGAGCTATACACTTCTGGGGAGAAGAGAGCTAGTCCTCCACCCATTCCCCGACCTAACTTGGGTTTTAGGAAGGAAAAATAAGTTTGGGTGTCTAGGGAGGACCTTGAGAAACTCACCATCTCAACCAAGATAGAGGCCTCGAGTGCTTCTAGTAAGGTCATAACACCTAAGAAGTAGGAGAGGTGAGAATATTGACGTAGGTGATCTTTCATGCATTTTATCGAACACCCTCGAGTCATACATTGTGTATATTTTTTTCGTTTTTTTTGATCATTTTTTTTCTATATGAAAATACAAAAACATTTGAAATTTGAAAAATCAAAAACAAAAGAAATTAAAAAATCCAGAAAGAGTTTGATGTTGAGTTTGACATTCATTTGTAGGATTTATGGTAATTGCTTTGCTTTTCATTTTCTTGTTTTGATGCATCTTTGTGCATTTTTTTCCTTGCATATGTTTATCTTGAAAAATATAAAAAAAAAATGGAAAAGAAAAAATCAAAAAGATTTTCTTTTATATTTTTTTCTTTGTTTCATGATCATGATAATTCACACTTTGATTTGCATTGAAATTGTTTCATCCTAAAGTCAAAGTTGAAATGTGCATTGCACTGAGTCATATTAGGGGATAGAGGACTTAATGACATAAATTCAATTGCATGATTCCTTAGCCAAAGTCTCTTTCATCCTAGCAAGCTTGGGTAGTATTTACCTTTAAAAGATTTAAAATCAAGTACACACATGTCATTTATCTTCACACTTAGGAGTTTGATTTGCTTAAATTATTAATAAACTTAAAGGACTCTAATTGTTGGTGATAGAAACCTCGATCCCTTAAAATATTCAAAAGGACAATTGTGAGAAAAGAGCCAAATGTAGCCAAATTTAAAAGGTGAGGCAAAAATAAATGGCTAAAAATAATTGTACTTAAATTATTAAAGGACTTATGCTTCATTGAAAATTTCTCATTTGTAAAGCTCATAGAGCTCATGTTAATAATGTCTAGTAACATACATTTAAGGTATGGAATTTACAATTGTATTGATTGAATCCATATAATAGATGAGATAAAAGAAAGGAGGAGTTGTCAAAAAGAGTATATTTAGGACACTCACTAATTTTCATAATCATTTGAATTTTGAGCATTTATTGCTTAAATTTGAAAATTGTATTTGATTTTGATGCAAATTTAATCCATGCATTGCATTGAATTGTTTTTAGACTTAATTTACATCATGCATGCACATTGGAATTTGAAGGTAAGGTGAATGAGTGAACTATCAGGACATGATTGGTCCAAGGAGGAGCTGAATCTGATCAGTCACAGGACTGAAGAGTTTCAAAAGTAGCTCAAACGACCTTCTCACCGCTTAACTGACCTCATGTTAAGTTGGCGGCTAGGATTTTATAAACATGTTTTACATGACTCCTTGCATTCCAAACCCTCTCATTCACATTCCAAGCCTCTACAAATGCCCCTTGCTTCTAAAGCTATCCCAAACATGTTCTACACAAATCGTAAGTTGATTCTTTGCTTGCATCAAAAATCCACATGAGTGAGACCTAGATTGAGAAAATGATTTTCAAGATGTCCCCAATAAGAGAGAAAAGGCCAAGGGTTGAGGATTTCTATGAGAAAGTTAAGGAGAACTTTGATGAAGTAACTCGATTTCAAACACCAGAGTTAACAGAGATATTCAAACATAAATTCTCTCTTAGGCCAGTGTTGATTGAACAGGGAATAAACAACACAAAGATAAATCATTTTAGATCAACCGTGGATAGACTTGGATGTTTAATGATCCTGTGACATCTGGTGATAGCATGGTGAGAGAGTTCTATGCAAATATACGTGGTCCCAATCCTCAGGCTGACTACTTCATCACATGTGTTAGACATATTGAGTTTACATTTTCTACCACTCTCATTGCTACCATACTTGGTTTGCCTAGGTTAGAGGATGACTATCTAGGTGCGAGACCGATAGATGACTTGCCTCCTCTGAATGTTTTAGCCACTGAGTTATATGGTGTTGACCATCCTTCGAATTATGTTACATTGAATTTTCATCAAAAATACTTAACCCCAAATTATAGGATACTAAATCTTGTGGCTAATTGCAACATAGAACCGAAAACCCATATATCTGACTGTCATGCCCGAAAGACACACATGCTTTATGCCATATGAAAAGGTTTTGATCTTGATTTGCCGAAGATGATATTTAGGTTTATTTAGAGAGCCTTTTTAGAGGGGATAGTATCAAACAATCTATCATTTGGTTCTTTGATTACTCATTCTGCCATGGAAAATGAGTCATTATCTTGAGGTGTGAGTAGTTACAGAACCCCATGAGAGCCTTGAACAAGAGTTCGATGAAGCAAAGTCAGGCCCATGCTGAGTATGTTATAGTGATTGGGGAGCAAGTCCCACCAGTGCATCCTGAGACTAGCACGTTTAGGAGGACACCACCACCTGATTCAAGTTCCGAGTTCCTTGCAAACTAGATGGAATCACTTGCTGATATGATGATCAAGGTTGAGTGCACCATGATAGAGCATCATCATCTTACTTCTTAGAGGTCGGATGCAATTGATGGAAGGAGAGTGAGCCTTGAGGAAAACCATTAGACTGTGATGGGAGCATTTGCACATAGAGTGGAGCAACTCAGGAAGTTGCTTAAAGTGATCCAACGCCCAATAACACAGATTCAGACATAGAGATGCCCCAACGTGACAAAGGTGATGGTGGATATGTAGACATTTGAGCCATGGCTTTTGAACACTTCGTATAGGTCATATGTGAGCTTAAGAGTGTTTTATATTCATTCATGGTGTGTACTAAAGTACTATGTTATTTTTCTTGATGACTTTTATCTTTTATTGACTTTTATTTATTTAACTCTATTTTTTTTGTTGCGACACACTCTTAGTCTTGATTATTGACGTTGAATCATATTTGACTTTGAGTTATGTGTCTTGTTTGTCCCTTGCTTAGTTTTCTTACATGATTTGGCTAGTTGTTATGCATTCATACCTTCTTATTTTACTATGATTTTAAGTCATGATTGTTATAGGTCATCATTAGATTGACATTTATAACAAATAAGATAAGAATGTGTTGGGTAATGGGTAACTTGATTTTGTACCATGCTTGTTGTATGTTGTCATTGGGTTGGCATTTATGACAAAAGGGGGAGAATATTTAGGTATAAATGAGAGAAATCGAGGAGATTTACTCTTGATTAGGCTAGATATATTGCATGCAAACATAAAAAAGGAGAGTTTGCTCAAATACTCTGGGGGGAGTAAAATTTGCAAACTTGGCATGAAGTCACACATTTTTCTTTATTTAGTTTTCACTTTTTATTTTCCTTGTGAACACAAACTAAGGGGGAGAACTTGATGTATTTTTTATTGATAAATCAATAGGTTCTCAAGCTTATTGGGCATGTTAGTTTAAAAAATGTACCATATTTGCACTTGCTTGATGCATACATACTTATGCCCTATGCTTAACTTGGTGCTTTCCATACTTGCGATTATATTATGTATTTCTCTAACATATGATACTTTTCACGAGGTTTTGGTTTGAGTAGTGATGTATAGGACTACGATCTTCAAGTGTCATCAAAAGAAGTAGATCCTTGTACTAAATAGAGATTTATGATGTATGCATGAGAGTTGATATTAGTTTACAATTCTTTGGTTCAATGGTTTTGAGTTGTAATCTTAGTTTCTAACTTGTGTGTTTTGCCATGAAATTGCCAAAGGGAGAGATTGTTAGATTATATTTGTAATTGGCTAATTTCATGGAGTCTATTGTAAAATCTCAACTATTCCATGGTCATGATGCTATCAAGTTCAAGATCTGAAAGCATCATTGAAGGGAGGAGATCAAGTGCCGAAAATATATCATTCAACCTTCGTATGCACCTTTATGTTTAGGACAAAGGTCAATGACCTACATACCTAAAATGAACCCTCAGTTAATTTAACTTGGGATGATTAGGATGAAAATGGAATTGGAAGCAATTTGATTATGACTCTTAGGTTATTCTAAAAGAATTTTTTTTCTAAAATATTTATGTGTTTTGAAAGCATAGTTTGAGTCACAATCGAACCCCCCTTTGAGCAACATCATTTAGTGCTCAATATGACAAGTTTTTACATTGTTTTATGCTTAAAACATATAGGGACCAATCTATGCTCGCCAACCTTCGCTAGAGCGGTTTTTTTATGACTTAGGGAAAAAAAATGGGAAAAGGCCATGAAAAGCAATACAGGGCTCGTTTTATGATCTTGCTTGAGCGGTCTCATGGTTGACCAAATAGTCCCCATGGTCGCTCGAGCGATACCTACCTTAGTTGTGTTTGAAATGTTGTTTTCACTCCAACAACAACTGCCCTATGACCACCCTCCCATTAATCGTGTGGTCATTCGCGAATCCGAGTTTACGTAATAAGACTACTCTTATTTCCAATCTATAAATAGGGAGTGCCTTTCCTACATCTATGCTAAGCCTCTTCAGCCTTTAGAGATATTTCAAAAAGAGAAATTCATTCCTCTACCCTGGGAGCTTCCACCACAACCTAGATTCCTACAATCCAAAGGCTACCTCTAGTGATTCTATTCAACTTCACAACTTGGAGAAGAAGAACTTGAAGGTTGACAAACCCATTGGTGTATGCATACCGAGAACTGTTGATGTGCCAATCCGCACAAGGCATCCTAAGTAATCCACCCAAGGCACCAAGGTGCCCTCTAACAGGGTGCCCAACTCAAGGGCATCCCTCCTCAGTGCCTAAGCACCCCGACTCCCCCTTCACATGTTCTAGCTTTGTCCTCCCATATGCAGGAAGGCAAGGGAGAAACCAGTACGTGGACCACGAAACACGAAGGCCACTACAACAATCCTTCAAAGGGCGTCCCTAACCAATGGGACAAAAAAATCAAGGAGGTGCAGAATCAACTAGGCGATGTCTTCAACGACAACAAGGAACAAGCGTAAAAAAAATTCCACTACTTGTGAAGTGCACTGACACTCCATTCGTGGATAATGTGACCAATTACCCTCTCCCCTCAAAGTTCAAGATACAAATTGTGAAAGTTTTTTATGGCTTAAAAGATCCACTAGACCACCTTGACACTTATAAATCCCTCATGCAACTGCATAACATACCAGACAAAATCATGTGTAAAGCCTTTCCTACCACCCTCAAGGGATTTGCACATCACTGGTTCGCCAAACTTATATCAGCTTTCATTAATTTTTTTTGCTGAACTAAAAAAATCATTCCTCTCCCACTTTGTAGGGAGGCAATAACATCAGAAGCATGTTATCCACTTTCTTAGCATCAAGCAAGATCTAGAAGATAGCCAAAGGAGCTACCTCACTCATTTTAATGAGGTGGCCCTCCAGATCGAAGAGCTAGATGACAAAGTCACCATAGCGGCCTTTATTGTAGAATTTTGTTCATCCAGTTTTATGTTTTTAGTCTTGAAAAACCACCAACGAGCATGCCATAATTATTGTCGAAGGACCATAAATATATGAATGTTGAGGACCTCACCAAGGCTAGACAAGGTGAGTCTTCTCGTGGAGGGGAGAAGGGGAAAGAGCACCGTGAAGATAGGAGAGAAACAAAGAATAAGAGGAGGAGGATAGAGAAAGTGTCAACTAAAGACCGCCTTAGCTCTGCACCTAAGAGGGAGCAAAAGACCTTCACGCTACTCAATGCTTCAATTGAGCATGTTTTACTCAAAATTCAGGATAACCCTGTAGTACGCTGCCAGGAAAAATGAAGTTTACCCCAAATTGTAGGAACCCGAACAAATATTATCGCTCCCACCATGATCATGGCCACGACATTAACGATTGCTTTTAACTCAAGAGGCAAATTGAGGACCTTATATAGCATGGCCAGTTGCAGTAATATGTAGCTGGAAGAGGCTAGGCCCCACCATCAAACTACAACAAGAGGAGAGAGAGCACCAATAGCTCCTAGGAGGAATTAAGATGATCTCCGAAAGACTAGGAGGAGGAGGTAACTCTAACTCAGCTAGGAAGACGCACGCCAGAAAGGCTAGGCACATGGATGACTTGCGAACGTTGAAGTCTCATAGGCAAGGAGATGATGAGGTCATATCTTTCTCAAGCAAAGACTTGGAGGGAATCCAGCACCCCCATGATGACTCATTGGTATTAACCATGATGGTTACCAACTATCAAGTAAGGAGGATCCTTGTGAACAGTGATAGCTCCGTCGATATCCTATTCGTAGGGGCATATGATAACCTCCATCTTGGCAGGGAGAGACTTCAACCTATAAAGACACAACTCATCGGTTTTTAAGAGAGAATGTGCACCCCCTCAGCCCCATAACTCTATCTATTATCGTGGATACAATACCAAGAAGCTCTACCATAATGGTGAATTTCTTAGTGTTGGATTCCCCATCTGCCTACAACATCATTTTAGGGCATCCCGCACTAAATAGCCGAAGAGGTCCATCCACCTATCACCTCATTCTTTATTTTTCAACCCCAAGCAAAATTAGATAAATCCGAGGAGATCAAGTTACCGTCATGGAATGCTATGTTGCCTCTATGAGGGCCAAAAAGCCTCAAAAGGCCCTACAAGTGGAAGTGCTTAACCCAAGGGATGACAGTACACTAGAGAGAAGAGAGCCAATAGAGGAGCTCACACCAGTAGTCCTGGACAAAGGTTTTATGGATAGGAGAATCTACATTAGCTCCTCACTTCTCAAAGATCGAGCCCGACAATTGCATGATTTTCTCAAACAAAACATTAACGTCTTTGCTTACAAAGACCATGAAGGCATTTGACCCTAAAGTCGCCACCCATCGGCTCAATGTTGATCCCCGGCATAAACCTGTCTGCCAAAATCTGAGAAGTGTCACTATTGAAAGGGTGAAAGCCATGGAGAAACAATTGGGGAAACTATTAATAAATGGGTCGGTAAGAGAGGTGGCTTATCCAGTCTGGCTATCCAATATTGTGATGGTGTCCAAGACCAATGGAAAGTGGTACCTTCGCGTACACTTCACCGAGCTCAACAAAGATTGTCCCAAAGATAGCTACCACCTACCATGCATCAACATCCTCATTGATACCAAACTTGGTCATGAGCTACTTAGCTTCATGGATGCCTACTCGATATATAACCAAATTAGCATGTATGCCCCAGACCAGGTTAAGACATCTTTCATCACTCCTTAAGAGATCTACTGTTACACAGTCATGCCTTGTGGACTCAAAAAAGCAGGAACAACACACCAGTGACTAATAAACAAGATGTTCTAGTCACAAATTAGGAGGACTATGGAGGTATACGTAGACGATATGTTAGTAAAGCCACAGTAGACCATGTGACCCACTTGCAAGAGACCTTTGATGTCTTGAGATCTTATCGCCTGAAATTGAATCCTAAGAAATGCGCCTTCCACATAGATCAAGAAAGTTCTTGGGCTTCATGGTCAATAAGAGGGGAATTGAGACGAATTCGAACAAAACCAAGGCCATTTTAGACATGAGGTGCCCCGTTACTGTAAAAGAGATCCAGTGCCTTGATGGAAGAGTGGTAGCTCTCAACAGATTCTTCTCAAAGTCCATTGATAAGTGTCTGCCTTTCTTTAGAATCTTTCAGAAGACTTTTCAATGGGGACCAAACACGGAAGAAGCTTTCCAAAAACTGAAAAACTATCTTGCTACAACCCCTTGCTCTCCCACTCCACACCCTGAGAGAACTTGTACCTGTACCTGGTTATCTCACTATCTCTTGCAAGCTTTGTCCTTGTTAGGGAGAATGAAGAAGTGCAAAGGCATGTCTACTATGTGAGTAGGACTTATCGAGGAGTAGAGATAAGATACTCAGGGTTGGAGAAGCTAGCTCTTGCCCTAGTCACGACAGCCTGGCTCCTTCAGTACTACTTTCAAAGCCACACAATTATGGGCATCATAGATCAACCACTGAAAAGAATTTTGGGAAAGCCAAATATGTCTAGAAGACTCCTTAAATGGGCTGTTAAATTGGGTGAGTTTGGCATGTAGTACCAACCAAAAGCGGACATCAAGGCACAAGTGTTAGCAAATTTTGTGGCTGAGCTCACACCGATTGAGGAGGGAGACAGCAGGGAAGAACCAGCACTCAGGGTCAGCACCCTAGCGTTTGTTTGCCTCCGGGCCAGCTCCCCAAGCACCTTGTCCATATCCCCTGGTGCCAAGTCCTTGGCGCCCTGCTCCCCTAGCACCCTAGCCTTGGTGCCTTGTTTTCTAAGCACCTGCACCTTGGTTCCTTGCTCCCTAGGCACCTCAATACTCTCTTCCTCCATGCCCTAGCATGGTGCCTTACTACCTACTGTATGAGCCCTTCCAATAGCTGGTGCCTCCATACCCTTTAATGCTGCAATTACATCCATGCCTGGCTGGAGGCTTTACTTAGATAGCTTCTCAACCAACAAGGGGAATGGAGCAAGCCTAGTACTCATCAGCCCCAATAGCACGCCTCTCAAATGCGTCGTAGCACTCTATGTTGCAACCTCCAAGAATGAGGCAAAATATGAAGCGTTCATCTCAGGCTTAAGGCTGGCAATTAAAATGGAGGCCAGTCACCTCACCACCTATAATGACTCCTAACTAGTAGTCAACCAAGTAAAGGAAGATTTTGAAGTAAGATAAGAAATGATGTAGGAGTACCTAGCAATGGTGCAAACTTTACTAAAAAAGTTCCACCATTTTTAGATTCAACATGTGCCAAGGGAGGATAATGTCATAGCAGATGCACTCACCAATTTTGCATCATTCTCAGATATCCCACTAGGTTCCACATTTAAGGGTCACCAATTTGAGCCAAGCAAGCTCAAAAATGGATATAGTAAGCGTCCACTACGCATCCACCAACGACGACTGAATGGCACCCATCTGGGCATATCTAGCAGAGGGCACACTTCCAGACAACCCAGTAGAAGCCAAGAAGCTAAGGTTAAGAGCGTCAAGATATGTTATCCTGTAGGACATTCTCTACAAGAGGAGTTACTCACTACCGTTACTCCACTGTCTCTCTCTAGAGGAATTTGATTATGCCATGAGAGAGATCCGTGAAGGGGTGTGCGAAAATCACTCTGGAGGGCGTTCTCTAGCACATAAGGCAGTCAAACAAGGCTACTACTGACCTAACATGATTAGAGATGCCCAAGAGTTTCTGAAAAAGTGTGACAAGTGTTAACACTTCACCACTGTACCAACGCAGCCACCAGAAGAATTGACCACCATCATGAGTCCTTGGCCATTCTATAAGTGAGGCATCAATATCCTAGGCCCCTTACCCATGATCCGTGGCTAGTGCAAGTTTCTAGTGGTAACTGAGCCCTTAGCCAAAATAACAGATAAGAAGCTGAAGGAATTTATCTGGAGGAGTATGGTGTGCCACTTTGGAATACCCCATGCCATATTAAGTGACAATGCCAAGTAGTTTGACAACAAGCTCCTCAATGGTTTCTATGTCAACCTCCAAATCAGGTAGCCACACTCTAGTCCAGACCACCCCTAGGCAAACGGACAAGTTAGAGTCATTGTAACGACCATACTACACAATCTAAAGACTAGATTGGAAAGTGCCAAGGGATTATGGGTGGAGAAGATCCCAAGCGTGTTGTGGGCCTGCCAGACAACACCAAGGAGTCCCACTGGCGAGAGTCCTTTCTCCCTTGCCTTTGGGATAGAAGTAGTCATACCTATTGAGATTAGGGTACAGTCACTGAGGGTCTGGCACCATGACTCGTCCACCAATGGAGAAGGCCTCCACGTCAACCTCGACTTGATAGAGGAGGAAAGAGATATAGCCATGAACAGGAAGACAGAATACAAGCATCGCATGACCAAGTACTGTAACTCGAGGGTGAAGTCTTGCTCCTTCTTACCTGGGGACTTAATACTTAAGAAGGTGATTCTGGCCACTAAAGACTCATGCAAGGGAAAGTTAGGACCAAACTGGGAAAGATCATACACTGTGACAGAAATTGTGAGGCCAATCACTTACAGAATCCAAATTTCTGAAGGACGAATATCTAAAGAGGTACTACCAATAATGCGAGAGGAGCTAGAGTAATAAAACTCTAGGATTTTATTTAGTCTCAAACCTAGACTTGTACCTTTTTTGGAATGACCAAATAAAGTTTTATAAGATTGCCACCCACCACTGTTTATTATAAGCAGTTATCAAATAAAAGTTTTGCAAATTTATTTCAAATTTGCATTTTCTTTCATTTCATAAGAAGTTTGGAAACAAAAGCCAAGCCACTTACTAAAAAGTCAGAGCACAATCTAATGCTACCTACCTACCAAAAAAAACATCAAATATCCACAGAACTCTGACAGCTCTCGCTATTGTCGCCCTCCTTGTCGTCATCTAACTCTTCATCACTAGAGCCCTCGTAATCAACATTAGCACCTAGCTCCTTATAGGGAATGAATCCTAAGAAGTCCATGTTAGGAAAAGTAACTGAAACTTTCCCTCTAAAATCCTCATAGCCTTCAATAAAGATGCCCATAGTGCTATCATATAGATCATCCTCCCTCATCCTCTCCACCTCTAGGGAGTGAGCCTTTGCTCTAGAAGCCCTCTCATTGCCTGACTATAGTTCTACCTCAAATTTGGAAGCCTTTTTATTAGCTGACTACAACTCTACCTCAAATCTAGAAGCCCTCTCATGAGCTGTTTGCAGCTCTACCTCAACTCGGGTGGTCCTTTCATGGGCTACCTGCAACTCTGACTCTACTCTTGTACGGGCAACCTTACTTTCAGCCTCTAGCTCAGCGGAGTTCTCATAGGTCGCCAAAAGCTTAGCATTAATAGATGCAGCTCTCTCATGAACCATCGTCAACTGCTCCTCAATAGCCCGCAGAGTTTGTTTCTCCTTCATCAGAACCCTTGACAAGTGGTCATGATGAATAACCATTGAAAAAAGGCACATAGCGGCTGTTGACACCTAAAAACATGCAAAAGAGGAAAAGGTCAGTGTCATTAAAGGACATAAAGAATAAAATTTCATAGAAGCACAAATGATTACCCTGACCAGGCCCTCCATTATGGTGTTGATAACACCCTCGGTACCCTGATGGCTGACTTCTCGGATATCCAAAGGCGTCACGAACCTCGAAAGTCAATCCCTTGCTACATTTACATTCTGAAGCATGGACATAGAAAGAATAGGTGGCATCTTAACCTATGCTGGAGAGTGAACTCCTGCCTCCTCAAATGCCTCGGCTATAGAAGTAGCTAGAGAATGTACTTGGATAACTAGAACAGGCGAAGGAATCACCTGCTGGAAACCCATAGGAGCATCATCCGGCCTCACCCTCTTAGGTGGAGGAGTCATCTGCACACCCCTAGTAGAGTAAAGAGCCTCTACCCTGGATCAATTTACTATGGAACCAGAATAAAGGGAGTAAGCTTCTGAAGTTGAAAATACTATAAAAAATTCACCATAAAAGATGACATACCTCTCTTCTTAGAGGAAGAGCTGCGGGCCTAGGAAGAAGGTAAATCATCTCCAGAAGGGGAACCCCCAGCTTGACCCTCTCTAGACATAAGGGTCTTATAGTCCTTTAAATGATGAGCTCTCACGGCCTAAACCTTTCCCTATTAGTTTGTCGACAACTCTGGCAAGCCTGAAAAGTATTTGAAAATATAGTGAAGACAAAAGGGACACAAAAAAATGATGAAATTTATACCCATCCTCTTGGGTGCACCCCATCCCATGGGAACCAAAGTCTAGTCCTCTTCAGCAGCCCACTCTCCTCCTACAAAGAAAAATCGAGTCCTCTAACTATGGCAGTTGGAGTATAGTCTAGTGAGCAACTTTCCTACCCTTGAAGAAAAGTGATACCAGCCTCGATTGGGAGTGGGGTTCTCATGTAATGTATAAGCAGCAAAAAACTCCTCACATGAGTGAGAGGCACCTTTGCCATGAATGCAGCTCCATAACGCGAGGGAATCCCAACAGCACTCTCCAGCTTTTAGGGGCTAGTCGCCTTGGCACGGGCGATGAGTGTACTAGGATGTGGCACACGGATAAAGGCATCGGGAATCTTAGACCTGCTTTTAGCACTTCTTCATAGAAAGCAAGGTCCCTAGAGGAGTCATTAGAGGCTGGCTCACCCATCTCAGCCTGGCGGTACAACACCGGAGGGGGAATGCAAAAATTGGATATAATCCTATCAATTTCAGCATCAGTAATGAGGGAGCTAGAAATAGAGCTCACCTTAGAACCATAGTCATTAGTAGCCACCTTACCACAATACTTGTGTAGTTGTGGATGTAAGGGAATGTTACCTCTATCATCTCTTGCTACATGCCCAATGCGTAGCTCTACACGCAGCTCTTTCCTGGTACCTAGCCAGAATGCCTGTGCCGCGACACCTATCACATATGCCCAAGCACCTGTGCGTGCTCTTGAACCTACACCTGCACCTGCCCATGTGCCAGTGCTTGTCATGGCACCCCTGCCAGTACCTGTCACCATACCCCAGGTGCTCTCGCTCGTTCCCCTGCCAGTGCCCTCGCCTGTTGCCTCAACACCCTTGTCTGCGCCTTCAACGCCCTTGTCTATTGCATCGCCTATCAAAGCACCCTCACCATCGGCATCCGCGCCTGATGTGCCTCCAGCCCAGGCATCCTCGCTCGTGCCTTCGGCACCTTACCTAAGGCTTGTTCCTTGAATCCTTGTCCACTTGACACCTCACATTTCTTTATTCTTTCTTAGACTAAGTTGGGAAAATTGATGTGAAGGGATCCTATTTATAGCCAAAGTTTTAGATTTGGAAGCATCCTAATCAAGTAGGGAGTCTCAATAGCATTGGGATGAAGTCTCCTAATCAAAGTGGAAGGAGATATATAAAATAGTCTAGAATGAGAAATCCTAATCAAAGTGGGATATGGAGCCTTATTTAAAAGCTTAAGGTAAGAGATAAGCCCCCTAGAAGAAAGTCAAAACAATGATAAGTCTCCACCAACAAAGAGTGCCCGCCAACACAAAAATTCAAATCTCAAAGCAATATCTACAAGAACACAGTCAGTACATAGGGAAAAGGGTAAAAAAATAGGAGACAAAATTTATCCTTGCTAATGCCCACTCCCCCAAATTCTATTATACTCAGGACATGGGGGAAAATGATGGGCCAGACCCAGATCAAGCCCAGAATCATAGACCATGCCCAGCTCAGAGGCCCAACTTATGAATGTAGACTAAACCCACCATAGGAAGGAGGAAGATAGGTCAGATCAACCGTGTCATCTTGAGAGAGGGTCAGGTCAGTAGCCCATGGCGAGAGACTTAATCCACAATTGAAATGCGAAGAGATCTACTTGGGATGTGCACGTTACCACCTCTAATTGTCTCGTCTAGGACGTGCACGTGACATGCGAAGAGATCTCCTTGGGACGTCCACTAACCCTTCATAGTAGAGTAGATCACCCTAACCGAACCACTTAAATTATATTTTGCTTGTGTTGACTCTAATCATTTATTATTGCATATAATACTTGACAGGTGGTGCATAAACACATTTTGTGCATCATTAGTTCATATGTGTAGATCTCCTTAAGATCTACCCCGATCCACTCTTCTAACTCCTCTTCTTCTTCTCTCCTCAAAATCATGTAAAAAAAATTCTAAAATACGTCCCTAAGGTATTTATAGGGTCAAAAATTGATCAAGCGGTACGAAGCTAATCAACTTAAAATTGTGCATCCATTCAGACGAAAATCTCCATTCAAACAGCTCCTACTTACAACATCTAGCTTACACCTTAATTAGGATTGCAAGTTTGCACTTCAGTTCGAATAGTAGATTTCTGTGCAATAGGACCCAACTTTATGCCCACACTTTCAAGGCAATTTTGGCCTAGTTAAAGGTCGATTCATGAAATTTTCATTAAATACACTTTTTTAGTGCTTGAAATCTTGTTGCCAGTGCCACAAAAATCAGCTCAATGAAACATTGGGATAAAAATTAATGGCCAAAATATGAGGTGGTATCAACTTCTTTGCTATCCAAATTCTGTCCAAAATGCATTTAAGTCTTACAACACCTCCAAACTTCTAAGACACCTCATATCACCTATCCCAATGTTTTTGGACCTTACAGATTCAATGATAACATTATTTTGACGTAAAAAATTTAAAAAATTTACCTAACTACCCTTCATAAGATTAAACTACTCCAAAACTAAATTTGACCCGCAAGTCAATACGCGTGAAACTCAAACTTCACGACTATTTTTTCAACAACGATTCAAAATTTCTATCATCATTCTTGTCATTTTTAGAAGCACTCTTAAAATTATATTATCCATATTCAAATTAGGTATGTGGTCTTACTAAATTTCATTTGATTTGATTTATTCAAACAGCTGAATAGTTAAAGAAATTGTTATGTTCACTATTTAGTGAATAAATCCAATAAACTTTCACTAGAGAAGATTAAATGTCATAAGATATCTATCTCGATGCACGATCATTCCAAGATATACTCTCTGTAGTGGGTTAGCATTATCATTTACATACTTATAGTCAATTTTCCATTCATGTGGAAAATTGTTCAACAAACCGAATTTTTGAGTTCCAAAACTTAATTTTTTTGTCAATTTTGAGTCTAAATTAAAGTGAAACCCACTCATTGTTTTGAGAAAATGTTTATGGGTTCGTGTTCTACTCTGTGAGTAGATTAACGTGGTATATTTGCTTGCTAAAATTGAATGAAAAATGAATGAGTAGATTTGGGTTCAACCACACACACGCGCCCAGCCCTGACTATGCTCAAGTACGAGTTTGCTCCAACCTAATATTCTAGGTAAAATTCACTTGCCAAATAGGATCTTAATTTCTTACCCGAATTTAATTTTTTTGTCCATTGGAATTCAAATTTTGCACCTAATTCAAATATGAAATTTGCACAAGTTTCATTTGAATTTGCGTTAGTTTGTGAATGGCGATCTCTGGTCTCTTTTTGGTTGCATCTGATCACTGGTGACTATTCCACACAATTGCCTCTATATCTATAAATAACCTAAAATTGTTCTGCATTAAGTACTTGAACATCCAGTTATTACATTCATAATTTTGATCATTTATAGGTATCAGAGTGTACAAAAACATATTTTTGGTTCACCAAATACACAAATTGTTGTGCTTCTTCTGTGTATCCTATTATTGTATTCTGGGAGGCAGAAGCTCAAAGAGATCCATAAGTACCAGTGTGAGGATTAAATTTGTCTTAAGGATATAGTATCAAATACTAACTTTAATTATTTCAATATTCATTCCTGTTATGTAATTGGATCAGTTTTTATGTATTACTATTTGGTTGAAGTGCATGACTTGCGTCAGATACAGTAACAAGTATTATGTTAATATGATACATCCTTTTATGGATTAGCGAGAAAAGTTATAAATTCCTTGGGACAATTTGGCTCAAGGAGTTCTAAAGTTTTGCACAGTGTTCTTAGTGTACTGTGGCATCTGCTTCCAATTGAATGACTATACTGATGGAGGATAACAAGACAGATGAAACAAATAGAAATCTGCCCAACCGTAACACTAAAGATAAAATCAAAATTATAAATTATATTTTAAAATTTTAAAATTCAAATCATGCAAGCTTTGTATATGTTGTTTGACAGTGAATAGACTAAACTTTATTTCTTTATGGATCCTACAGGCCCAATGGCAAGTTTAGAATTTGTGTTTGAGTAATGCTATTGGGACTTAAATAATCGACCTAATGATATAGTTTAATGCTCCGTTTAGTACAAATGATGGAAAGTAGGAGGGATGGAAAGGAGGGATACACTTTCTATCTTCCAAAGAAGGAAAATAAGAATAATACACTTTTTTTCCTTTATATTTGGTAGGATAAATGGAAAATAAAAATGAATAATTTTTTTTTTGTACTTGGTAAGGTGGAAAAAATATTTTTTATTTTTTATTTTTATTGTTAATTTTAAATTTTTTATTTTTAATGTTTTTTAAAAATATAAATATATATTTTATCATTGTATTTATATATTAAATTAGACAAATAATTAACTTTTCTTCCAGTTTTGGAAGGATTCATTTTGATGAGTTGGAAGGAAAGCTTATTTATCCATTTTTTCATCTTTCCTATTTTCTTTCTTTACCAAACATAATATTTTATCTATCCCTTCAACTTTTCATCCTTTCATTTTTCCATCGTACCAAACAAAGCATAAGAATATTATTGGGATTGTAAGTCTTAGACTTTTTCATTAGGAAGGTCCTAATAACATTACAATATTGCAAAAATATGGAAGTTGACCAATTAAAGATAGATTTGAAAAATCAACTAAAAGTAAGATCAGGTAAAAAATATGAAATCGAAATTTTTATCAGTTTGCTGATATATATATATATATATAGATGTACACGTGTGTATATGCATGTTACTTTTTATCAACGAAGAGGTATGTAATCGTCTTAAGCACCCACTTGATCTTGTGCTACATGGGCTATGTTACTATCGGGGCAAATCTCGAGGGTTGAAACCAATGGATTGATGATATCGCTTTAGAATAGTATGAGGAGGGAACTCTGTTATGTGTTCAATTTTCAAAATTGTAATGATGTGGGAGTAAGGAAGTCCGATAGATTCTAATTTCAGGCAATTGCATTTGATCGTGTGATTATGATAATCATATATCACATTCCAACTAGATGTTGGTTTTATGTACTTTGACAGATAATAACTCAAATGACTAGTGTGTTGAATTTTTTAGACCATGAAGAAGAGTCCTTTATCATTTCTATGATCCTGCACTTTAAAAAAAATTGACATGGTATACAGTGAGGGAGCGTGCTACTCTAAGCAACATAATGAAGTGGTCAACACCAGTGTACTATTTTCAAAATAATGGTTGTCATTGGCTTTGGTCTCTCGGATTCTTGATACACCCCTATCATACTATCTAACAAACTCATACAAACGAAGCCTTGTTTGTAGGAAATGATTCAAGTAACCATTCAAGCTTTCTGAGCGTTGTGTGCTTTTGATTCAAGTAGCCCTATGCATGCGATCGATGAATGCCGCTAGAGCATTCGTCAATCCAAAAGGCATGACGGTAAACTCAAAGTGCCCATACCCCATCCTAAACGCCGTCTTAGGGATATCCACCTCCCTAACCTCAACAGATGGTAACTGGTGCGGAGATCTGTCTTGGAGTAGACCCGCGCTCCTCTCAGTATCAAATAGATCATCAATCCACGGCAAAAAGTACCTATTCTTTATAGTGACCCAATTCAACTGCCGATGGTCGATACACAACCGAAGAGTCTTATCTTTCTTCTTGGCAAACAATACCGGAGCTCCCCACGGTGAAGTGCTCGGTCTTATAATCCCCCTGTCGAACAATTCTTGCAATTGGACCTTGAGTTCTTCTAACTCAGCTGTCGCCATCGTATGTGAAGTCATAGAAATGGGCCACATAGTAGGATGCAACTCAATGGTGAAGTCTACATCCCTATGTGGAGGTAATCCCGGTAGTTCATTCAAAGGTCTCGACCTCTAAGTCCAAATCTTTCACACAAGTTAAATAATAATAGAGCACTACCTTAGTATCCCAAAGTAGGGATCAAAGGTGAACATTTGAGATTTCTCTCATTGTCTCATTAGTAGTGTTTGTGCCACCTACTAGTAGACATCTAAACATGAAACTATCTCGTTCATCCCTTTTTCTGAACTCCCACGGTTATGTTCTTTAACCCTAGTGTTTCTTCTTCCACATACATTTCACCATGCATATAATTCACATAACACATAGCACATAACATGATATGCACAATGCATGCAATGGTTTAGACCCAATGTCCATTCAGCCCTAGGTAAATGCATACCTATGCTCTGATACCAAGCTCTGATACCCCAAAATCCAGGGGTCCGTTGATTACCAATCAACCCACGGAATACCCGTGGATACCGAGTAACTCGATATCGCGTCGTTATGCCCCATTTACCGAGGTACATAATTTTAACGAAATTCGGGCAGAGTCTCCTTTGTACGGGGAGCTCTACCAAAAATCCAACCTATGCAATATACATTCACATGACCCATCTGATGCCCAATATAAAATAATGACCGCACCGGGTCCATTTATGAGTAAACATTGACCACAATAGATCTATTTATCCATACTTATATAGATACATGCAAGGTTATATTAAAAATAGTCCATATAAGTTCGATTAAAATTCTTTTACATACATTACATGCCCAAAACTAACTTTGCAAAAGTTAGTACAAAAAAGGATTAAAAGCCACAAGTCAGCCTCTCTTCACCCTTGAGGCTCCAAATGAGAGTTGTCCACCAGTTTATATCCTGCACCTGAAACGTTTTCCCTTATAGGGTGAGCTATGCTCAATATAGTATCTCCCACAGAGGCTACTCCCCAACTTAAATGCATATGAAATGTGAACACGCAACGATCAACAACCATTATCCATTCCAAACAAGAACATGTAATTCAAAATTAGAATTCTACCATGTCATGTCATGATATGAGAAGATACTCACTCATGCAACTTCAACCCGAGTCCTCACCGACTCCCACAACACAATGCAATGCACATGTGTAATGAATCCGTAAATTGACGAAAATACATCCAATGATTGTTTGAAATAAAAGTGATGTATTTATAAAATCATATCATTGTCAATGTTACCCATTGAATGAGTATTTTTATAAAACAAAATCTTGTTTCTTTGTTGGGCAATGAATTTTGGTATCACAACCGACGGTTCCATATACCATCACACTTTTCTAAAATTTCACCTCAAGGAAGAGTGTGAACCAAGTAGCTGGGTTTTGCACCCGAGGGAGAATCTAGCCCTTCTTGATATACCCGACACAACTTTTCCATGCATGTAACTGTGCGACTCAATCGAATCTTCAATCCCACTTTCCTGAACCCACCCATCAAGCACCAAGTATAGTGTTTGATTAAACCATGCACCCACACTCATGCATAAAGTCCATGAATGTAATGTCAATATCATGCCCAAGATACAATGAATGTCAAATGAGCAATTTAACCGTATATCAATATACCAAGGCCAATTATATCATGTGCATATAATTACATTTATCCAACACAATGACAATATATCAATGAACATATATCAACATTTTATACTTAACAACCAAACATAAACATCTTATTACATAATCTATGTCAATAACACACTTTATTTCACATATGCATTTATCAAACACCTTCAAGGCACCAAATCATGTAATCACATAAAATGCCCAAATTTATCACCTAACTCAAAAAAAAATCAGATTCAATGATTTTCACATACTCAATTATCAAAACTTCCAAGAAATCATAAACTAGCAATTTCTAACTACCAATCGACACTAGAATTGAGCCTACTCATTTTCATTAAACCAACTATAATAGGGAAGTGTTAAAAATACTCAAAATAGTCCACCCAATTCCTATGGACACCATAGGATGAAAATAAACCAAAATAGGGTGGAACCCTACCTCTTGGACCGTAAAACACCCGTAGGAAGCTTCAAGAACATGATTAAGGCCCAAAGCTTTGATATCTCCAAAATTCCATTTTTGAATCTTTGGTGAAATCAGCTCTTTTTGGTAAGTAGGCGTAGCCCTCATCGAGGAGATCGACTTTAACTCTTGGTCTTAAGGATTCCGACCAACGGAACTCCATGAATCGAAGGGAGAAACTTTGAAACCTCACTTTTTTCTTCTTCTTTTTTTCTCTCCAACGTTCAGACCAGCAAACCCACTATTTTCAGCAGAAATATCTCTCCAAAAAATTAGATTAGTTGATATTTATTGTTTCAAATGTGCGGTCCACGTTGCACCACATATTTTTTACTTCCGGGTCCGTTTTTCGTCCCGAAATAATTCATTTCATCCCGATTTAGGTTCAAATTAATTCTATTTAAAATTTTATTCAATTATAAGAAAATTTTATAAATTTCATTTTTGGGAACCTTTGAAAGGTCATTCGTCACCCAAATATCTCGTAAAATGTGTAAAATTTGACGAAAATTGATAAGGCAATTCGATTTCGCGATACGAATCTAACAGTAAGGTCCGTTATGTTATCCAGAATCTAGAAAAATATGAATTTTAAATCCGTATTATAGTGACAAATTACTATTTTACCCCTTTTTCTGAAAAGTTTAAATTTTTTTCGAGTTTTACCTTCTTCCCCCCTTAAAAAAATTTCTCTCTGAAATTCACACACACATGCACATTTAACCACATGCATATGCGACAAGTATGTTATACTTATAATTATAAAAATGTATCTCCATCCTCGAATAAGAAAGGATAATTAGTACGAATAGTGTCCTCGTGCTCCCATGTCGCCTTCTCCACTCCCCGGTGCTGTCACAGCACCTTCACTAGCCTCACGGTCTTGCCTCGCAAAACCTGATCCCAGCTATCCATGATGTGCACCGATCCCTCCTCGAAGGTTCCATTAGCATCAAAAGTCAACTCACCCCCAATCCACCAAATGTGTCAAATCTAGGGTATACTTCCAGAGCATAAAGACAAGGAATACCACATGAACACCCGATAGGCTTGGCGGTAATGCCAACCGGTAAGCCACTGCACCCACCCTCTCGAGTACCTCGAAGGGCCCGATATACCTTGACGACAACTTTTCCCGCTTAACAAACCTAACCACTCCTCTCTTAGGCATCGCCTTCAAGAAAACATGATCTCCCACCTCAAACTCTAGAGGTCGCCGCCGTCTATCGGCATAGCTCTTTTGTCGGCTTTGAGCCATGAGAAGACACTTTCGAATCAAGTCCACCTTCTCCGAGGAGTCTCTAACCAATTCCAAACCTATAGAAAATATGTTTCCTACCTCCTTCCAACAAATCGGAGAACGACATGGGCTCTCATATAATGCCTCATAGGGTGCCATCTGTATGCTCGCCTAGTAACTGTTGTTGTAGGCGAACTTTACCAAAGGTAAGTGATCTTCTCAGCTACCCGTGAGATCTAGGACGTATGCTTGTAGCATGTCCTCTAAAGTCTGGATGGTCCTCTTCAACTGACCGTCCGTCTGGGGATGAAAAGCAGTGCTCATCATCAACTATGTTCCTATGGCTCCCTGAAAACTCTCCCAAAAATGAGCCATAAACCTGGGATCCTCATCCGATACTATAGACACGGGCACCCCATGTAACTAGACAATCCCCCGCACATATAACCTATAGAATTCCTCCAGTGTGAAGGTCATTCGCACAGCCAAAAAGTGTGCCGAATTCGTAAGCCGGTCCACTATCACCCACACCACGTCATATCCCCGCGATCTCCGTGAAAACTGAGTCACAAAATCCATCGTGACATACTCCCACTTCCACTCAGCTACCGCCAAGGGCTAGATTAACCCTACTGGCCTCTGATGCTCAGTTTTAACATGTTGACACGTGAGACATCATCTATCAAAATCCCCAACATCTTTCTTTATCCCGCTCCAATAATACTGGTGACGAAGATTATGGTACATATTCATGCCACCTGGATGCACAGCAAAACGGGAGTAGTGGAACTCTCTAAGGATCTCCCCTCTTAGCTTTTCAAACTAGGGAACCACAATTCTTCCCCTAAACCAAAGACTACGACCATACCAGGTCCTTGATGGATAAAATCCTGTTATCCTACCCCTAGGACTCGATCACTCTGCTCAGTAGGGAAGGCGTAGCCACCAAGCACTGTAATGCCCCAAAACCCACCTTGGATGGCATTACAATTTAAAAATCATTCACATCATGAGAACAACTAAATCAATTCAACATTAAAGAACATTTCATTCATCAAATATAACATTTACAATATCATTCCAAAAGAATCAACTATCTTCTCGCAGCGGAATAAACAAAAATACATTTATTAATGTACCAAAATATATCCTCTAATCTAAAGCATGGAGAAATCAATTCTAGACATTTCTCTCAGGTTCCACGCTTTCCTCCATTTGGGCCTCCTAAGCCACCTGCTCGTCAACTCTGAGCTCTTCCTCTAAACCGACATCTGAGAATGAATAATATGGTAAGGGGTGAGCACTAAGCTTTGTAGCAACATTCTCCCCAAACTCGAACAAGGTTTAGGAAACATGTAAAATAAGTCGGTCTCATTTTGTAAATATCATATATTGACTTTTGAACGAAAATGGGAACATTTCAATAGATCTCAAGTTTACACAATAGCAATAATTTAAATGAACTGTAAAATGAATTTCCAATTAATAAACCATTTCCTACAGGTTCTTGTAGAGTCCCATACCTCTACAAGCTCTTGTAGAAAACCAATTCCACACAATAACCATATTCTCATGTATGTTGGTTGCTTCCCATGAATCTACACAACGACTCTACCTCGTTCACCCAATCATAACCACACAAACCACTTTAGGAAGGGCGTATACCGTCTCCCACGGCATTGATGAATCCTTCCCAGGAAAGGTATAACATCCTTCAGCCTCGAACTTACGTGAACAATAGTGGTTGCTCTTACAAACAACAAATCACTACAAGTGTTAGGAAACCATCTCACCCCCACTGGGATAGACTAACCTCTAACACTCTACAGCAGTGCTCAAATATAATTCAAGTCCATCACAACAATCATACAAGAGATGCAATCCAACCAAATTCTCAAATCATAAGTAAATCATAAATCTCCAAATTTCACAATTTGTAATATAAGAAAATAAGCAAGAGATCATCACAAATACCATTTTATTACTCAACACAAACACTAGGGTTTCAAGATCAAGAACAAAGGAAGAATCAAGAGAAAAATCCATTTATCTTGAAAATTAGGATTTTATGCCAAGAAAAGAGATTTAATGGCTATCCAACCCTTACTTTGCTTAAAATATGGTGGTATTTGCAAGTATACCAAGAAATAAAGATTTCATACTATATATATAAGATTTAAAGTCAAAAGAATACATATAAATAAGCCCTAGCCTCAATGTAAGAGAATAGGAAGAAACCCCTACCTTGGTGTTCTTGGAAAAGCTAGGGTTTTGATCTTCTTGAAGTGTAAATCCCCTTTGATCTTGTGTTTTCCCTTCCTTTCTCCCTCTCTAAGGTTTTCTAGGGTTAGAAGTGTTGAAATGGGGCTAAAGGAGTTGTCCTTAAGTATATATAGTGGAAGGAAGGCTGGCTATTCGCGACCTAATAATTCAAATTTTTAGAAGACCTTTCGGAAGGTTGGCCTACTGAACCAACATTTACATTAACCTTCCGGAAAGTTTGTCTTACTGGACAAACTTTTTCATCAACCTTCCGGAAGGTTGTGCATCGACATTCCAGAAGGTTTTGTCTACTAGATAAGCATTTTCCGTTAACCTTTTGGAAGGCTTTTCTTCGACCTTCCGGAAGATTTTGTCTATTTTTCTACAAATCCTCCCTTTTTCATTTCCAATCTATTCCAAAACCATCAAAAATCATCCCAAACTTATACCACATACATTTATACAACAAACTTGGTTAGTACAAGTTCTATTACTACAATTTCATATATTTACCAATTAAAACTAAGTTTTTAATTACTATTTATTCGAATTTTTCCATATTAACATTTCAAAAGAAATAATTACTTGCTGCATAAACCTATATACATATATATAAAGATAAAAGTGTGGGGTTTACAATCCACCCCCTTTAAAGAAAGTTTCGTCCTCGAAACTCACCTCAAGTAGTGAATAGATAAGGGTACTTCGCTCGCATCTCTTGCTCCGGTTCTCAAGTAGCTTCCTCCACTCGGTGATGTTGCCACAAGACTTTCACCAATTGGTTGACCTTGTTGCGAAGCGCTTTCTCCTTGGTGTCAAGGATCTTCACTAATTGTTCTTCTTATGTAGCTCCGTCTTGAACTTCAATATCTTCCAAATCCACAGTATGTGTTGTGTCCGATTGACACTTCCTCAACATTGAGACGTGGAACACATCATGTACCCCCGCCAACTGAGCTGGTAACCGAAGTTGATACGCCATTTCGCCTACCGCCTTGATTACTTCAAAGGGTCCGACATATCTTGGTGCTAATTTCCCCTTCTTGTCAAATCTAAACACTCCCTTCTTGGGTGACACCTTAAGGTACACATAGTCTCCCTCTTGGAATTTCAAGGGTCTTTGTCTTCCATCCGCATAGCTTTTCTGTCTAGATGAGTTGAATTTTCTCCATAGTCTCCCGAATAATTTTTGGCCCAAACAAGCTACTCTCCCCAGCTTCCAACCAACAAGTCGGTGACCTACACGGTCTCCCATACAATGCTTCATATGGTGCCATGCCGATACTTGTCTGATAGTTGTTGTTATACGCAAATTCCACCAACGACAAATGATCACTCCAACTCCCTTTGAAGTCCAACACGCAAGCTTGTAACATGTCCTCCAAAGTCTATATCACCCTCTTGGATTGACCATCCGTTTGGGGATGAAAAGTTGTGCTGAAATGTAACTCTGTTCACATAGCTCGTTGTAGACCTTTCCAGAATTGCGCCACAAATCGAGAATCGCGATCTAAAACAATTTAAGAGTGGAACTCCATGTAATCGCACAATCTCACTGATATAGAGCTTGCTCAAGGTCTCTAAAGTGTCTGTGGTCTTCATTCCCAAGAAATGAGCGGATTTGGTGAGTCTTTCCACAATGACCCATACTACATTATGCCCTCGCAATGTCCGTGGTAAACCCAACACGAAGTCTATGGTGATGTGATCTCACTTCCACTCTGGAATAGGTAAGGACTGCAGTAATCCTCCGGGCTTTTGATGTTCAATCTTCACTTGTTGGCACACCAGACATCGAGTTATGAACCTTGCCACATCCCTCTTCATTCCCTTCCACCAAAATTAACGCTTCATGTCTCTATACATCTTGGTGCTACCCGGATGTATGAAAAATTTTGAACGATGGCACTCACCCAACATTTTTTCCCTGACTTGGTTATTATTCGGTACACATAATCTTCCACAAAACTGTAACTCATCATTATGCATAGAACAACTCTCAATAATCTCATTCTTCTCCAATTTCCCTCGGATAGCTTCCAACTCGGTATCTAATCGTTTCAACTCAACAATCCTTTGTCAAAGAATTGGTTGAGTTACAAGATTAAACAAGCATGGTCTATCCTCTTGTTTGTCCACTAATAGGTCAAACCCCTCCAAAGCATCAATCATCTTCCACCTATGAACAGCAAGAACATTGATCTCACCCCGAGACTTCCTGCTCAGTGCATCTCCTACTACATTCGCCTTCCCCATATGGTAGTTGAGTGTGAAATTGTAATCTTCTAGATATTCTATCCACCTTCGTTGCCGAAGATTCAAGTCTTTCTATGAGAAGATATACTTGAGGCTTTTATGATCTAAAAATACTTCTCCATAAAGATAACACCTCCACAACTTAAAAGCAAAAATCACAGCGACAAGCTCCAAGTCATGAGTGAGATAGTTCTGCTCATGAATTTTGAGTTTTCTCGAGCCATAAGCAACCACCTTACCTCCTTGTATTAGCACACATCCCAAGCCTCGTAATGAAGCATCTGTGTACACATCGTATCCCTCCCCACTACTTGGAATAATGAGGACAGGAGCTGTTGTTAACTTCTCCTTCAAGGTGCGAAAGGCTAGTTCACACGCTTGAGTTCACATGAATTTTTCTCCTTTCTTCGTAAGGCGAGTCATCAACATTGCAAACTTTGAGAACCCTTTCACAAACCTCCTGTAGTAGCTTGCTAAACCTAGGAAACTACATATTTTGGTAACATTCTTCAACAGTTCTCACTTCATCACTACTTCAATCTTGGCGGGGTCAACAGTTACCCCTTGCTCGGACACAACATGACCAAGGAATTTCACTTCTTTCATCAAAAACTCGCATTTACTCATCTTCGCATATAACTTATGCTCACTTAGTGTCTATAGCACAATCGAGAGATGGCGTTCATGTTCCCCTTGGGTCTATTAATAAATCAATATGTCATCAATAAACACGATAACAAAATGATCTAGATATGGCCAAAATATCCTATGCATTAACTCCATAAAGGCTGCAAGAGCATTAGTCAGTCCGAATGGCATCACCGTATATTTGAAATGACCATACCAGGTACGAAAAGCTTTCTTAGGAATATCCTCCTCCTTGATCCGCAACTGATGATTCCCTGTGTGAAGATCAATCTTAGAGTAATACTTAGAACCTCTCAACTAATCAAATAAATCATCAATTCTTGGCAATGGGTATTTATTCTTTACTGTAATCCGATTCAACCTTTGGTAGTACGTGCATAACCGAAGTGTTTCATCATGTTTCTTCACAAAAAAGACTGGAACTCCCCAAGGTGAAGTGCTTAAACGGATAAACCCAATAGCCAAAAGTTGGTCCAACTGTTTCCTTAATTCCTTTAACTCCAAAGGTGTCATCCTATATGGAGCAATGGATATGGGTTTGGTTCCCGGATATAGATCAATTATAAACTCAATCTCTCTCGGTGGAGATAACCCGAGTAGTTCATTTGGGAAGACATCCAGAAAATCCGACACAATCAATACCACATCGGATTGGAATTTATCCTGATCATCTCCCAATAAGCTAGCTAAGAAACTCAAGTTGTTTCCTGCCCTAGCGTTCAAGAATCTACTACCCAAAGTAGAAAATGGATGGGAAGAATTTCGATCATTCATGAAACTGAAAACTACACCTCCCGGTAATTGAAAGGAAATTCGTTTATGAAAACAATTCATTATCGCACGGAAGGTTGACAACAAGTTCATCTGAAATATTATGTCATACCCCTTCATGTCTAATGCAACCAAATCTACGATTAATTCTTGCTCCCCAATTCGAAGCACACACCCTCTACACACCCTTCTAGTATTCAACCGTTCTCCCATAGGCATGTCAATACTCAAGGCATGTTCTAGCTTCCCAAAGTCCAAACCCAAACTCAAAGCATATGTAGTGCGTATGAATGAATGAATAGCACCGGGATCAAATAAGATTCGGGCCCAAGAATTATAAAGAAGAATGATACCTTTCACTATGGCATTGGAAACATCTTCCTCCGGTTGAGTCAAAGCAAACACTCTCCCTTGATTGGCACCGCTGGGTGCTACAACTCCTAGCGGTTTCTGATGTAGTGGCTTCGGTGGTGCTGGCTTGTTTGCATTCCCTTGCCCAGCTACTTGATTGGTTCTTAGTGGAAGCAATGGGCAGTTATTTCGGAAGTGCCTGACACCTCCACATGCAAAGCATTGACATGGGTCAGTGCTTGCTATCTCAAGTGCGCCTCTAGCTCCTCGAGCTGTCTAAAGTCTCTGTCCGGCCACCTGGTCTGGGCGACAGTATGGTGCAGCTCGCTGCCCTCCACTACTACTAGCACCAGTCCTAATTGGACCTCCCCTCATGAAGTTTTGTCTCCTGTAATTGTCCTCGGTGTCTCTCTCCACCAGTGTAGCTCTATCAACAAGATCCCCATAATCCTGGATCTTGAGAGCCACAAGCTTCTCCCTTATGGCAAGCCTCAAGCCCTACTCAAAGCGTTTGGCCCTCCTGGCCTCTGTGGATATGAACTCTATGGCATAGTGGGATAGCTCGTCAAACCTCCTCTCATACTCGATCACCGTAATGTTTCCTTGTCATAGAGCTAGGAAATCTGCACTCATCTTGTCCCGGATGGATTCAGGAAAGTACTTATCTTGGAAGATTTGGTCGAACTCCTCCTAAGTGAGCGCGTTGGCGTTCCTTCTTCTCTTTACTAAATCTCACCAATGGTCAGCCTCCCCCTCAAACAGATATGTTGCCAAGCTGACCAGAAGATCCCCGACAACTCCCATACCATCACACATCTTTTTTATCCAGTAGATCCTTTTATCCGCATACAAGGGGTTAGAGCTCCCTTGGAAATTAAGCGGGTGTTTCTGTAAGAACTCTCAAAGAACAACCATCCTTCGGTTTTCATCCCCATTACTCGGTACTTGGGCTAGTGGATGAACCCCACCATTGTGGTTGTTATTCCCGTTTTAGTGTTGAACCAAAGTGGTAAGCTTTCTTAAACATTGATAGATGTCGTTCATGACATCGGGAGGTGGTGGTGGTGGTGGTGGGTTTGCTTGGCCACCACGACCTCGTCCACGTCCACGCCTACCTTCCATCCTGCACATCAATTCACAATTTAGTTTCATTGATGTACAAGATTTCCTAACTATCACCTTAATCTAAAGCATAAGATGTGTGTAAAATTTATTTCAACAATTTCATTCAACCTAGTCCTAACCCTCTAGTGGTAATCCATAATCTACAGCTCTCATGCAAGACCTAAAGCCTAAGCTCTGATACCAAACCTTTGTAACGCCCCAAAACCCATCTTGGATGGCATTACAATCTAAAAACCATTCACATCATGAGAGCAACTAAATATATTTGTCATTAAAGAACATTTCATTCATCAAATATAACTTTATAATATCATTCCAAAAGAATAGGCCAACCATGGCCATTACATCCTAAAAGAATCAACTATCTTCTCGTAGCGGAATAAATAAAAATATATTTTTTAATGTACCAAAATATATCCCATAATCTAAAGCATGGAGAAATCAATTCTAGACATTTCCCTCGGGATCCATGCTTTCCTCCAATTAGGCTTCCCAAACCACCTGCTCGTCAACTCCGAACTCTTACTCTAAATCGACATCTGAGAATGAATAATATAGTAGGGGGTGACAACTAAGCTCCGTAGCAACATTCTCCCCAAACTCGAACAAGGTTTAGGAAACATGTAAAACAAGTCGGTCTCATTTTGCAAATATCATATATTGACTTTTGAATGAAAATCGGAACATTTCAATAGATCTCAAGTTTACACAATAGCAATAATTTAAATAAACCGTAAAATGAATTTCCAATTAATAAACCATATCCTACAAGTTCTTGTAGAGTCGCATACCTTCACAAGCTCTTGTAGGAAACCAATTCCACACAATAACCATATTCTCATGTATTTTGGTTGCTTCCCATGAATCTACACAACGACTCTACCTCGTTCACTCAATCATAACCACACAAACCACTTTAGGAAGGGCGTATACCGTCTCCCACGGCATTGACGAATCCTTCCTAGGAAAGGTATACCATCCTTCAGCCTCAAACTTACGTGAACAATAGTGGTTACTCTCACAAACAACAAACCACTACAAATGTTAGGAAACCATCTCACCCCCACTGGGATAGACTAACCTCTAACACTCTACGGCAGTGCTTGAATGCAATTCAAGTCCATCAAAACAACCATACAAGAGATGCAATTCCAACCAAATTCTCAAATCATAAGTAAATCATAAATCCCCAAATTTCACAATTTGTAATAGAAGAGAACAATTTAAGGAAATAAGCAAGAGATCATCACAAATACCATTTTATTATTCAACACAAAACACTAGGGTTTTGAGATCAAGAACAAAGGAAGAATCAAGAGAAAAATCCATTTATCTTGAAAACTAGGGTTTTATGCCAAGAAAATAGATTTAATGTCTATCCAGCCCTTATTTTGCTTAAAACATGGTGGTCTTTCCAAGGATACCAAGAAATAAAGATTTCATAGCATATATATAAGATTTAAAGTCAAAAAAATACATATAATAAGCCCTAGCCTCAATTTAAGAGAATAGAAAGAAACTCCTACCTTGGTGTTCTTGGAAAAGCTAGGGTTTTGATCTTCTTGAAGTGTAAATCCCCTTTGATCTTGTGTTTTTCTCTTCCTTTCTCCCTCTCTAAGGTTTTCTAGGGTTAGAGGTGTTGAAATGGGGCTAAAGGAGTTGTCCTTAAGTATTTATAGTGGAAGGAAGGCCGGCTATTTGCAACCTAAAAATTCAGATTTTAGAAGACCTTTCGGGAAGGTTGGCCTACTGGACCAACATTTACATTAAGCTTCTGGAGGTTTGTCTTACTGGACAAACATTTTCATCAACCTTCCGGAAGGTTTTGTCTACTGGATAAGCATTTCCCATTAACCTTCCAGAAGGTTTTGTCTGTTTTTCTACAAATCCTCCCGTTTTCATTTCCAATCTATTTCAAAACCATCCCAAAATTATACCACATACATTTATACATCAAATCTGGTTAGTACAAGTTCTATTACTACAATTTCATATATTTACCAACTAAAATGAAGTTTTTAACTACTATTTATTCAAATTTTTTCATATTAACATTTCAAAAGAAATAATAACTTGCTTCATAAACATATATACATACATATAAAGATAAAAGTGTGGGGTTTACAAGCTCCCTAAAACACCCTAAGTCTGACCCATGTAACACAACCCGAACTGCCCCACAGTCTCGAGCATCTGCTACTCCCGGGAAGCCACACTAGCCATAACTCCTTATGACTTCCAGCTGAGTGCATCAGCCACCACATTTGCCTTACCGAGATAATAATGCAAAGTGAAGTCATAATCCTCCAAATACTTCATCCACCTACATTGCCTCATGTTGAGGTCCCGCTATGTAAAGATGTACATCAGACTCTGGTGATCCGAAAACACCTCAAACTTCTCATCGTATAGATAGTGGCGCCAAGCCTTCAAGGCAAAGAATATGGCCCCCAACTCCATGTCATGCGTGGGGTAATTCTACTTGTGGTTCTTTAACTGTCGAGAACCAGTTTCCCGGACTGCATCAAAACGCAACCAAGTCCATCCTTCGAGGCATCACAATACACCGTATACCTCTGTCCCCTTTTCGGGACTATCAAAATAGGAGCAAAAGTAAGTCTCCACTTCAACTCCTGGAATGCCTTCTCACACGCATCATTCCACTCAAACTTGATCTCTTTTTGAGTCAACTTGGTCATAGGTGCAGCCAGTCGGGTGAAGTCCCCAATGAACCTCCTGTAGCACCCCGCCAATCCCAAGAAATTACATATCTCGAAGACTAACTTTGGTCTCTCCCAATTCATGACTGCCTCCACCTTCTCCGGTTCTACGGATACACCCGAAGCTAACACCATATGTACCAAAAATTTCACCTTAGTAAGCCAAAATTCACATTTGTAGAACTTAGCGTACAACTGATAGTCCCTTGAGGTCTGAAGAACAATCCTCAAGTGACCCTCATGCTCCTCCTCAGACTTAGAGTAGATCAAGATGTCATCAACAAACACCACAACAAACAGATCTAAATAGGGTTGGAACATCCTATGTATGAGATCCATGAATGCCGCTAGAGCATTCGTCAATCCAAAAGGCAGGACGATAAACTCGAAGTGCCCATACTGCGTCCTAAACGTCGTCCTAGGCATATCCGCCTCCCTAACCCTCAACTGATGGTAATCGATACGGAGATCTATCATAGAGTAAACCCGCACTCCTCGCAGTTGATCAAACAAATCATCAATCCGCGACAAAGGGTACCTATTCTTGATAGTGACCCGGTTCAACTACCGATAGTCGATACACAACCGAAGATTTTTATCTTTCTTCTTGGCAAACAATGTCGGAGCGCCCCACGGTGAAGGGCTCGGTTTTACAAACCCCCTGTCCAACAATTCTTGCAATTGGACCTTGAGTTCTTGTAACTCAGCTGGCGCCAACCAATGTGGAGTCATAGAAATGGGCGACGTACCAGGATGCAACTCAATGGTGAATTCTATATCCCTACGTGGAGGTAATCCCGATAGTTCATCCAAAAAAATATCCTCGTATTCATAAATCAACCGAGGTAGACCCAACTCCTGTCTCGCCTCGTTCTCTTGGGTCAGGCTTGCTAGCCAACTCATCAACTACCAGTGCCAACGGGAGTCATACACTACATGGGGTAAAACGTTATGTTTTTCCCCTGTAACTTGAAACAAATACCATCCGGGGTGTAGGTAGTGACTCTCTTACGATCACAGTCTATGACGACTTGGTGTGCCGCTAACCAATCCATCATGATGATAACATCGAATTCCGACATGTCCATGACCCTAAGGTCTATGGTGAGTAGAATCCCTAAGATCACTAACTCACAACCCCGACATATCTAATCCACCCTCACCCTAGATCTTAGGGGAGAACTCATATGCAATGGCTCTTCCATGGTCTCGACCTCTTAGCTCAAATCTTTCACACAAGTTAAATAATAATAGAGCACTAACTTAGTATCCCAAAGTAGGGATCAAAGGTGAACATTTGAGATTTCTCTCATTGTCTCATTAGTAGTGCTTGTGCCACCTACTAGTAGACATCTAGACATTGAACTATCCCGTTCATCCCTTTTTCTGAACTCCCAAGGTTATGTTCTCTAACCCTAGTGTTTCTTCTTCCATATACATTTCACCATGCATATAATTTACATAACACATAGCACATAACATGAGATGCACAATGCATGCAATGGTCTAGACTCAATGTTCATTCAGCTCTAGGTAATCGCATACCTATGCTCTAATACCAAGCTGTGACGTCCCAAAATTCGGGGGTCTGTTGATTACCCATCAACTCGCAGAATACCCGTGGATATCGAATAACTCGATATCATGTCGTTATGCCCCATTTACTGGGGTCCATAATTTTAAAGAAATTCGGACAGAGTCTCATTTGTACGGGGAGCTCTACCCAAAATTCAAGCTATGCAATATACATTCACAAGACCCATCTGAGACCCAATATAAAATAATGACCGACCGGGTCCATTTATAAGTAAACATTGACCACACCGGGTCCATTTACCCATACTCATATAGATACATGCAAGGTTATATTAAAAATAGTGCATATAAAATCGATTACAATTCTTTTACATACATTACATACCCAAAACTAACTTTGCAAAAGTTAGTACAAAAAAAGGACTAAAAGCCACAAGTCGGCCTCTCTTCACCCTTGAGGCTCCAAATGAGAGCCATCCATCGGTTTATATCCTGCACCTTAAATATTTTCCCTTATAAGATGAGCTACGCTCAATAGAGTATCTCCTACAGAGGCTACTCCCCAACCTAGATGCATATGAAATGTGAACAAGCAACAATCAACAACCATTATCCATTCCAAACAAGAACATGTAATTCAAGATTGGAATTCTACCATGTCATGTCATGATATGAGATGATACTTACTCATGCAACTTCAACCCGAGTCCTTACCGACTCCCACAACACAATGCAATGCACAAGTGTAATGAATCTATCAATTGATGAAAAATACATCCAATGATTGTTTGAAATAAAAGTGATGTATTTATAAAACCAAATCATTGTGGATGTTACCCATTGAATGGGTATTTTTATAAAAGAAAATCTTGTGTCTTTGTTGGGCAACGGATTTTGGTATCACAATCGCCGATTTCGTACACCATCACACTTTTTCTGGAATTTCACCTCAGGAGAGTGTGTGAACCAAATAGTCGGGTTTTGCACTTGAGGGAGAATCTAGCCCTTCTTGCTATACCTGACACAAGTTTTTCATACATGTAACAGTGCAACTCAATCAGATCTTCAATCCAATTTTTTCGAGCAATGTTATCAGAAACGGACCGGTCATCGAACCGGCAAGGGGACCGGGTCAATGGTTCACTTGTTCAACCGTTGGGTCAACTGGTCGGACCGGTCATATAATAAAAAAAAAAAAAAAAATATATATAATATATATATATATATATATATATATATATATATATATATAATTATAAAACTTAATAATTTAGCTAAAAAATATAAAATATGTATAAAATACATAAAATTTGCCATAAAATTAATGAAATTAAGTAACAAAGTGGGGGTTTTTGTATTTTAAAGCAAAGTAAAGAGGTTCAAGTAAATTATAAAGAAAAAGAATGGGTGTCATTTACAATTTTTCCAAGAATAAGGTTAAAAAAATCAACAATTTACTGATTTAGGGCAAAAAAATTTATTTATGTAATTTAATTTTTAAAAACCGATTTTTGTTAAAATTCGGCCGATTTTTCAGTTTTTTGCTGGTTCGCTTCCTTAAACGGTTCAACTAAGGAACCGAACCGGTTAAGGTCCCGGTTCACGGTTGAACCGGTCCGGCCCGGTTCTGATAACAGTGCTCTCGAGCCCACCCATCAAGCACCAAGTATGGTGTTTGATTAAACCATGCACCCACACTCATGCATAAAGTCCATGAATGTGATGTCATTATCATGCCCATTATGCAATGAATGTCAAATGAGCAATTTAACCGTATATCAATATACCAAGGCCAATTATATCATGTGCATATAATTACCTTTATCCAACACAATGACAATATATCAATGAACATATATCAACATTTTATACTTAACAACCAAACATAAGCATCTTATTACATAATCTATGTCAATATAACAAACTTTATTTCAGATAGGCATTTTATCAAACACCTTCAAGTCAGCAAATCATGTAATCACACAAAATGCCCAAATTTATCACCTAGCTCAAAAAAAATCAGATTCAATGATTTTCACATACTCAATTATCAAAACTTCTAAGAAATCACAAACTAGCTATTTTTAACTATCAATTCACACTGGAATTGAGCCTACTCATTTCCATTAAACCAACTATAATAGGCAAGTATTAAAAATACTCAAAAAATCCCACCCATTACCTATGGACATCATAGGATGGAAATAAACCAAAGTAGAAGGGAACCCTACCTCTTGAAGCATAAAACACCCGTAGGAAGCTTTAAGAACACGATTCAAGTCCAAAACATTGATTTCTCCAAATTTTTGTCATTGGATCTTCGACCAAATCAGCTCTTTTTGGTACGTTGGCGTAGCCCTCATCCGGGAGATCAACTTTAACTCTTGATCCGAAGGATTCTGACCGATAGAACTCCGTGAATCAAAGGGAGAAACTTTGAAATCTCACTTTTTTCTTCTTTTTTTTTCTCTCCAACGTTCAGACTAGCAAACTTACTGGTTTCAGCAACAATATCTCTCCAAAAAATCAGATTAGTTGATCTTTATAGTCTCAACTATGCAGTCCACGTCGCACTGCATATTTCTTACTTTCGGGTCTGTTTTTTGTCCCAAAATGATTCATTTCATTCCGGTTTAAATTCAAATTAATTTTATTTAAAATTTTATTCAATTATAAGAAAATTTTTTATTTTTTATTTTTGGAGACCTTTGAAAGGTCATTTGTCACCCAATTATCTCGTAAAACGTGTAAAATCTGACTATCTCAGAATTCGACGAAAATTGACATGGCAGCTCGATTTCACGATACGAATCCAATGGTGAGGTCTGTTGCATCATTTGAGCGCTAGAAAAATATGAATTTTAAATCTGCATTATAGTGGCAAATTACCATTTTGGCCTTTTTCCGAAAAAGTTTAAATTTTTCCCGGGTTTTACATCCTTCCCCCCTTAAAAAAAATTTTGTCCCCGAAATTCACACACACATGCACATTTAATCACATGCATATGCAACAAGTATGCTATACTTATAATTATAAAAATGTACCTCCATCCTCAAATAAGAAAGGATAATTGGTACGGAGAATGTCCTCGCGCTCCCATGTCACCTCCTCCACTCCCCGATGCTGCCATAGCACCTTCACTTGACTCACGGTCTTGCCTCGCAAAACCTGATCTCGACTATCCATGATGTGCACCGGTCCCTCCTCGAAGGTCCCATTAGCATCAACAGTCAACTCACCCTAATCCACCACATGTGTCGGATCTGGGGTATACTTTCGAAGCATAGAGACATAGAATACCGCATGAACACCCGATAGGCTTGGCGGTAACGCCAACCAATAAGTCACTGCACCCTCCCTCTCAAAGGGCCCGATGTACCTCTACGATAGCTTTCCCCGCTTACCAAACCTGACCACTCCTCTATTAGGCATCGCCTTCAAGAAAACATGATCTCCCACCTCAAACTCTAGAGGTCGCCACCGTCTATTGGCGTAGCTCTTCTGTCGGCTTTGAGCCGTGAGAAGATGCTTTCAAATTAGGTCCACCTTCTCTGATGTGTCTCTAACCAATTTCGGACCTGTAGAAAATATGTTTCCTACCTTCGTCCAATAAATCGGAGAATAACATGGCCTCCCATATAGTGCCTCATAGGGTGTCATCTGTATGCTCGTCTGACAACTGTTGTTGTAGGCGAACTCTACCAAGGGTAAGTGATCTTCCCAGCTACCCTTGAGATTTAGGACGCATGCCCGTAGCATGTCCTCTAAAGTCTGGATGGTCCTCTCCAAATAACCATCCGTCTAGGATGAAAAGCAGTGCTCATCATCAACTATGTTCCCATGGCTCGCTGGAAACTCTCCCAAAAATGAGTCGTAAACCTGGGATCCCGATCAGATACTATAGACACGGGCACCCCATGTAATCGTACAATCTCCCGCATATATAACCTGCAGAATTCCTCTAGTGTGAAGGTTATCCGCACAACAAAAAATGTGCCGACTTTGTAAGCCGATCCACTATCACTCACACCGCGTCATGTCCCCGTGATGTCCGTGGCAAGTGAGTCACAAAATTCATCGTGACATGCTCCCACTTTCACTCAGCTATCTCCAAGGGCTAGAGTACCCCTGATGGCCTCTGATGCTTAGCTTTAACCTGCTGGCATGTGAGACATCGTCTAACAAAATTCCCAACATCTTTCTTCATCCTGCTCCAATAATACTGGTGACGAAGATCGTGGTACATCTTCGTGTCACCTAGATGCACAGCAAAATGGGAGCAATGGAACTCTCTAAGAATCTCCCCTCTCAGCTTCGTAAACTGGGGAACCACAATTCTTCCCCTAAATCGATGACTGCCATCCAAATGAATGGCCCAACCCTCATCACCTGTACCCGACCGTACCCGGTCCTTGATGGACAAAATCTCAGTATCCAGCCCCTGGGACTCGATCACTCTGCTCAGTAGGGAAAGCGTAGCCTCCAAGCTGCCTAAAACACCTTGAGTCTGACCCATGTAACACAGTCTGAACTGTCCCACAATCTTGAGCATCTACCACTCCTAGGAAGCCACACTAGCCATAACTCCCCGTGACTTCCGGTTGAGTGCATCAGCCACCACATTTGCCTTACTGGGATGATAATGCAAAGTGAAGTCGTAATCCTTCAAATACTGCATCCACCTGCGTTGCCTCATTTTGAGGTTCCGCTGTGTAAAGATGTACATCAGACTCTTGCGATCCAAAAATACCTCAAACTTCTCACCGTATAGATAGTGGCACCAAGCCTTCAAGGCAAAGACTATGGCCGCCAACTCCATGTCATGCGTGGGGTAATTCTAGTTGTGGTTCTTTAACTGTCGAGAACCATAAGCCACCACCTTCCCGGACTACATCAAAATGTAACCAAGTCCGTCCATCGAAGCATCACAATACACCGTATACCTCTGTCCCCTTTCCAGGACTATCAAAATAGGAGCAAAAGTAAGTCTCCGCTTCAACTCCTGGAATGTCTTCTCACACGCATCATTCCACTCAAACTCAACCTCTTTCCGAGTCAACTTGGTCATACACGCAGCTAGTCGAGAGAAGTCCTTAATGAACCTCCTGTAGTACCCCGCCAATCCCAAGAAACTACGTATCTCGAAGACTAACTTTGGTCTCTCCTAATTCATGACTGCCTCCACCTTCTCTGGGTCTACGGATACACCTAAAACTGACACCACATGTCCCAAAAATTTCACCTTAGTAAGCCAAAATTCACATTTGCAGAACTTGGCGTATAACTGATGGTCCCTCAAGGTCTGAAGAACAATCCTTAAGTGACCTTCATTCTCCTCCTCAGACTTGGAGTAGATCAAGATGTCATCAACAAACACTACAACAAACTGATCTAAATAGGGTTGGAACACCTTATGCATGAGATCCATGAAAGCCGCTGGTGCATTCGTCAATCCAAAAGGCATGACGGTAACCTCGAAATGCCCATACCGCATCCTAAATGCCGTCTTAGGGATATCCGCCTCCCTAACCCTCAATTGATGGTAACTGGTGCAGAGATCTATCTTGGAGTAGACCCGCTCTCCTCTCAATTGATCAAACAGAACATCAATCTACGGCAAAGGGTACCTATTCTTGATAGTGACCCGGTTCAACTACCAATAGTCGATACACAACCGAAGAGTTTTATCTTTCTTCTTGGCAAACAATACCGGAGTGCCCCACGGTGAAGTGCTCGGTCTTATAAACCCCCTGTCCAACAATTCTTGCAATTGGACCTTGAGTTCTTGTAACTCAGCTGGCGCCATCCTATGTGGAGTCATAGAAATGGGCGACGTACCAGGATACAACTCAATGGTGAAGTCTACATCCCTATGTGAAGGTAATCCCGGTAGTTCATCTAAAAAAATATCCTCATATTCACAAACCACGCGAGGTAGACCTAACTCCTGTCTCACCTCGTCCTCTAGGGTAAGGCTTGCTAGCCAACTCATCAACCACCCGTGCCAACGGGAGTCATACATTACTTGGTGTAAAGTGTCATGATTTTCCCCCTGGAACTTGAAACAAATGCCATTCGGGGTGTAAGCAGTGACTCTCTTACGATCACAGTCTATGACGACTCGGTGTGCCGCCAACCAATCCATCCCAAGGATAACATCGAATTTCGACATGTCCATGACCCTAAGGTTTACGGTGAGTACAATCCCTAAGATCTCTAACTCACAACCCCGACATATCTGATCCATCCTCACCCTAGCTCCTAGGAGAGAACTCACATGCAATGGCTCTTCCAAGGTCTAGACCTCTAAGCCCAAATCTTTTACACAAGTTAAATAATAATGGAGCACTAACTTAATATCCCAAAGTTGGGATCAAAGGTGAACATTTGAGATTTATCTCATTGTCTCATTTGTAGTGCTTGTGCCACCTACTAGTAGACATCTAGACATTGAACTATCTCATTCATCCCTTTTTTCGAACTCCCAAGGTTATGTTCTCTTTTCTTCTTCCATATACATTTCACCATGCATATAATTCACATAACACATAGCGCATAACATGAGATGCACAATGCATGCAATGGTCTAAACTCAATGTTCATTCAGCCATAGGTAATCGTATACCTATGCTCTCATACCAAGCTATGACGCCCTAAAATCCGAAGGTCCGTTGATTACCCATCAACCCGCGGAATACCCGTAGATACCTAGTAACTCGATATCGCGCCGTTATGCCCCATTTACTGGGGTCCATAATTTTCACAAAATTCGGGCAGAGCTTCCTTTGTACGGGGAGCTCTACCCTAAACCTTAATATAAAATAATGACCGCACCGGGTCCATTTATGAGTAAATATTGACCACACTGGGTCCATTTATCCATACTCATATAGATACATGCAAGGTTATATTAAAAATATTCCATATAAGTTCGATTACAATTCTTTTACATACATCACATGCCCAAAACTAACTTTGCAAAAGTTAGTACAAAAAAAGGACTAAAAGCCACAAGTCGGCCTCTCTTCACCCTTGAGGCTCCAAATGAGAGCCATCCACCGGTGTATATCCTGCATCTTAAATATTTTCTCTTATAGGGTGAGCTACGCTCAATAGAGTATCTCCTACAGAAGCTACTCTCCAACCTAGATACATATGAAATGTGAACATGCAACAATCAACAACCATTATCCATTCCAAACAAGAACATGTAATTCAAGATTGGAATTCTACCATGTCATGTCATGATATGAGATGATACTCACTCATGCAACTTTAATCCAAGTCCTTACCGACTCCCACAACACAATGCAATGCACATGTGTAATGAATCCGTCAATTGACAAAAAATACATCCAATGATTGTTTGAAATAAAAGTGATGTAATTATAAAACCAAATTATTGTGGATGTTACCCATTGAATGGGTATTTTTATAAAACAAAATCTTGTGTCTTTGTTGGACAACGAATTTTGGTATCACAATCGTCGGTTCCGTACACCATCACACTTTTCTAGATTTTACCTCATGGGATTGTGTGAACCAACTAGTCAGGTTTTACACCCGAGGGAAAATCTAGCCCTTCTTGCTATACCTGACACAAGCTTTTCATGCATGTAACCGTGCGACTCAATCGGATCTTCAATCCAACTTTTCCGAGCCCACCCATCAAGCACCAAATATGGTGTTTGATTAAACCATGCACTCACACACCCACACTCATGCATAAAGTCCATGAATGTGATGCCATTATCATGCCCAAGATGCAATGAATGTCAAATGAACAATTTAACCATATATCAATATACCAAGGCCAATTATATCATGTGCATATAATTACCTTTATCCAACACAATGACAATATATCAATGAACATATATCAACATTTTATACTTAACAACCAAACATAAGCATCTTATTACATAATCTGTGTCAATATAACACACTTTATTTCACATAGGCATTTTATCAAACACCTTCAAGGCATCAAATCATGTAATCACATAAAATGCCCAAATTTATCACCTAACTCAAAAAAAAAATCAGATTCAATGATTTTCACATACTCAATTATCAAAACTTCTAAGAAATCACAAACTAGCAATTTTTAACTGTCAATTCACACTAAAATTGAGCCTACTCATTTTCATTAAACCAACTATAATAGGCAGGTGTTAAAAACAATCAAAACAGCCCACTCATTTCCTATGGACACCATAGGATGGAAATAAACCAAAGTATGAGGGAACCTTACCTTTTGAAACGTAAAACACCCGTAGGAAGCTTCAAGAACACAATTCAAGCCCAAAGCTTTGATTTCTCTAAAATTCCATCTTTGGATCTTTGGTGAAATCAACTCTTTTTGGTGCGTAAGCGTAGCCCTTGTCAAGGAGATCAACTTTAACTCTTGGTCCAAAGGATTCCGACTTACGAAACTCCATGGATCGAAGGGAGAAACTTTGAAACCTCACTTTTTTCTTTTTTCTTTTTCTCTCCAACGTTCAGACCAACAAACCCACTGGTTTCAGCAGAAATATCTCTCCAAAAAATTAGATTGGTTGATATTTATAGTCTTAAATGTGCAGTCCACTTTGCACCGCATATCTCTTACTTCTGGGTCCGTTTTTTGTCCCGAAATGATTCATTTTATCCTGATTTAAGTTTAAATTAATTTTATTTAAAATTTTATTCAATTATAAGAAAATTTTATAAATTTTATTTTTGGAGACCTTCGAAAGGTCATTTATCACTCAATTATCTCGTAAAATTTGTAAAATTTGACTATCTCAGAATTCGACGAAAATTGACAGGGCAGCTCGATTTTACGATACGAATCAAACAGTGAGGTCTGTTGCATCATCCGAGCTCTAGAAAAATATGAATTTTAAATCCACATTATAGAAACAAATTACTGTTTTGCCATTTTCCCGAAAAAGTTTAAATTTTTCCCGAATTTTACATTCTTCCCCCCTTAAAAAAAATTTGTCCCCGAAATTCACACACATATGCACATTTAATCACATGCATATGCGACAAGTATGTTATACTTATAATTATAAAAATATACCTCCATCCTCGAATAAGAAAGGATAATTGGTACAGATAGTGGCCTCGCGCTCCCATGTCACCTCTTCCACTCCCCGATGCTGCCACAACACCTTCACTAGTCTCACGATCTTGCCTCGCAAAACCTGATCCCGACCATCTATGATGCACACCGGTCCTTCCTCGAAGGTCCCATTAGCATCAACAATCAACTCACCTCAATCCACCACATGTGTCGGATCTGGGGTATACTTCCAGAGCATAAAGACATGGAATATCGCATGAATACCGGATAGGCTTGGCAGTAACGCCAATCGGTAAGCCACTACACCCTCCCTCTCGAGTACCTCTATGGGCCTGATGTACCTCTACGATAGCTTTTCTTGCTTACCAAACCTAACCACTCCTCCATTAGGCATCGCCTTCAAGAAAATATGATCTCCCACCTCAAACTCTAGAGGTCGCCGCCGTCTATCGGCGTAGCTCTTCTGTCAACTTTGAGCCGTGAAAAGACGCTTTCGAATCAAGTCCACCTTCTCTGAGATGTCTCTAACCAATTTTGGACCTATAGAAAATATGTTTCCTACCTCCGTCCAATAAACCAGAGAACGGCATGGCCTCCCATATAGTGCCTTATAGGGTGTCATTGTATGCTCGTCTAACAACTGTTGTTGTAGGTGAACTCTACCAAGGGTAAGTGATCTTCCCAACTACCCTTGAGATCTAGGACGCATGCCCATAGCATGTCCTCTAAAGTCTGGATGGTCCTCTCCGAATAACCATCCGTCTGGGGATGAAAAGCAGTGCTCATCATCAACTGTGTTCCCATGGCTCGCTAGAAATTCTCTCAAAAATGAGCCGTAAACCTGGGATCCTGATTAGATACTATAGACACGGACACCCCATGTAACCGGACAATCTCTGCATATATAACCTGTAGAATTCCTCTAGTGTGAAGGTCATCCGCACAGCCAAAATGTGTGTCAACTTCGTAAGTTGGTCCACATTCCAGCTCCCAGGCAACATTGTATCCCACTATATACATACCGCCTACCTAATCACATTTTATTCACAAGTCAACATTGAATTCCACTATATACATACCGCCTACCTACTGACATTTCATTCATAAGTCAACATTGTATTCCACTATATTCATACCACCTACCTACTCACATTCTAGATAATATACTTCTACATTTCCCCGTTTCTATCCCTCATTATTGGGCCTTATGTATGAGTTTGTTCCCAACTTTGTCATCAACGTGAGTAGCTAATGAAAAAGTGAAGTTCATCCTTATTTCATTCGAATCTTCTTGTGATCAAATGATACCAAGTGGTTAACTTAATGAGCTTTGATGAGGGATATAAACAAATTATAGAATTAAAATTGTGACATGTCGTATGTTACATGTTACATAGTTCACCTTAATCCTAAAGCCTGAAGAAAGCACTAGAGATAGGATTATCTTGACAACAAACATTCCACATACATGTCCATTCCCCTGATGTGGGGCCCAAGGCAGGGCGGACAAAAAGAATGTTCCAAAAAAGGATGGTAGTTATCCTATGTAACTTCAAGAACATCATCTAATTTAAATAGCACATTATGCACAACATTCAGCCAAATGGAAATATCGTCACAAGGAAGTGGGTCCAACAAAAGAGCATTATGTTCAGTTACATCAATGACACAAAGATACCAATGGTCATTGTTCTCGTTGATCGGGATGTATATCTAAATTTGTTTATACAAACAAACATTGTTGATAAATGTGGATCAATTTAACTAATGTTAGGTCTTTGAAATCAAAACGGATTAACAGTATGGTTATTACACACCTTGTCACAGTATGTAAAATCTTTTATGTACTTCCTATGCACAGCACACATAGATTGAAGCAAACCTTTTTTACTTTCACTGTTAGCCACAACCTGAGCTAGTGCCTGTTGCTGAATACGACAATCAACATTACACACACCTATTGTCTATAATTTTGTTTAAAAAAACTAGGTACTACCAAAAAAATCCCAAATTTCTTACCGAGAACCACGTGGGTAGGTACCACCTCTCTAACCCGATTTTTGGATTTGTCTTATCTTTCTTAGATAACAAATTGTTAGCCAAGTTCACAACCTATGACATTCAACATAATGTATTAACGTAAAATGCAATTGGTATAATTTATGGTAACAACGTATGGATAAAAAAAAATCCCAAATTAACCAACCGAATCAAGTAACCACTGCTTTGATAATAATGTCATGAGGGAATGGCGTACAGCATGATCATGTTCAAACCTAATTAAAACCTCTCTGTTTTTTTAAAAAAAAAATCAAAAATTACACACAAAAAATAAGCGTACCAATATTTTCAATCACATTTTAATACATACTTAAAATGTATAAAGGGTTGAATTTAAAATAACCATACGTCATGTCATGATTCTTGTCAAATATGTAATTCAGAATCAATTGCTTATCTTCAGGATAAAGTATGTCTACATTTTCATATTCCTCAATGTGCTTGGGAATACCCAAAGTGGAATCTGAAATCTATTTACCCAAACTGTGACATTAAACTACCATTCAACTTTGTCACATACTCAACAATAAAACAAAACAGACCTTATGAATTTCAGCAATTGAAGCACTATTACAAGACAATTTTAGTTTGTTAGCAGGATTATGCGGAGTCTTGTACACATCGATCACTACCTTGTTGTCATAACCATTCATGTGGTCACCGCCCTATGCAAAGAGAAATTGAACATACACATGTAAAAAAAAAGGGATAATAAGAAATGATGTGATAACTTTAGGCATTAAATGTTTATGCATGGAATCGTCGCTTGGTTGAATGTGTTCCCGGGGATTATTCACCTCCCCCTTGCCCTCTTTGTTATCATCCTTCTTCACCCCCATGATGTTGTAGTTGAAGTGAGTAAAATATAAGTGAGGATAATGTATAGTGTAAGTAATACATTAAGTTTGATGTATGTTATACCTTTGGCTTTTCATATGGTGACATCACATATTTGCTTGGCCTCCATTTAGAATCTCTTCATAGCTGCATTGGTGGGAATGATGTTTGGGTGCATCAGTAAGAAGCCTCTTGCATGTCACCAACGTTATTTTTTTTGTAACCGACATTGTTAGTATTCAATGGCCGTCATTGTGCCTCTTGGAATGGTTTTGGTGGTGGGGTGCAAACAACGGCAATGGGTGTCCAAATCCGATAGTCCACATCGACTTCATTAAGGCAGTTGGCATTACTTTTCATTCAAGTCAATTTTATTTTTTTGCTCATTAACTTGTCCAACCGCAGCATGATTGTCTATCTCTTCGTAATTTGATGGTTTTGGTGCATAGCCACCCATGAACATTTGCATCATGCTAACCATTGAGTCGGCCATGCCAATTAGGTTAACAATCGCATTCTCCATCCAAGACATTCTTGCCTCCTAGTCCTGCACATTTACACAAATGTAAATTGTCAAAAACTATTATAAATCAATGTGATTCCAGTATCATGGTATATGCGTACCGGTGGTTTTCATCTGATGTCAAAATAGTTTGCTTCACAGCATAGGTGGATCATTTCCTAAAGTTTACTGTATCAACTGGTGGGGGTCTATTCATGGTGTCGTCAAACACTTTGCAAGTAACCTCTTGACATTCTAGTCGTTTGGACTTATTCAACATGAGTACTTGTTTCTAACTTGTCTCATCCCCTCATGCAGCAATTCGAAGGTTGCTTCTACAAGGCGGTTGTTTAACAAACACCCCTTGTGGTGTGACCCGCTCCAAATATACTATCTACAATACAAAAATAAAAGAGATAATTCACTAAAAGTATTATGAAACAAACACAACATAAAAATACTCAAAAAAAATAAATTGATGCCTAGCCATAAGATCAAGTAAACATCCACTAACATTTTTCTGATCATGTGTTTGATATTTTTGTACCCCTTCAACCATACCATCAAATACAAATTTCTCCCAATTTCTCTGCTGATTGAAGTACGCATGGTTGGTTATAGAAGAAGTCCAATAAGAAATAGCACAAAATATATCCTAAACTCATCCGAAGCCACTTTAAGTACACAAAGTCTGTCATTCAGTGTCTCAATGGGATATCCTTAACTCTATTGAACAATGAATTCCAAATGTCATGAATTCTTTCACTGGGCCCAGTAGTCTCCACGTTCAACCCTTCATTTCTCATACCCATTACACATTCTACACCCATGGCTGATATTTGAATAGCTTCACTGTAGACATTTAATGTCAATGACACAGTGTCGAACCATTCAATTAACCATGCACATAAACCCCGCTTCAGTTCCCCACATCTGAGGCTCAATATCCCCCCAAAACCAAGTTCTTTTATTGCTACTTTCTGCTCATCACATAAGTTTCGTATCATTTTTACAATTTTCCTAGGCGAACACCTTGTACCAAGCGTCACCTTTAATAATTTGTCAAAATATAGACAGAAAAGTCAATTGGAGAGGTGCAATAAATGTAAACCATGCACATAAAAATTAACATCGACATTATATTTACTCGTACTGTCATTTCCCCAGAATTATCTTTCACACGATCATATTCACTCTTTGTCTATATAGACATTTCTCTGTACTTCTGTTTCTCAGTATCTGCCATCTTCCTCCATTGGTCAGCCAATTCTTTAATTACCTTTTGAGCGCAAGTTCAATTGAAAGCCATTATTAATTTCACTATTCCAAACAATACTCGCTCCTTGTAACACAAATTATACCTCGCGTGTGAACTTTTTATCAGTGTTTCCTTTGATATTCTCCATTCGTTCCTTACTATAATGAAAGTACAACAAATGTGTACATTATCAAATAAACATTAACCACAAACTAATTTCACCCTACTATACACAAATTTTTCATACTAGAAAAATAGTCATGCTCCAGGTGGACGTTGTGCTTTCAAGCCTTCGGCCTTTGACTCGTGGGACCTCTTCTTCCCCCTGTAATATGTACCATTAATATGAAGTCTGAAATAAAATATATTCAACAATATAATCATAGCTTACATTAGAAATATCGCCAAATTGGACTTCCCAAATCTAGGGGATTGCTACTACCTTGCAACTAACACACGTTGTATAGGTCAAATATATGAGTATATGCTACACATACACTTCTCTGAACCATTCAAAAATCCTTCACAAACACACTCACTCACCAACACATTCATTCACAACTATAACATCAATACCAGTATGTAAATGTTTGCAAGTATGACACGCACGGAGAGGTCAAACACTTAAAACATACCTTACTATGTATATCCTCTTGGTTGTTAATCACAATAAGCTGATGCTACCTCCAAATGAGAAGGAGTGTACACACTTCTACGTAGACCAAAATAAACCTATTTTGGAATAATGAAAGGGGAAACTTATGACCTCAAACCCATATTGGAAGGAATAAAAGGGATTGTGATGCAGAGGAAGGCATCGAAGTCAAAACAAAGCAGATGGAATTGGATGAAAAGGGGACGGGTGATTTTGGAAGATAGAAAGAGGAGACCAATGACCTCAATGTTAAGATGATGGAGGAAGCTGGGTAATGATTTTTGGCAGGATTAAGAGAAAATAAGAGGGAATTGGTGTAGTTAGCTGTCACAACCAGATTGATAGGTATGGAATTAAACACTAAACAACGTCACGTGGATCCTTCTGGCCAAAAAAAATATATGATTGATCGAACTCATACACGATCGATCGAATAGTTTCAAACTACCCACAATTATATCGCTAATATGAGGGGGATTGAACAACCATTCTTCTGCTACAACAACACCTCTACATTGATCTATCGTGAAATAAATGATCGATCATGAATTTTCAAAATGTTACAAATCGATCGAATTAGCAACTAATCGATCGTAATATTAAAAATATGATATAAGATCGATCATTTTTCACTAATCCATCACTAACTTTCAGAATTTGACCAATTTATACACCTTACCAATCGATCAAAATAATAATTGATCGATCTTTAACTTTCAGATAAATACATGCTCAATCATTATTTAGTTATCGAACAATACCTTACACTATCACAACAAAACCTTAAAATCTTATATAATGATATTAACGCTCATAAACTTATCGAATTTATCATAAAATTTTGCATACAATTAGTAAATACCCATCTCCACTTGTAAGATAATCCACAACTGTGGTTATCTCACACCAAAACAATGGTGAATATTCCTTAATTACTGAGAACTTGTTCACATTGGTTGTACATATTTAATTACAAGATGTAAATTTTCCTTTGCTATATGCTCTTAACCATCCCAAAGTTATCCACATTCGTTGTAACTTCGTCGTCATATGTTTTAAATATTCCCATTCACCTCATAACTAAATCCTTACGTTTCATAAAATCACCTACAAATCTTGTCAAATATACCATACATGTAGTAAATACTCATCTACTCTTGTAACATCGTCTAGAAATTTGATATCTGAGACCAAAAATAATGGTAAATCTGCATCCACAACTTGTAATTTCTTCAAAAAGAAGTATAAATTTCATACCGCCTTAAATTTTCCTTTTTTATATTAAATCTATCCATTATAGTGGTAAATCTAATGAATTTCTATTTCACCACATTCGTATTAAAACCCACGATAATGAATACCACTGATTTTATATATTTACCTATAATATTGTAATATTAACCACTTTTGTCATAAACTTAACCAACTTAAAACTAAAATGTATCAACTGAACTCATAACATTATCCAAAACAATCTAAACAAAATCTTCAACTCTAGTAAAATGTTCATTAAACCGCGTAAATATATGCATCTAAGTCGTAAATCCTTCACCAATGTTTTAATCTATCCAATCTATCTCATAATTATATCACAACACTCATAAAAGTATGCACAAATATGATAACTTGCAAATTCGTACAGTTAGTAAATACCCCTATCCAATTGTAAATTTATTAGCAAAGCTGGTATTTCACATCACATAAGTAGTAAATCTTACTCATCTACGTGCAACTTAACCACAAATAACGTAATAAATTTCATTACTGACGTATATTTTTCTTTGTTATATGAAATCTAACCATCGTGGTGGTAAATCTGTGTCCTACTGATCGATCAATCATATTTAATGATTGATCAATGACTATTAAATTTTGTAAACTCTATCATTAAACTAGTAAATATTGCTTTCCACTTGTAATTTTATCCACAAAACTAGTATATCTTCTTGGATTAGTTGTAAATTATTCACAAATTAAGCACACATATGTATGTTTTGATCGATCGATCATATTTAGTGATCGATCAAGTAGTAAATATCGTAAATTCTACAATTGAACTAGTAAATACTATTATACACTAGTAATTTTATCCACACAAATGGTATATCTTCTTGGATTAGTTGTAAATTATTCACAAATTAAGCACACATTTGTGTGTAACTCATCGATCAATGATATTTAATGATCGATCAAGGACTAGTAAATATCGTAAACTCTACCATTGAACTAGTAAATACTGCTTTTCATTTGTAGTTTTATCCACAAAATTGGTATATCTTCTTGGATTAGTTATAAATTATTCACAAATTAAGTACACATCTGTGTGATCTGATCGATCGATGATATTTAATGATCGATCAAGGACTAATAAATATTGTAAACTCTACCATTGAACTGGTAAATACTATTTTCCACTTATAATGTTATCCACAAAATTGGTATGTCTTCTTGGGTTAGTTGTAAATTATTCACAAATTAAGCACACGTATGTGTGTTCTGATCGATCGATCATATTTAGTGATCGATCAACTAGTAAATATCATAAATTCTACAATTGAACTAGTAAATACTACTCTACACTAGTAATTTTATCCACACAACTGGTATACCTTCTTGGATTTTAGTTGTAAATTATTCACAAATTTGTGTGTTACTCATCGATCAATGATATTTAATGATCGATCAAGGACTAATAAATATCATAAACTCTACCATTGAACTAGTAAATACTATTTTCCACTTATAATGTTATCCACAAAATTGGTATATCTTCTTGGATTAGTTGTAAATTATTCACAGATTAAGCACACGTCTGTGTGTTCTGATCGATTGATCATATTTAGTGATCGATCAACTAGTAAATATCATAAATTCTATAATTGAACTAGTAAATACTACTCTACACTAGTAATTTCATCCACACAACTGGTATTGTGATGCCCCTAAAATCGGGGGTCCTGTTGACCATCCATTAACCCGCGAAAATACCCGTGAATGTTGCGTGGCTCGACATCATGTCTATCACATTCATGTAACCGAGATCATAACTTACACGCATAACCCGTGTTCCTTTAATCATTTAATTCAATGGAGGTCCAATGAGCCTCAATATACCTCATTTAATGTCTATTTGTATCATTGGAACTAAAGAAAACAAAGTTCAAAAGGTTAGCAAAATAATTTAAAATTTTTAAATTTTAGGAGACAATACCGGTACGGTTTGCCTTCTGTTCAGATAGTACCGGTACACTTTTCCTTCTGGGCAGACTGTACCGGTACACTTTTTTTAATTTTGCCCAATTCACCTGTTGTCGATTTTAATCCATTCCAAAACCTACATTTTTCTTCCAAAACATACTAAATCATGTTTTTCACATATAATTTAATATATACAACGTCTAATACAACTCATTCCATACATTTACATGCCAAATGGGTTTTAAAAAAAAGTTTTTTCAAAAACTTGTTTCCAAAAGCCACAATCCGACTTTTCTTCATCGTTGATGCCCCGAATGAGTGCCATCCATCAGAATGTAGTCCGTACCTGAAATATTTTCCCATATTGAGTGAGCCAACGCCCAGTAGAAAATTTCCTACTATCCACCTAAGTGCATATGCAATGTATTATGCAACAAAACACAACCAAAAATCCATTCCAATGCAAGAATTATGTAATTCATGTTGGAATTCACCATGGAACTTACTATGTCATGCCATGAATGAAATGATATTCACTCCCACATTTTAACCCCGAGCTTTTTCCTGGCTCCTCAGTACATGCAAATGTCAATGCATATAAGACTGAGCCCCTCTAGCTCCCGCCATTTATATTATCCTCTAAATGGCTATTTAAAATCTTTGGGTCTTTATATGGGGTGGATATTTATGGACTTACACCAATGGCACCCAACCAACACAGAATTTATAGACTTCCACTAATGGTTCCGCGTACATCGACACACTTCTTGGGCTCTTATACCAACGGAATGCGTATCCAATCACTAGGTCTCTCACCCAAAGGATAGTCTAGCCCTTCTTACTATCTCGACCCAATTTTTCATGCATGCAACCGTGCGATTCAGTGGAATTTTTAATTCCACTTCTCCGACCCACCATCAACCACCACATGTGGTGTTTGATTAAACTATGCGCCACACATACCCACACTCATGCCTAAGCCCATGAATGCGATGTTATAGTATGCCCAAGATGCAATGGATGCCAAAGGAGCAAGTTAACTATATATCCACATATCACATGGTAATTCATATCATAAGCATATAAATCTCATGAATCATTACAGTATCAACCCATTTACATACTTCTTTTTCATACCCATTTCACTCATGTTATATGCATAAATGAGTGAAATACATATTCTCTTTATCCCACACATTTTATATAACACTATAAGTGGGAAATGAACCAAAGTAGGAGAACCTCTACCTCTTGAAGCGTAAAACGACGTTGGTAGAAGCCCTCAAGACTCAAATTCTTGCCCCAAGCCCTTGATTCCACCAAGCTTGGTTTTGAAACTTCGGTGAAATCCCTTGTTTTTTGTGTGGTCGTGTAGCCCTCAACGAGGAGACCGACTTTTGTTCTTGCCCCGAGTGAATTTGAGCACCGTAGCCTTGTAGATCGTAGAGAGAAGGTAGAGTTTTCTTCATTTTTTCTCTCTTTCTCTCAACGTTAGTGGCCGGCTGAAGAAATGAGGAAAAAATCTGATTTTCCCCCTATTTATACTCTGAGAATACTTGGCCCACAACGCGCACACGACCCTTTTGTTTTCGAGTCCGTTTTCATCCCGAAACGATTAAATTTCGTTTTAGTTCAAGTTCAAATAAATTTTATTTTAATTTGCCTTTAATTATTTTCCAACTTTCAAAATTTTATTGAAAATTTCATTTTTTGGTCACCCGAGACTCGATCGCCTCGCAAAACGTGAAAAATTCAACTGTCTCAGAATTCAATGAAATTTGACGTGGTAACTAGATTTCGCGAGACGAATCCAACGATGAGGTCCGTTTCATCATTCGAAATCTAGAAAAGTTTAAGTTTTTAACCCGTACTGTAGCGACAAAATTATTGTTTTGCCCTTATTTACAAAAGTTTAAATTTACTGGGTTTTACAGGTATACCTTCTTGGATTTTAGTTGTAAATTATTCACAAATTAAGCACACATTTGTGTGTTACTCATCAATCAATGATGATCGATCAAAGACAAATTTGTGTGTTGATGATCGAGCGATGATATTTAATAATCAATCAAGGACTAATAAATATCGTAAACTCTACCATTGAACCAGTAAATATTGTTTTCCACTTGTACTTTTATCTACAAAACTGACATATCTTCTTGGATTAGTTATAAATTATTCACAAATTAAGCACACATATGTGTGTTCTGATCGATCGATCATATTTAGTAATCGATCAACTAGTAAATATCGTAAATTCTACAATTGAACTAGTAAATATTGTTCTACACTAATAATTTTATCCACACAACTGGTATATCTTCTTGGAGTAGTTGTAAATTATTCACAAATTAAGCACACATTTGTGTGATCTAATCTATCGATCATATTTAATGATCGATCAAGGACACATCTATGTGTTGTTGATCGATCAATGATATTTAATGATCGATTAAGAACTAATAAATATCATAAACTGTACAATTGAACTAGTAAATAATGCTTTTCACTTGTAATTTTATCCACAAAACTGGTATATTTTTTTAGATTAGTTGTAAATTATTTACAAATTAAGCACAAATATGTGTGTTCTGGTCGATCGGTCAACTAGTAAATATCGTAAATTCTACGGTTGAACTAGTAAATACTACTCTCCACTAGAAATTTTATCCACAAAACACGTATATCTTCTTAGATTAGTTGTAAATTATTCACAAATTAAGTACAAGTCTCGTTTAAAACATTCATAACTATCATAGTTATTACCTTCATTATAGTAACAATACCTTCATTATAGTAATTATTTACACAAATGTAGTAAATAATCTACTAAAGTTGTAAATATTCCACAAAATTGGTATATCTTCTTGAATTAGTTGTAAATTATTCATAAATTAAGCACACATATGTGTGTTCTGATCGATCGATCATATTTAATGATCGAGCAAAGACTAGTAAATATTGTAAATTATACCATTGAACTAGTAAATGTTGCATTCACTAGTCGTTTTATCTACAAAACGGGTATATCTTCTTGAATTAGTTATAAATTATTTACAATTGAAGTACAACTCTCGTATAAAACATTCACAACTATTGTAATTATTACCTTCATTATAATAACAATACCTTCATTATAGTAATTATTTAAACAAATGTGATAAACAATAAAGTTGTAAATATTTTTTTCATTATAGTAACAATATTATAGTATATTTTAATAAACTTACTAGTAATCATGATGTACTATCTGACAAGTCATTTCAATGTCGTCTACCAACCAATAACTAACAGATAACCGATTACTTTTTGAAAAAAAAAATTGAAAACACACATTAATTTACGATTTTCTTTCATTGTTAGATGAATTTACGGTAAATATTAATTTTCGGTATCATACCAAAAATCCAAAAGATGTCCCGTAGTCTGTTCCAAGAAACAGGTATCTGGTCCTCTCAGAACACCCGAGCCTCTCATGTGATGTTTCCGTCCCACGTGTACTATGTACCTGTCTTATCTAATTTCTAGAAGACGGCTCTAAGAGATTGGTAAGGCCGAACCAAATGACCTTTCCGTTTTTGAATTGGAGAGCACATGAATTAGAGTCTTTGGAGTTGATCATGTCAATTGCTGTTCATGAGAAGGACCAAAACTTTTTGCATACAAGTGCATGAGACACAGAGGCTTATTTATGTCGTGGATGCCCCGCAACGCGGCCGGCTCTTAGTTCGTAGCTAATAGAACCAATCAGGCAGGCCATTGATCAGGCAAAATAAATTCCAAAAACGTCACTCATAAATCTAAATCAAAGATTATACATAAGTTAAATAATATTACATCTATATACACATATAGACATATATGTTGGTCTTCTTTCTTCTTACTTCTTTCTTATACTAAATATGTTTTCTTTTGAGATCAATATGTATAAGATTCTTATACTCCGTTTGATACAAAAAATAAAAAATATGAGGGATACATTTTTTATCCTTCAAAGAAGGAAAATAGGAATGATACATTTTTTTTCTTTTGTATTTGGTAGGATAGATGGAAAATAAAAATGATTAATTTTTTTTGTGCTGATTAAGATTAAGAGTGAGAATCGAATCGTACCGTGTCAGGTTCATGTCAAGTCATTATGGGTTTGTGTCGAACAATAGTCAAATTTAATTCAACTCATTTAACTAATTATTTCGTGTCGAGTTGATTTATTTATTTTTGTGTCGTGTTCGTATTCGTGTTCTTATTGATGTTGACCCACATAAACTTTGAATAAAAATTTTAACACCAATATTTTATTTTCACTAATTGAATCAATGTTAAATATGTTGGTTTCGTGTTACCATAGAGAAAATAGAGAAAGTGTTTATTTTTAAATAAACGAATTGATGGTGTCAATTTTGAGTTTGATTGATTGAACTGGATATAAACCGTTTATATAAGGTCATTTACAGGATCGTGCCGAGTTATAATCAAGTTCGTGTTATAAAATTCGTGTCGAGTTCGAGTCGTGTTATCGTATTGAGTCGAAAATTTTCACCCCTAACTAAAATGGGAAAAATTTTTTTAAAATTTTTATTTTTATTTTTATTTTATCTTTAATTTTTTTAATTATATTTTTAATTTTAAATTTTTAATTTTAAAATTTTTAAATTTTTTTTAAAAAATATATATAAATACATTCTATCCACTTTCTTTCTGATTTTGAAGAGATTGATTTTAGTAAATTGGAAAGAAAAGTAATTCATCCACTTTTCCATCCTTCCTATATTTCTTCCTTATCAAACATGATGTTTTATTTATCCTTTTAATTTTTCATCATTCTATTTTTTCATTATACCAAATGGAGTATTAGTCAAAATATACCAATTATGGGGGAATAGTCCAGACAAACATCATTAGTTATAAGATAACGCTACGCTTTATGGCATTTTATGTATTTTGATACCGTAAGTTGTATAGAGGACCATCAACTAAGTCTTGTTGTGTCATATTTAGATAGTATTTATTTTAATTTTATATCAAGTACCAATCAACTTTAATCTTATCTAATGGCCAAACATTAACCAAATTCAATTAGTGATTTGTCTTGATGTGCATAACCTATTAACAAAAGGTTTATGTCTAAAATCTTTTTCTCTTTCAACCCAACTCATCACTTTTTGTTAATGTCTAAAATCTTTCTCTTTCAACCCAACTCATCACCCACCGGTGATTTTCAAATTACAAATCCAAATTCGATTCAAATACTAGTAAAATCAAATAAATAAAATCTTCTAGTCTAAAACGATTCATGTAATACCATATCTAGAAATAAAAAAAAATAGATATGTTTTTTATACAATACCAATAAATGGGTTTTTCGTTTGAAAATCAAGTTACTCGTGTCTGACATCAATTCAATTAATTTATTTTTCATTTTAGCGGATTATGTAATTGATGAATTCATATCGAACTAGATTTATGTCAACCTGTAAAGTTAAAAAATCGTTTCACTTGATTTGATGTTCCAATTTGTCTCCATTTTATCCTCCAAAGTGACAATTAAGTTACAAGAGTAAAGTTACACTTATCGAATTTTTATACCCAATTTGTTCCCAAATAATATGACACGTTTAGCATTTTTTGATAAATAAGTCCTATTAATGTCTAATAATGATTATCGTTTGAGATAAAAAAAAATTTAGGTAAATAAATTTGGTAAAGATAACTTTATTCATGTTTCAAAGAGTCTAGAGGGGTAGTTAGATAATGATTGATTTTTTGGCTTTCCAAACCCAGAGCTTATCTTATTGTTTTTGCCAATCAATTTTGTGCCTAAATGTTTGACATGTTGAGACTTGAGTAGGTAATTTTGATACCCACTGATTGAGACTTCCTTAAATAACTCCAACCAATAAGTTGCTAAACTGACACTTTCAATGCCATTCTGAAGCTACAACTGAAGCAGCTTTCAACATTTGCATTACAAATCAACTATTGACATCCTCATGGATTTAGTGCATGGACAGTCATATGTTGAGCAGGCCAAACCCACCACCACCAGTCTTCAGGTCCTCTAGAAACCTCAACCGTACGAGTGCTGGTCTTCTGTTGCATTTATTCTTGTATGATGAAAGTGACTGATATTTGGAGGGAAGAGGGTGAGATATAACTAAGCAAGTGAGAGGATAGTATAAATCACAGAGTTTTGGTGGTTAATATCTTAAATTTTTAGTTGTGAATCTTGTAATATATATTTTGATTGATCAATTGATCATGTTTGCGAGTGACCACACACATCCAAGTTTATTACATGGCCGGGCCGATTAAGAGCTATCAAAAAGTTGAGATTAAAGTTTATTTTCATTGTTTGAAAAGGTATAATCGATTGAGTAATTGAATTTGCAGCAAATCTGTACAAGTTTAGTGTTTTTTTTTCTAAAAAGTGGGTAGATGTGATTGATTTCAAATTTAACGTTGACAGATTTGCTCCTAGCCATTTTGAAACTAGAAATACTGGATGAATTTTATATTTCTACAATTAGATGGATTATTTGTCGTCATAGCTTAGGTCATGGGACCAAGAAGTTTAGCCGACGCTAAGTGCATAAAATGCTAAATAATTATCCTCCACACTTTTTCTAGATAGATATATCTTAAATAAAATTTCTTTAATTATTTAAAATATTATTGACATTTCTTCTAATTTATATTTAAACATCACTGACACCTCATGTCATTAAACTATCATTTTTAATAAAAAAAATCATCTAAAATATCAAAATTCTCTCTACATAACCCTAAACAGTCTTTTTAAATTTATATCTATTGACATGCCTGCCTAGTTACAATGTCTTTGGGCAGCTGCCTTCTTTGATGGAAAAAGAATTATATGGGTTTAGGATCCATCAATTAAAGTGAACGTGAAGTATGCAAAAAAAGAATAGCTCTCGGATAACTTCGTTCTAAACAAAATGAGGGAACCACTATGGTACCTCCTCTGCATTGTAATGTTTAAAAGTCAAGTTATAATATGTCAAGGGTGCGTTTGCTTTATGTATTACCAAAGAAGGATTGAAAAAAATAACGTCGGGCTCATTTTATCTTTTTTATACTTATGTTTGGATATATTTTTTGAAATTGAGGCTGAATCCTCCTAAATGGACTTGTAATAACTTGAGTCCGTCAAACAAATTTATTTGAAGGTAAGTCTGTTTTTCATCTTATTAATAAGGAATTAAGTTCACTTTTTTTTAATCTCAAAAATATCATTAACCGTGTTAATTTGGTCAATTATGAAAAATTGAAGAAATTATCTACAAGGAACTGTATATAGAGGCCAATGATTGAATATTGAAACGCTTGATTTACAATTATCAATTACAAGCCTAAATTTAAATTTTTAGTCATTATTTTGTCTACTATACATTTAAATAATCGACTTTTGAGATTTTGAGACTAATTTGAAAGGAATGAATGTTGAAGCTGAAGTACAAACTCGAGATTTTGAAAAAGTAACATTGACGGTGCATGCCGACTACTTGATATTAGCATAATAACATTAGTTTAGTATCATCAATTTCAAAAACGTAATTTACTAAAACATGTCACTATTTTTTTTTTATGTTACTATTTTTTATCTAGCATGTTATTACTTTTTCACTGCTACTTTTTTTGATGTTAAAGAATTAGAGACTTCTTCCTCTAGTTGTAGGTTTGAATGCTATTATTTTTATTTTCAATTTTGTTCAATGTTCTATATTAATATTTTTTTTGTTGAGCATGTTACTGTTTTTGTTAAGCATATTATTGTTTTTTGTTAAACATGTTATTATTTTTGTTGAACATATTACTATTGTTATTTTTTAAAAATATTAATATTGAATGCTACTATTTTTTTATGTTTAAATGTTATTATTTTTTTGTATTTAAATGTTACTATTTTTTATTTATAATGTTAATGTTAGTGAAACTCCTAAAATTTAAGTGTTTTTAATTTTTAGTTTTATTTTACTTGTAAAGGGAATATATAATCTGGTAAAATTGACAAAAAACGGACTTCATAACTAATAAATTTTCTTGGCGGACTTAAGTCCATATAAAGGAACCGATCTCCAAATTTCTCTATTTAATAGTACGTACAACCTCTTAATAAACTTACCTTTTTTGTGGGTTTAAATAATCTAATTGGGATGTATTTGGTCAAAAGAAATTTTTACCCTCAAGTATATCTAGAATATAAATATCATTCGTTATCTTGAGGGTTTTTAGTAATTTAATGTTTATATCATCATTTAATACTCCATCCAAACATAGTATTGGATAGGATAAATGTGATATCCACTATTTCTTAATATTTAAACCAAATATGGGATGAGAAAACATTACCATTATAATTACTCGAAGAGATGGATGGATGAATAAGAGATGGACGACATTATCTAATATGGTTATTCCCAATACTTAAACCAAACACACGAGGGATTAAGTTATAACTCAAAATGACCGAAGCTCCAATTCAAAAATTATGATCAATTATAAGGAATTATGATCGATCACAATAAATTCAACTTTTAAAATTTTAAGTTATCCTTTTTAAAAGTCGACTTACAACTAGTCAAAATTAGTTGTAATCGATCACAACATGATGGTCAATCTAGAAACTATGATACATGAAGAGTAGTTGTAATTTTTCAATTACAAGATACAATTTCACTCTCAATAGAAGTATGTTTAATATAGTATCCAAAATTTTTTTTTGTTAATGTAGTTATTTTCCAAAAATGATATCTCTAGAAACAAAAACAGGAAAAAGCTAGGTGACAAATCAGAAGAATCCAAAGACTCGATTTTTTATTTTATGTTTTATCATCCAAAGACTCAATTAGAAAAACCCTAAAAAGAATCATAAGCATGTTCATGTATATAACATCTCGTGTGTTCAAATATTTTATTGTTACTTATATTTTGATTATAGCCATAAGCAATTTGAGATTGAAGGTGTAATAATTAAATAAAAAAAAAAACTCATCAAGAATTAACATGAAGGAATTACATTGTTCATTTTATAAGACTCTTCATTTCCATATACCATTACCTAATAAACTATATCCTCTCATTAATTCTTAGTATTGAATATACAAGAGTGAGACCATATATACATGGTGAAGATACAATCACATTCATCGAGATAGATAAGAATCCGATATATATATATATATATATATATATATATATATATATATATATATATATATATAATCTGAAGGTCAGTTTGAGTGACGTTATCAATCACATTAATTTATTTTTTTTCACTTGATATTATCTCCAACAGAAGGCATAGGTTCTGTGTACATTGGTTGAAAGCTTGGACTAGAAAAGGAGGTGGGGCGGAAAGAAATGCAAGAATATTTATACAAATGACTTTTTCTATAACTCTCCGCACTAAGTAGGAGTACTTTATAAATATATTGTATGATTATAGATACCTTGTGTAACTAATTAACACTCTTCTTGGTTTGTTCGCTACCATAGAAAAGTGGTGCATCCAATAGAAGTTACCAACACGTATGCTCACTAAATTCAAATCTTTTTGATTAATTACCAAAAGCCTAACCTTGCAATTAACCTCCTTAAAAAACCTCATTGCTTTTATTTATTTATATTTTTTTGGGGGTGGTGTTCCCTTGGAATCTTTGGCTAACAAGAAGGGGAATGGTGTTCAATTAATAATTCCTCGAAAAGTTTAGTGTTGGTCGGGGCCTTTGAATTCTTTTATCTTATGGTAGGGACCAGAAAAACCTCTTGATAATTATTGAGGTTGATTAAAGGGAAACAATAGATTTGGTACAAAACAATCTTCCTTTTATTCCAAACCATCCCCCAAAAAAAAAATTCCAAAACAATCAAGAAAACAAAGGGAAAAATGGAAAGACATAAGGAAAAAGAAAAAAAAAATAGTTAGTTCTGGATAAATTCATGACATGTGATCTACTCTTGGTCGAAATGGAGAAAAACATCTTGAAATGAATCTCATTTTGAATTTACTATATGTTCATATAGTGTCTTAACATTAAATGATAGTATCATATATTCAGAATAATGTTATAATCAGTGTTTACTAAACCGGTGTGGCAACCACGCATGCCTGTTTATCACTTGATTGCCCACTAAACTACGTTTTTATTCCAAAATAAAGTAGGTGAAAAGATCAAATAGTTTGATGCCCAAGCACTCTCTCTCACACAAATGAATAAACCTGTTGAAAACAAAACGGTAAACTACTAATAAAGTGAAGGGAGAAGAGCAAAAAGGCAGGAGCACAAGGAATGATTTGATTCGGCCACATGGTCTACATCCACAGTGTTCAACTGTAAAAAACCAAGTCAAATTATTACATATTTTCTACAAGTAACATAAAAAAATAATAACATTCATAAATTACACGTGGCTATCAACTTTAAAGAATAAGGTAAATTAATCTCACCATAGAATCCTTATCATTTTATATTGACCATTATATCTAAATTTTTCATAATCTAGAAACATTTGACTCATCTTCAATTACTCAATAATATAAAATTTTTCAATTTCCTTTGAATAATAAAGATGCGTGCATAAATAGTCTTTGTTATTCAACAGAAAAATAGCAAAATGTCTCCTTTCAACCCTTCGTAATCTTAGAAGAACAAATTTTCATGCATGAAATTTGTGGCATGGTTTTATGTTTACCTTTAAAAGAAAGGTTTGATTATTGTACCGAAAAATATTTTGTCGATATTGTAGATTCTGAAATATGTAAATTCCTGTTGTTTTATTAATTATTATTTTTATACACAAACATAACAAACTAATCAAAATAAAATGATATTCATGTCTTTTTATGGGTATTGTAGATTTAATCTTAAGACAATTGAAAAAAGAGGTCGTAGACATGAAATACATTGAAAACGCTTTGATGAGATTTTCAATATCATGTGCCAGTTGCAAGAGAGTAAACTAAAGAAGATAAATAATGACAGTACTTTAAGAAAGTACCTGTCCACAGTGTCCGAACCCTCCAACATTCTCACATTCACATCTCATCGTACTCACAAAGCTTGCGCATAGGTAAACATGCAACCATTAAAGCACTTTTTCAAATTATCAACCACATACCATCTCAATAATTTTTAACATGATTTAACATAAAACCAACCAAATTTATTATAAATGAGTATAAAACCTAATGGCTGAATTGATTAATGAATTTTAGACATTAATGAGTATAAAACATTACATTTTTTTTATAATTTTGTGTAAGATGAATAAAAAAAATACTAGAATGACAAAAATTAGAAACAAATATGATACAATGATGCTAATCACTGGAAAAAATGATATGACAATGTACGGGTGATAAAATACTTAAATTTTGAATAAGTAAAAATCAAACAAAAAGAATTATCATATAAACATCACCCATCATACGTTCCGACAGTGACATCACGTCATTTTTGTCACGTAATATCACCATTTAATTAAAAAAATAAAAACAAATAAAATAAATCTCATTATTTTTATAATTATCGGTAACCATTACATCTAATCAAATAATATATAAAATTAATGAGTTTTATTTTTTTTTTTTATTGTGATAACACTACGAAATAGTGGTGACACAATTTAACCGTTGGTGTATTTTCTCCATCCATCCCTTACCCTAAGCACACAACCCCAAATTTTCTCAGTTGGTCCCGACAAAATGATCGCCCCACGTAAACTATTGTTCCTCTCTCTCTCCACTTACAAAATTCAAAAACAAAAAAGAAAGAGGTTTTAAATGTCAAATTTTAAAAGGAAAGAGACAGCAAAGAAAAAACAGCCAACAGCTTTGGGTTGCTTTACCGCATGAAAGACGGAGGTTGTGGGTCCCACCAGACCACAGACAACTGACACCGGCAACCCCACACATATACAGAAAAACATTTTTTGTGCAAATAAAATAAAATATTTAACCAGCCGGCTTACTAGGAGGATGATGTCAGACAACCTGGGCTGGGGATTTTTCAAAAATGAATTTATGATGCTTTGACAGCCTGTTATTTGTGGCTCATAACAAGAGAACCTCGTGAACGACACATGTCAATGTATTATGGATTTGGCCCGTCCGTTTTTTTTGTTAATTCTCGATGACAGCCATGTCACCGTGATTTATGCTGCGAGGAATAAAATCTTCCAAGTGCTGATAAGAGGCAAGCAGCATATAACATAACATTAAATTATTGTGTTGTACACAAGTAATTTAATTTGCAGCGGTGGTAAATTGTGTAATTATTTTATTTAAATAAAAATTAAAAGCTTCCAACCCTTGGCTCTAATTTCATTTCAACCCCTATATATATATATATATATATATATAAGATATAGTCTTTTTTTTGACAAAAAATAGGAATTGGCTAACGTAAATCAACATAGAAAGTATTTTTCAAAAATGTTAGATTAAGAATATTTTTTGATAAAAAATATTATCTTATCAAATCACCCATATAACTTTTTATTTCCACAAATTCTTAAAATTTCATTTTAAGAGATGGACATGATCACGCCCCCAGTTTTGAAACTTAATAATAGTATATCTAGTTAAAGTAATATATTATTTCAATCCTATCCTTCCATGAATCTATTTATTGGAGGCTAGGATATGATCCCTTATTAAGATGCAATTATCTTTATGCTAACCAACTTGCAGTTTGACAACTATTTATACAATTATCATGACATTTAAATAATAATCCAACTTGACCACATTTTAATCCCCTTAAGTAGTCACTCGGATATTTTGAATTCCATAATCATTAATGACTTCCATTTAATTGATATATGCTGTTAATGACTAATTATAAATATCCAAAATTTACTATATTAAAATAGATTCAATAGATCCAAAAAGTAATTCTATTTTTACTCATTTGGGTTTACAAACTAGGTACTTATGTAGGTGGACAACTATGTACTATTAAGTTTTCTATTAAAAACAAAAGATAATTCAGATACTGAAGAAAACAAAAAAAAAAAAAAATTTACAACAACCATAAAAAGAAATGTTATTAAACGATCCATAACAATAGAACTTATGCTCCGTCTGATATGATAGAAATAAAATATATATCATTATATACAAATATAATGCTAAAATATGTATTTATAAATTTTTAAAAAAAATTAAAAATAAATTAATATGTATATATATATATATATATATATATATATTAGGTATACATTAATTTTATATATAAATATAATGATAAAATATATATTTATATATGTTTAAAAAATTTAAAAGAAAAAAAAAAATAATATATATATATATTTCATCTTAGTTAAGAGTGAAAATTTTATACTCAACGCGATGACACAACTCAAACTTGATACGAATTTTATGACACGAACTCGAAAATGATCTGACACACGAATACGAAATATAAACGGCTCATATTTAGTTCAATTCGTCAAACTCAAAATTGACATCATCAACTCGTTTATCTAAAAATAAATACTTTCTATATTTTCTCGTTTGAATGATAACACGAAATTAATATATTAAGTAATATTATAGACATAAAATATTAATTATTTGTAACTATTTATTAAGTACCGACATAATTATTATGTAAAAAAATATTATTATTATATTTATTTAAATTATTTTTTAGTTTGTAAAAAAAGTATGAACATAAATTAAATTAAGTGAAAATAGAATATTAGCGTTAAATTTGTCATTCAAAGTTTATATGGGTCAACATGATACGAAAATAAATAGGTCAACTCAACAAACACGATTAGTTAAATGAATTAAATTATGTTTAACTAATATTCGGCATGAACCCATATTAACTCGTACTATTCGTTTATCATCCTTAATCTTAGCAATTAAAATAAAATTAATTATTTTTATTTTTTATTTATAATATTAAATACATAGGAAAAAAAATATATCTTTTCTATTTTTCTTCTTTGAAGGATATAAAATGAATTGACAAACACTATTAGTTAAATGAATTGAATTATGTTTGACTAATATTCGGCATAAACCCACAATGACTCGTACTATTCATTTATCATCCTTAATCTTAGCAATTAAAATAAAAATAATTATTTTTATTTTTCATTTATCATACTAAACACATAAAAAAGAAAGTATATCATTTCTATTTTTTTTAAAGGATATAAAATATATTTTATAGTATTCATATCAAACGGAGCGTTAAACTAAAAAAAAAAGGGTTAATCTCATTTTACACCCGAAAGATTGTTCGAATCTCAATTTGCATCCTCAAAGATCAAAAATCTCAATTTATACCCTCAAAGATAGGAATTTATATCAATGTGCACCCCAAAGATCAAAAATCTCAATTTACACCCTCAAAGATAGAAATTTGTATCAATGTGCATCCCCAAAGATAAAAAATCTCAATTTGTACCTTCAAAGATAGAAATTTGTATCAATGTGCATCCCCAAAGATAAAAAATCTCAATTTGTACCTTCAAAGATAAAAATTTGTATCAATGTGCACCTAAAATTAAATTAATAAATTATACCTTGATTCCCTCATGTTTGTCACTTAATCATTTGAACTCCTTCACATTTAGAATATTCCCCTTATATCTCATGACGTTTATACATGTGTAACACATAACCACTTTTCGTTGATATATATTAATATTCGTTAAAAAATATGATTTTATCCTAATATAAAATTATAATTTTATATTACATTTTATTTTGTGGATTCGATATACTCTAAAGTTAAAAATCAAGCTTACCATTTGAATGTCTAATAAAATGTAGATATTTATATAAAAGGTAATATGAAAAATATTATATAAATATCTATATTTTATTAGACATTCAAATGGTAAACTAGATTTTGAACTTTATAGTATATTGAACCTATAAAATAAAGGGTAATATGAAATTATAATTTTTTATTAGGATAAAATTATATTTTTTAACGGTTATATTAATAGATATCAATGAAAATGGGTTACGTGTTATACGTGTACAAATGTCATAAGATGTAGGAGTAATATTCTAAATGTGAAGAGGTCTGAATGATTAACCGACAAATATGATGGGATTTATGTATAATTTATCAATTTAATTTTATGTGCACATTGATACAAATTTATATTTTTGAGGGTGCAAATTGAGATTTTTTATCTTTGAGGCACACATTGATATAAATTTTTATCTTTGAGAGTGTAAATTGAGATTTTTGATCTTTGGGGGTGCACATTGATACAAATTTCTATCTTTGAGGGTGTAAATTGAGATTTTTGATTTTTGAGAGTGTAAATTGAGATTCGAACAATCTTTTGGAGTACAAAATGAGATTAACCCAAAAAAAAAAAAAAAAAAAAAAACCCGTATAAGGTAAGTCTGATGAACTAAATGTAAATCATGGACGTGAATGATAATATAAGAAGGTACAGCTGAGTATAGCTAATTAGCGGCTTTGAGGTGGAGTGGCCCCCACGAAGAGAGTGGGTGACGAGCTGGCAATCCCAAGTCTTTTTGATAGACTGATTCTCTCCATATCCACTACCCCCACCTCCAACGTCTCCATTCTCACAAACCACTTCACTTTTAAAGCCCCTCCAGAACACCCTCTCCTCCCACTCTCTCTCTCTCTCTCTGCGAACTACTCTTGTTGAGAGTCTTTGTTTTTGATCAAACTGAGAATCAAAGTCCACCACCATGGCCGAAGAAACTCAGAAAACTGCCCCTGAAGCACCAGCAACGGAGGAAGTGGTGGTTGTTTCCGATGTACCGGAGGCGGAGAAACTCTCCACCACCACCATCACGGAGAAAGAAGCACCACCACATCCTGAGCCGGAGCCGGAGAAGTCCGCCACCGTGGAAGAAGTAGTCGAGGCTGAGAAGGAGAAAGGAGAAGAGAAGATCACCGAATCGGCTTCGTTCAAAGAAGAAAGCAACGTGGTGGGTGAACTTCCTGACCCAGAAAAGAAGGCCTTGGATGAACTCAAAGAGCTGGTTCAGGAGGCGTTGAATAAGCACGAGTTCACCGCCCCACCGCCACCACCGCCGGCTAAAGATGAAGAAAAACAGCCGGAAACAGCCACCGATGCCCCCCCTGCTGAAGAAGAGTCAAAAACCGAAGAAAAATCCGAGGTCCCACCTGAGGCTCCTCCTGCTGATGTACCACCACCGGCCGCAGAAGAGCCTCCAAAAGTCGAACCTGCGGCCATAGCACCACCTGCTGAACCAAAGGAAGAAGAAAAAACCAGCCCTCCACCACCACCACCGGCGGCGGAACCATCTGAACCCGTGGTGGTTGAGAAAATTGAAGAAAAAGTCGAAGCTGTCGTTGACGATGACGGAGCCAAAACTGTTGAAGCAATCAAAGAGACAATCTTCGAAGAATCCGCTCCGGCCCCACCACCGGAGGAGCCTGCCCCGGCCGAAGAAGCCTCTCCGGCGGAGCCCAAAGAGGAAACAGAAGCCCCAGCACCGCCGCCGCCACCACCACCGGAGGAAGTCTCCATCTGGGGAATTCCACTTCTCGCCGATGAGAGAAGTGATGTTATTCTCTTAAAATTCCTCAGAGCCAGAGACTTCAAGGTTAAAGAAGCATTCATAATGCTCAAGAACGTGGTTTCATGGAGGAAAGAGTTCGGAATTGAATCATTAGTTGAAGAAGACTTGGGTGGTGGACTGGAAAAGGTTGTGTACATGCACGGGGTTGATAAAGAAGGCCACCCAGTGTGCTATAATGCGTTTGGGGAGTTTCAGGACAAGCAAGTTTATCAGAACACTTTTGCTGATGAAGAGAAGAGAACCAAGTTTTGCGGTGGAGGATTCAGTTCTTGGAAAAGAGCATTAGGAATCTTGATTTTAGTCCTGATGGTATTTGCACAATTGTTCAGGTAAATGATCTGAAGAATTCTCCTGGATTGTTCCAGACAGAGCTCCGACAAGCCACCAACAAGGCTCTCCAGTTGCTTCAGGATAATTATCCCGAATTCGTTGCCAAACAGGTATACAAATCATCCCGAAATGTCAATTTTTTGTGGGTGTTATGTGGTTTATCGATTGGTTTTGGTACTGATATGATTTGGGATTTGCTGCTACATATTGATTATTATATTTATATTATGTACATGGGATTGATGATTATTATTTGGTTTGTTGATTTCTTTTGTTGGTTTTGGCACTGATATCATTTGGGATCAGCAGCTTATAGTATTGATGATTGTATGGCTATACATGGACATAGGGGTTGATGATTATTGTGGGTTCTAATGTAGCAATATCATTTGGGTATTGATAGTATAGAATTATGGCCATATGCATATGCATATGCATATGTGTTTTGTTGGTTTTGATTCTGTTACATATTAATGATTAAATGTTTATGCATTTGCATAGGGGTTGCTGGTTATTACTGTGGGTGTTTTTGCTTTAATTTAGCAATATGATTTGGGTTTGGTAGTATATAATCATGGCCACGTGCATATGCACATTTATATTGACTTTTTAAAATCTGTGTGTTGGAGGTTTGTGTATTATTGACTTCTTGTATTAATTTGAGTTTGGTTGTTTGGTGGAGCAAAGGTGTTCATCAATGTTCCTTGGTGGTACCTGGCCTTTTATAGAATGATTAGTCCTTTCTTCACCCAGAGGACCAAGAGCAAGTTTGTGTTTGCAGGTCCATCCAAATCTGCTGAGACCCTCTTCAAGTAAGTATATCTTGTTTTCCCATTTTGCTGATTCATGGATATTACAATCATATTGATTGCTTACTAGATTGGATGGATGATGTCTGATATTCGAATTTTGGTATGTCTTGGATGATTTAAAACACAAAATCAGGTATATAGCGCCTGAGCAAGTTCCAGTACAATACGGTGGCCTTAGCAAGGAGGGTGAGCAGGAATTCACCACTGCTGACCCTGCAACAGAGGAGACTATCAAACCCGCATCCAAATACACTGTTGAATTCCCACTCTCTGAGGTGGGTTATTATTTCTTAATGATATGATCCAACATTCCTGGAAGGTAATTTAATTGTTCTATTTCAATTTGGGATCATTGGATTTGCAGAAATGCACTTTGGTTTGGGAGGTCAGAGTGGTTGGCTGGGAAGTAAGCTATGGAGCTGAATTCGTTCCTACTGCTGAGGACGGATACACTGTAATCATACAAAAGTCGAGGAAGATTAGTCCAACCGAGGAACCAGTAATCTGCAACAGCTTCAAAATTGGTGAGCCGGGCAAGGTTGTGCTCACATTTGACAACCAAACCTCTAAGAAGAAGAAGCTCCTCTACAGATCCAAGACCAAATCCTCTGATTGAGAAGTGTTATTGCATTTCTGGGTTTCAGATTCAATCAAAATAGAAGACACTGAAATGCAGAATAAGAAGGCTTCTTTTGTCATTTTATAAAGGTTTTCTTTTTGGTTGACATTAAATTTGATGCTGAGTTTAAAAGTCGGGGGGATTTTATTCATATTTCTCGGGGATTCTTTGAATTTTGTTGTTTGATTGTTTTAATATCTGGTGAAAGAGTTAGGGTATGTATTGATGGAGAAACATTTGGAATATCTGCAATGGGTGATATGTGTGAAATGTGAACAGAAAACTTTGTTACTATCTTTTGATACTCTCTCCCTGTAAAATTTGCTGTAAATGTTATGCTATCTTAATTTTGTATCTTTTTGTGGTTTAATGTTGATTCTTTTTACTTTTTTTTGTCCTTTTGCTGGTAGACTAGGTTCTCATTTTATGAATGTTCTCTTTTGTTTGCTTCACATGAAAAGGTGAAAGGTGGTGGATTAGAAGGCCATGTATGGTCTAATGCGTCTTCAAGGTTAGCATTTAAATTCACCGACTTTACATACAGTACAAAGATTGCTTTTTCGATTTTTAAATTGAAAATTCAATGCACGTTGTCATAACGGAATGTGTTCAAGTTGCTGAGATTCGGGTCTTCTCTTATACTTTTAACATTTAATTCTAGATCACTTAACGTAACTTACATGTTAACTTGAACGGAGAGATTCAACAATAAGAGTTGATGAAATCTAGGATCGAGAAGAATATAAGTCCAAGTGGCTGGTGTAAAATTAGTCCAGAATGGATGGAAGAGATGGGAAGAAAGGGGTGAACTCCAGCTCTCAGTTGTGCTGTATAGTTCTTTTAGTCCAGGTTAAATCCTAGGATTCAAATTGATAAATTAACAAGCAAGATGGTCACCAAATAATTGATTTATCAATTGAGAGGCGGTGTTGAGGTACATTGGTGTTGTCCTCATAATGATTTGTGCTAGAATTTGTAGAGATGGCAAGATGTGGCTTTTTGGATTTTTGTTTTTCAACCAAAATTGAATGTTTGTTCACAGCAATAGATTGCAAGGATTTAGAGCAGTAATACTCTCACAAAATCTCGTATATCAAATGACGTGATTTATTCAGCAACATTAAAAGTTGATGGAATATACTTAGTGTTATGTTAATATTAAATTATAGATATTTAAGTTATACCCTTTTCAATTATTTAAATTTTTAGAATAGATAATTGTTTAATATTGTATCAGATGATTCATCGCCCCCTTAATTATAAAATAGATTTGGAAAAATTTAAGTCACACCTCTCCTAATTTACTATATCTATAAAGACACTCCCTCTATTATTAAAAATATCACTGACACCCTTTATAATTTATATTTAAACATCCTTAACACCCTCTACCATTAAACCACAATTTTTTACAAAAACATTTATCTAAAATACCAAAACTGCCTTTACATAAAACCCAAATAAATTTTTTACATAAAATTTTATTAAAATTCGAGTCGATTAAAATTTATTTTTCTACATATTAAAATTTGAGTTGATTAAAATTTATTTTTCTATATATTAAAATTTGAGTCGATTAAAATTCGATTCGAGCTGATTAAATTTTATTTTTTTTATGTCTTAAATTTCAAACCTATTAAAATTTATTTTTTACGTATTAAAATTCGAGCTGTTAGCGCCGATTAAAAGTTGATTTCGAGGGGATTAAAATTTATATTTTTTTACTTATTATTAAAATTTGAGTCAATTAAAATTTATATTTTTTTATGTATTAAAATTTAGGACGATTAAAATTCAATGCAAGTTGATTTAAATTTGATTCGAGTCGATTAAAAATAATTTTTAATTGATTCAAATAGAATTTTAATCAACTCAAATTTTAATATATAAAAAATATAATTTTTAATAGGCTCAAATTTTAATACGTAAAAAAATAAATTTTAATTAACAGGTGGAAAAAATTAAAAAATAGAGAGGGTCTCATTGAAGATATTCTTATCTAAAGGGGGTGTGAATGAAGTTTGTTTTCAAATATATCATGAGTAATTTAGTAAAATTACATTATAGTTAATATTTTTAAACCGACAAGAAGTGTCAGTGAAGATTCAAAAAATAAAAATGATGTCCTTAAAAATATGATAAACTAAAGGGGGTATGATTGAAAATTTTCCAATAGATTTTCTCGAAAATAGTTGTTTAAGAGTAATTAATATGAAAATTTAATATGAAAATTGGAGAAGAATAATATGGAAAATATAATATAACCCAAATTTGTAACCTAAATTTTTATTTTAAATCAAAGAGAATCATTAGATGAGTAGACCTCATCAATTTTTTTAGACAACAGCCATTGATATAATAATTTTCCTTCATTGCAGATTTAATTACGTGGAATTGCTCGAATATGATTACTTGGGAATTTATTTGGATTTAGTAAAGTATCAATTTCTAGACAGGGAAGCAACAGCACATCTGTCAAGCACTGACAAAAATGGAAAGCAAACATAGCCAGTTTTCCTTAAAATAAGAGAATAACAGCTGCACTAAATCTGTCAAGCACTTTGGGAAAAAAGAGAGAACAGCAAAGGGACCTCTCTGCCTGATCAAAGCTGTATCTTTCTGAACATTGTTTACTATGATTCTTAGCAGTGTCTTTTTGGGAATGCTTTTTTATTTTATGTTGATACCCTCCATAGAGATTTGTATTAAAGTCTGGTTCCTAATTATTTTCTCCACCAACTTGATTAAACAAGTGAGTGATTATTAGCTCTTTGCTAATTGTCAATCATTGTGGCCAAGCCAAGTTGTTGCCCCCGGGATTCTTGAATGTTCGAAATATTATGCCTTTTATTGAGGAGAAATTTATTGAAAAGTGGTGGATAATCTTTTTGCCCATCTGTTGTAGTTATTCGAATATTAGTACTATGGTGTCCTAGCTTTGTAATGATCAAGGTCACGGTAATTAGGGTGGATGACTCGAGATTAACTTGATGACATCTTGGATGAGACTCATGACTCATGAATAGTTTGGTAAAAAAAATAGTGCCAGAGAGAACTCTACTGAATTACACCATTATCACCGGATACTTTAAACCATTTCTTTTCTAACACCTTCCCTTCATCAAATGCGTGCAATAGTCATAAATGTCAGGATAGGATCCTCAACTTATATATTCACTTAATGGTCTTAATTCATTCCTGTATTATTGTGGACCCATTAAATAGAATACTACTAGGAGTCGCGGTGAGTCATCTGAAATTGTAAGAATTTTAGTAACAGATAGAATATGAGTTCTGAATGGTGAGAATCCTAAGACCACCTCCATTTCATTTGCTTCATATTCTGAATTGGTGCTTTGTTGAATGTAGTACCATTCAACAGACTGACAATGTACATGTCATTAGGATGTTTCTGAATAAGAATTGGTTACAGGATTTCTCAGTGCTAACATGAGTTTTTATTTACCAATTACCATGATTTATCATAATTTTCAACATATTTTCTGATGATACCCAAAATACGCTTAAGGTTGAGTTCGAGTGTTCAGCTCAAACTTTCCTTGTTCAGGCCACTATGCCCATTACGGATGGCTAAGTAATTTGGGATCAATTACTTCTTCCCCTGTCACTGCGCATCCACTGGAATAGCATCGAAGACAACTAGCTTCCACCAAAGCACCATACATAACATAACGGTCATGCATCTGGGTAAAAAAGTTGCAACCATCTCAATGATGTCCATGACAATAGCATAAAAGGCGCAACCATTACAAGAAGAGGGCAAAGATCATGCCCAGGATCATGCAAGGCCTCTGAAGACTATAAATAAGAGGCATATCCTTCACAACAGAACACAAGCAATTAGCATAAGAAAATACCCTATGTAATCTTCCCCCCATTGTCAATAATATCTCCAGGAGCAAAATACTCTCTTTAGAGTGGATTACTCGAGTTTCTGAGCTAGTAAATCACTATAAACTCTGTGTACAAACCCCCCTTTCCCCTATTCAATTCTTAAGAACCTAAGAGCTTCGACTAAGCCCTTCAATCCCTAGCTATCATAAAGCTCTACTCATTTGTGTGACATACATCATCAGTTGGAACTGTTTGTGGGAACAATTGTTCCTGTAAAAACTCTATTGAATTCTTCAATAATTGATGGTTTCTATGCACAACATGAGCAGAAGTCAGATGAACCCTCTGTGTTTACAGAACCAACCAGAGTTCGCCACTGGACAACATCAGGAAAACTTGCCTAATCCTAAAGCTGACCCTCCAATGGTGAATCCTCTTCTAAACAATGAACTCGAGGCCCTTCGACAAGTCAATCAGCGTCTCCTCCAACAAAACGAGGAACTACTAAACCTCATCCGAGCCCAGCAACCTCAGAGGGCACAGCTAGCCCAGGATGGTCCCTAACATGGGGGGCATCAACGTCTCAATCCTTTAAGGAAACATACGGAGGAGAATGAGCACAACCAATCATTCGATAACATACATTGTCAAAATAATGGAGAAGACAAGGAAATGCAAAGCCAGAATAGGAGGACTCATAAGAACGAGCTTCCCCCATTCCAGTAGGAAAGGAAGGAGCAATTCTGGGAGCAACGCTTCAAGGAAATCCAATAGGAGCTCAGCTATATATAGGAAGCTGTAAGGGGCAAAACTCCGATGATTAAGGACGCCCAAGTCCGATAGATGGAGTCTTCCTTCACCTTAGAGGTGCTACATTTTTCCCTTCCACCAAAGTTCAGAATGCCACAGATGGGAACGAAGGATTCCATGGAACATCTCAACACTTATAAAAATCAGATGGAGTTACATGGGTACCAAGACCTAGTGTGTTGTCGAGCTTTTACTATTACCTTGAAAGGCTTAGCCTTAGCCTGGTTCAATAGGCTGACCCCATCATCCATTTTCTCCTTCAGGGAGCTCTCCATCTCATTTTTCTCACACTTCATAGGAGCTCAGACCTACCAAAAGCCGAGCTACCACTTACTGAATGTGAAACAGGGACCAAACGAGACACTATAGAGCTACATTCAAAGGTTCAATTTAGAATCTCTAAAAGCAGACGTCCCTGACGAGAAATTTTCCCTCACTACCTTCATTGTTGGGCTGGGAGTCTAGTCAAAGGACTTGATATTTCAATCTCCAAGAACCTACAAACTAGCATGGCAAAGGTCCAAGCCAAGGCCAAAAAATACATCAAAGGTGAGGAGGTTCTTCTTTCGAAGGCTGGAAGCTCGAGTAACCACAAGGAGAAATAGAAGAGAAAGGACCAAAGTTCAAAGAATGAGAGGAGTTGAGAACGGTCTACATGAAAAGACAAAGATCGCTTCCTAAAGAGGAGAGAGGACATCAGAGATCGTCTAAGATCTCCATTTCAGGAGCTGCAACCGAGGTATGCCCTATGTCAGTTCACTCATTTCAATGTCATAATGTCCTAAGTACTCTATGAAGTAAAAAATGAAAAGTTCCTGATATGGCCACCTCAGATGAAGGTTGACCCCGCAAAATGGGACGCAACGAAGTACTGTGAGTATCATCGAGACCATGGTCATCTCGCTAATGATTGCATCCAACTGAAGAAGGAGATCGAGTTCCTAATTCATAGAGGGCAATTACGTCGCTTTGTGGCTCAAGATAACCAAAATTGAGCTCCATCCACCTCCTATGCCACAGCAGCAAACTCCTCCCCAACATCAGCAACCCATGGAAGATATCAGATTAATATAAGGAGGATTTGCTAGAGGTGGAGAACCAACTCAGCCAGGAAGGCCCATATACGGAAAGTCCAAGTCAAAGACGTATTGGAGGTACAATTTGTGTCCAAGGTACCTCGGTTGAATATGGACATAACATTTTTAATTACGGATCTGGAAGGTTGTCAACACCCCCATGACGATTCTTTACTGGTAAGAGTCATTATTGCCAATAGAACCATCCATTTAGTTCTTATCAACAATGGTAACTCTGCCAATATCATCTCGCCTCAGCCTTTGGCAAAATGGACATCGGGAGAGACAAGCTCGAGCCAGTGAGAACTCACCTATTTGGATTCTCACGAGAAATGGTGCTTCCCCCTAGGCTCAATCCAGCTCATCCTTATAATGGGAGACCCTTCTTGCCAGTCGACCACTACCATAAGATTTTTGGTAGTGGATGCCCCATCAGCATACGACGTCCTCTTGAGGAGACCTTCTCTCAATGCCATGAGGGCTATTCCTTTTGCCTATCACCTCGTGATGAATTTTTTCGCTAAAAATGGCGTTGGGGTGGTTCGAGTAGACCAACGTGTAGCAAAGGAGTGCTATGTGGCATCCATGAAGAAAAAAGAAGTCAAGAACATATAGCTGGATAAGCTCGATATGAGGGATGAGCTGAAGACGAGACTCACACCCTCAGAAGAACTAGAGCCAATCCAACTTGACAAGGACCCAGGACACTTAGTGTACATACAGTCAAAGCTACACAAGAAGGTCAAGGACCTCCTTATTCAACATTCTAAGAGAAAATATGGAGGTATTCGCATGGAAACAACAGGATATGCATGTGATTTTTCTCTTAGTCATCACGCACAAGCTTACTGTGAAATCTAACCTTTAAGCCTATCAAGTAGAAGTGAAGAAGCTTTGCCCCAGACCTAGGACTAGGTACAAACCTAGGACTATTGTCAAGGGCAAACCTAGATACAAACCTAGGACTACTATCAAGGGGAAAATCTTGGTAGATTTCATCGCAGAGTTTACGACAGTCAAGAAACATCCCTAAAAGCCACCCAACTAGTTCCTGACCTCCTGACGTGGAAACTTTCTGTAGATGGAGCAGTAAATGCCTAAGGTAGCGACGCTAAATTAATCCTAACTTTCCCAAATGGGATAGATATAGAATATGCCCTCAGATTTGATTTCAAGACTCTAAACAACGAGGCATAATATGAAGTCATAATTGCTAGACTCAAACTAGCCCATTCTATGGAAGTAGAGCAATTCGTGATACTTTGTGACTCCTAGTCGGTAGTGATGTAGATCGAAGAAGCCTATGAAACTAAGGGAGAAATGATGGATCTATACCTGAAAAAGGTATAATAATTGATGAAGAAATTTGTACAGGTGAAGGTTGTGCATATTCCATGAGTAGAGAATTCTCGAGCCGATGCCTTGGCCAAACTAGCGACTGCTTCCCAAGAGAACCTAGATAGGCTGATTCCAGTTGAGCACCTAGTCGAGCCATCAGTAAGCTCTAAGGGCGAGAAGATATTGCCTATTCAAACACAACTGACCTAGATAGACCCAATTAAGGATTACTTACAGAATGGGACCCTTCCAATAGATTCTAAAGAAGCAACAAGGCTAAGAGCCAGGTCGTCCAGATTTACCATCTTCCAGGGGAATCTGTACAAATGAGGCCTTTCATCACCACTCCTGAGGTGTGTTGGAGATGAGGAAGCAAATTAAATTCTAAGAGAGGTCCATGAAGGCATCTGTGAAAACCATATTAGAGCTTAAACTCTGGCTGGTAAAGCTCTAAGGCAGGGGTACTTTTGGCCCACGATGCTCAGAAATGTTGTAGAACTGGTCAAGAAGTGAAAAACCTATCAATTACATGCCAATATTCCACACTACCCACCAGAGCTCCTCACCTCAGTGATTAGCCCATGGTCGTTCCAGCATTGGGGCTTAGACATACTCAGTTCTCTTCCAACAAGCACTGGACAATGCAAATTCGTGATAATTAGGGTAGACAACTTTACCAAATGGGTAGAAGTGGAACCACTTGCCAAGATCACGGAGCAGAAGATCTAGAGTTTCACTTGGAAATCCATAATTTGCAAATTCGGGATCGTAAGGGGCACTTATTTCAAATAATGGGAAGCAATTTGACAATTCCAAGTTCAAAGGATTTTGTGTCTACCTAGGCATAAAAAATTACTTCTCTGCACCATCTCACCCTTAGTTAAATGGGCAAGCAGAAGTGACCATTCAGACCATAAAAGCAGCTCTAAAAACCAAGCTTGAAGCCTTAAAAGGCCGATGGGTGGAACATTTGCTAGAAGTACTATAGAATTATAGAACCACCGCCACACCAGCCATTCAAGAGACACCTTTTGCCTTGACCTATGGCACTGAGGTAGTGGTCCCTGTGGAAATAGGCATTCCATCCCCAAGGACCAATCTCACCAACTCTGAGCAAAATGATGAGTCTCTTCTTGTCAATCTTGATCTCTTGGATAAAAAGAAGGACAAAGCGTTACAACACATCCTTGATTATCAGAGAAAGACAACAAGATACCACAATAGAAGAGTCGGGTATAGGAGCTTTAAGGTGGGAGAACTACTCCTTAAAAGACTCCTCCTAGTAGGGAAGGACCCCACTTATGGAAAGCTAGGGCCTAACTAGGAAGGTCCATACATCGTGTCCAAAATAATCAGACTAGGGAACTATGAGCTGCAAACTGAAGAAGGAAGGGCTTTGTCTCACTCATGGAATGCTAATCATTTGAAAAGATTCTTCAAGTAGCTAAGAATCCAATTATTGTAAAACCTCACTATAATAAACGAGAAGTTTCACATTAACTCTTGTTCTTCATAACCAAAGACGAGCTCTCCAGTTCAAAAATTACCAATGAGTTCCTTAACTCACAAACATACGATGAGCTATTTAGCTCATAAAATATAAGATGAGCTCTTTATCTCATAAACATATGATGAGTTCCTTAACTCATAAAACCTGAGATGATCTCTTCAACTCATAAACATACAATGAGTTCCTTAACTCATTAAACTTAAGATGAGCTCTTCAGCTCATAAACATAAGATGAGTTCCTTAACTCATAAACAAAAGATGAGTTATTTAGCTCATAAAACTTAAGAGAAGCTCTTCAGCTCATAAACATAAGATGAGTTCCTTAACTCATAAAAATTGAGATGAGCTCTTCAGCTCATAAACATACGATGAACTCTTCAACTCATAATAAACGATGAGCTCTTGAAAGCTCATAAATTACAAGTGAGTTCTCTAAGCTCATAAAGAGGAGTTCTTTAACTTACAAACTCAAAAATTTAAGACTTCATACTTAGAAAATTTTTTCTTCCAAGAGACCAAGACTCTCCATGGAAGCAAAGGGGCAAGAGAAGGAAGAGAAATCTAAGCAAAAGACATACAAATTACGAAGAGTTCTTTTTCATTCACACTAATTACAAAGTAGAAAAAGAAAAATTACAAAACATAGAATGAACCAAGACCCTAAATGTCCACAGATGGATCTACAACTAGGGGCAATTCAGAAGCAGTCACTCCTCCTAACAAAACTGGAGTCTGGGGGAGATCAGTTGAAGTAGGAAGGTCTTCAAGCAAAGAAGGACCAGAGGCCCCATCATTTATAGGAACAGTTGAAGGATGAGAAGTGGCTAGGTTAGTCATAGGGGTTTCCTCAGACATCCTAGTAGAAGCTAGCAGTAGTGGAGAAAGCTCAGGAACTTGGGCTAGCTCGAGGACTTGGACCTCGGACTTGGCAGGTGCCAACTCAGAACCCTCAGCCTTAGTCTCAGCAGAAATGGGCTTAAGAGCCTCGATCTTATGCAGGAACAACACTAGGAGTAGTTACCTCGACTTCAGACTCCTTTTCAATAGCTGGTCCTTTTTTCTCCTTGTCTAAAGGGGGATTGAAGTCAAAATCCTGATTTGGGTATTTATCCATGGCCTACTCTTGGAAGGCAAAATACCTCGCTGCCTAGTTCGTAGCAAAATCATCCTAAAGCACTGTTATTTGGGTATCCCTCTCCTAAACCTTGTCTTTCTCTGCCTCGATCTGCTTCAACAGTGCCACATTGACCTCTACCAACATCTTGTATTCGTTCTTCATGGACTACATAGCATTGCAAGCTTCAAATACATCCTTCCAAGCTTGGAATAGGTCCTCCATCTTGAGCTTGAGCTCATTGCTTTTCTCCTTTACTTCAACCTTAAGGTTCCTATTTTATGAGCTCAGACCCTGAAACTGAGCCTTCAGGTCTTGTACCTAAGTTCTTAGGTCATCATTAGAAAAGGCCAATTCAGCAACCTTAAGCTTAGAGGCCTTCAAGGATTTCTGGGACACCTCAGCAACCTTCTTCGAAGCTCGAACCCTTTCCACTAAGGCATGGATTGCCATCTGTTAGAATAAACAAGACCTAGAGTCAGAAACCTTAAGCCAGGCTCAGACTAAAGACCTAACAACCATAAAATTATTATGGCTGCCCCATAAAGTACAGTAGTTTTTGAAGTAAATAAAGGCATTGTGGCGGCCTTCTGGATATCAGACTCTAGAATGACAGATAGAAGAGTGCTGGTAGCATGGTTCACATCCCTGATGAGTAAACCCTTATCTTGGGCAGCTCGACTGAAAGACCTTATAGCTTTACCTGAGTCCAATTGGATAGATGCCTCTTCAGTTGACTACAAAGCAAGAGGACCCCATAAATACGGAGCCAAAGAATCCAACGCACTAGCCACCTCTTTAATTTAGGATCAAGGCTTCTTGAATCTAGATTTAGGGAGGCCCCCCACATTGGACTTGGGGGCATCAGAGACCTTTGTAATAGGGGGGATCCCCTCAGAAAGAGGCAATGGGTGAGAGGACGTCTTCTGAAGAGGGGAGTGTCCTAATGCAAATGAGGGCATGCCCAAGGAGAGTAAAAGAGCCTTGAAGGCTAAAGTGAGTGAAAGTAAAAGTGAGTGCACAATGAGTGTAGACTCATCTTTTTCAAGTGATAAAGAGAACTTCACAGCCTTTGTAGGTTCATATTCCTCCATTCCCCCCCCCCCAAAAAAAATGAGAAACTTTCAAGGATAAAGGAAATCAAGTTGAGTCAAGTCCCACTACAGATGTAGAGAACTTTGAAGTAAACGTCTCTATTAGTGAAGAAGAGATTGAAAGTGTTGAGGACCTCCAAGATACTTATAATGAGTTATAGAAGGAATGTCTAAAATAAGGTGATAATTTACTTTATTTGAGCATGAGGCTCAAAAAAAGTGAAGATGAAGAGAAGGCACTTCAAGTGGACTTAGTTAAGTCCAACGCTCATATTGTTGGGTTTGAGGAGAAGAAGAAGTCCCTCTATGACAAAGTGAGCTTCCTTGAACAATATGACAAAAAATTTTAGATTCTAAGAAGAATCTTGATTTTAAATTTATAAAACTTGGTAGAGACCATGTAACGACATCATTTTTAGATAACGAAAATTGAGTCAAGAACGAGTGCAAGTATGATTAGGGGTTCGGAGTTCGGACAACCGGAATATGAATTGATAGCTTTAGAATGTGTGCATAGGTGTTATAGGGATGAATAACATGTTAGTTTGGGGGTAGGAATATGACTAATGAAGAGAGAGCAATCCAGAATGCGAATCGGATGAAGTAGCATTAGTGCATATTAGAGAGTTAAAGGTGCGTGGATTATTTTTAAGGATGAAATTGAATGTTGATTTCAACTTTAAAATTTTAATTAAAAATTTTCTAGAGCTTGATTTAACATGTAAGGAATTTAAAAAAATACTAAAAATTAATTTTTGGATTTAGGTGAAATTACAAAATTGCCATTGCATGGCCAATACTTTCAAGCAGCTTGTTAGTTGCCTTTGGAGGTCCCTAGTCTCATGGTTTCCATCCAGATGTTTGGAGGAGTCATGATCAACTGCAAGGTGGTCTGGATGATAGGGAAATGACAGAGGGAGAGAAGAAGAGAAGTTAGAGAGAGACAGAGCTCCACTTTGCAAAACTTGATTTTTGTAGGGGTGAATTTGAGCAAGGAAAGGTATCCTCCCAAAATAATTAGGATGCTGGGAAGCTAAATATGTAGTTTAATTTGTTTTTTGATTATTGTTTATGGATGAAAACATGGTTTAAAGTTTTCGAGTTTTGAATGGGTATGAAACGGGTATGCTCTTTCAGAAGGTGTAGGTTAATGAAGCATAAGGCTATCATTTCTCAATGTTAGATAGGAAATTTGGTGGTGGTTTGGAAGGCTTTCGTGGTCAGTGGCAGTGGGTTGAAGGATTCAAAGTTTAAGGTTAGGGTTTTAAGGTTATTGAAAATTTAATTCGCCAAACTATGTGTTTTGATGCGAAAGGGGGTTGTACTAGCCTATAATGAACCCAAGGATTCCATTTCCACCATTTAAAATGGATTTTGAAGTTTTTTAGAGGGAGAAAATACAACTTGCAGACCTGGGCAGGGTGGAAACCATAGTTTTCTGACAAACTTTGACTTAATTTTTAAATAGGGTTGGGTTCAATTCAAGGTACCTAACCTAAGGGGTTTGGCAGAAGGGTGTGGGGGGACTTCATAAGTTTAGAAATGAGGGTGAGTGGTATACTGTGTGAGAAGAAATTGGTGAGTTAAACAAGGTTGTTGGAAGAGTCGAAGGAAACCTAGGGTTGGTTGGAGGTTAAAGATGAATAAGTAAGAAGAGGAAGGGAGTCTAGTGGACCTAGTAGGCACTGAGGGATCCAGTGGACCCCTAGTTGGTGTGGTTGTGACCCTAAGACACTAACGGTGGTCCCAGTAAAATTTTAGGTTAATTTGACTCCTAGATCAAAATGAGGTGTAAAAGTCTATTTCGCCCTCTAGGGCCAATTTGACCCAGTTTTTTGGTGATTTTTGTCAAATAAATTTTATATTCACTTTTTAATAGTTAAATTGAGTATATGTATAAAATTTCATTGAAAAATAATATCATTTCATTTTTGACAATTTCATATTGAAATACTGCGATTAATAGGGTTTCTCAATTCCAAGGCAGAGATGCTTTTCAAACTTGTTTTGAAATTATTTGACATATTTTTTATAAATGTTTAGCATGTTTAGAATTATATGGTTAGATATTTGAATATTGGCTGGGGATCTGGACCCGAATTTGGGTTTTAAGTGCAATTATGTATAATTGTTCAAAATGACCGTATGGTTCGTATTGAATGAAATGTCGAGATCCTTTTGAACTAAATCTAATGTACACAGGTCAAGTGGTAGAGAGTTTACGCAGGTTGAGGCCATAGAGAGTTTCTCATTAAGTTTGTAAATATCTGGGTGGCCCAGTTGATCTCCGAACTTGGGTACTGAACTTTGACTGGGGAGCATATTTTCCTCGAGGGGTAAATCCCCCAAAAGGTTGGATTATATGTTTGTATTGACCTTGAGTGGTCTATTAGGATGATTGTCCACCAGTGTAGTACTGTACAAGATGTTTCTAAACCCTCTTTTACCGTCCAGTTTTGCTTAAATGATATTATTTGACATAAAATGATGCTTTTATTTGTATCTGGTGTAGCAAATGCTCGTTTTTTTTCCCAATCATGCTAAACTATATATTTTCATAATCATTTGTTTGACATTGAGTTACTCTACTGAGCTGTTAATGCTCACCCTACGTTGTTCCCCCCCCCCCTTTTCAGATACAAAAAAATGGGAGGACATGTACATAGTTGAATTGCCATATGTTTTATATAGTTTAGGAGATGTTTGAAAAACATGTAAATAAGATAAGTGTAACTCTGATATGAATGGTTTGTACTTAAGACACTTGACATGAAATAGTTTGACTGTAATGCATGTATCATATTTGTGTTTATACTAAATGCTCAGTTCATCTGTGTGGGTCGGTCTACTACGTTACACTAGATCGCATCAACACGATTAAATGCTTCCAAGGGTTGTAGTAACATACATTGCATGCCTGAGTGAGTTAGGGTGTGACAGACCTTCATGAATCACAAGAGCTCTAGAAAAGACTTTCCCAAAGCATAAAAAAACTTGATAGAATGTTGGATATAGGTAGAGTATGTGTGACATGAGAGGCCTATGCTATACAAATAAGAAAACGGTCCCCAATAACTCCAAGATAGTGTTTGTGAAGGGTAGTCCCAACCCATCACCCCCACGTGTAAACACAAGTCCTTTTAAAGGTAAAAATGGTGGGTAGGCATTCAAAGAACGTGATTAAACATGAGACCCAAACCAAAAATCTTATGCATTTTACATGTGGAGAGCATAGTCACTATTGTGCACATTGCATTCATAATAAAGAAGTTTTAGGTAAAAAGGTCATGCATCTAGCTAATCAATCCAAAGCCTTAAACCTTAAATTCTTAAATTTTTCTAAACTTTTGGAAAGATCGTGTTAGTCCAGCATATGCTGTGACACCCTAAAAATCGGCGATTGTTTGTCGACCCTTTGATCACTCATCAACCTATGGAAGTACCCGTGAATGTCACATAACTTGACATCATAACATCCTCTTCACCGGGATCATAAACAACACAAAGTTTGGGCAGAATCTCCCTTGTACCAGGCACTCCCAAAAGCATAACTTGTGTATATTTCAATCACTTGACCATTCCAAGGTCCAATGTACATCAATTTCTCCTTAATATTACTCCATTTACATCCTTTGAATAAAAAGGCTCAAGTCTAGAAGGATTGACAAAATTATTTTAAATTTCTAAAAATTTAAAATGATCTATCGGTAGATAATCAACGTTCTACTAGTAGAAGGGCTCTCTGAAATTTTTCTACTGGTAGATGATCAACGTTCTATAGGTAGGAGAGCGCTTTGAAATTTTTCTATCAGTAGATAATCTAAGTTCTACTGGTTGAAGAGCCCAATTTGCCGCTAATTAAATCTTTTTTCAATTCCAACTCATCCAATCTCATACAAAATCCACCCAAACTCATATAACATCAAATTTTACACAAAATATAGTTTATATGATTTCGTTTTACAATCCTTTATACAATATTACATGTCCAAAAGCTAATTACACACTTGTTTTTCAAAAATGTAATTGAAAGTCATAACTCGGCTTTCTTCATCAATGAGGGTCCAAGTGAGATCCTTCCACCAATGCTTGTCCCACACCTGAAATATTGTCCCCATAAAGGGTGAGCCAAGCTCAATAGGATAGTTCCTAAAGAGGTCACTCCTCAAACTAGATGCATATGAAATGCTCACATGCAATTCAACAATCAAACAAGCATTCATCTAAAAACATACAACTTAAAGAATGAATGTCATGATGTCATACCATGTTATGAGGTGAGACTTACACATGCAACGCAATCCGAGTCTTCACCGGTTCTCATAACACATGCAATATCATGCGTATATACCCGGACATTCCATACCCCCGCCAATGATGTTGCACATCCAATGAATATTTTATAAAATGAATCATGTGTCTTTTTTGGGTAGGTGATTTCCTGGACTTGCACCAACGGTCCACCACACCGACACGGATTTTGGTATCCCAACTCCGGTTCCGTGTACACCAATATACTTTTTAGAATTTCACCGTCGGAAGTGTATAAATCAGTAACTAGGTTTTGCAGCTGAGGGAGAGTCTAACCATTCTTACTATACCCGACACAAATTTTTCATGTAACTTGTGCAACTCAATCGGAACTAGGTCCAACCTTCCCGATTCCACGCCTCAACCACGAAGAATGGTATTTGATCCAAAACACACCCATGCCACATGCCCACGAATGTGATGCTTCTTGTACATATGCAATGTAATGTACAAATGCATTTCCTATCATTATACAACCAAGATTTCAATTGCAATTACAACATTATGTTTAACATGTCATAAGCACTATATGAACAATTCCAATTCCTTAATGTAACTTATATCATAAAGTATATAATTTCATTCCAATATCATGATATTCCCAAATTGTCAATTATATCAAAGGCAGATAATTACAATCCATATTTTCACCAAGCATGTTACAACATTTTCAATGAAAGAAACATGCTACATTAACATAGGCATTTTATCAAACACCCAAAAGGCACACAATCATGTGACACACAATCATGCCCAATTTATCATGTTTCTCATGAATTTACCAAACAAGTAAATTCCACAAATCCAATTCATGCAAGATTGGTTTAGCACATTTCTATACCCATTTTTCATACTCTAGCTACACTAGGAGTACATCAAACAAGAGAATTCATCTCTAATCAAACTACCCATTTCATACGCAACCCTAGGTTAAAAATATACCTAGGTAGGAGAAGAACCCTACTTCTTGAAGCATAAGACACGTAGTAGAAACTCCAAGAAACCCAAATCAAGCTTCAACTCTTGATTTTCAAAATTTTTTTATTTGAGACTTTGAAATCTCCAATTTTGGTATGTACATATAGCTCTCGTCGAGTAGATGAACTTTAGTTCTTAGCCTAAATCGATTCGACGAACGATTGGCCCTAGATCGTAGAGAGAAGCTTGAAACCCACTTGATTTTCCCTCTCTTCTTTTCTCTCTCTCTCTATCTGAAAATATGAAGGTAAATAGGGAGAAAATCTGATTTTTCTCCGTTATTTATAATTCTTGGATACTTGGCCCACAATGCGCCACACGTCCCCGCCTTTTTTCTGATATGATTTTGTCTCAAATCAATTAAATCTCATCTGTTTTAAGTTTAATATTTTTTTATTTGTACTAAATTTAAATTATTTTCTATATTTTTTGCAATTTATTTCTCGATCGCATTTATTTTAGTCATGCAACACACGATTGCCTCGTAAAACGTAAAAAATTTGACTATCTCAAAATTCAACAAAAATTGATTGGATAACTAAATTTCACGAGATGAATTCAATGGTGAGGTACGTTTTTTCATCTGAGTTTTAGAAAAATTCAGGTTTTCAACTCGTACTATAGGGACTAATTATCATTTTGCCCTTTTTTATAAAAATTTAAATTTTTCCAAGTTTTACAAATGCATTCATTGTCTTCAAATGGACCACAAGCTAGAGTAACCAAGGCTTTTTTTAACCCCAAGCTCAAAAATGATCTAAATACATCCAGGGAGAAAAGAGCTAGTCCCCCACTCATTCCCTGGCCTAACTCAAGTTTTAGGAAGGGAAAGAAAGTATGGGTGACATGGGAAGACTTTGAGAAACTCACCATCTCAACCAAGTTAAAGGTTTTGAGTGCTTCTAGCAAGGTCATGACTCCTAAGTTGTAGGAGATGTGATAATATGAACCTAGGTGATCTTTAATGCATTTCATCAAACACCCTAGGGTTATATATTGTAGATATTTTTCTTTGTTATTTTGTTATTTTTTTTTATATGAAAATACAAAAACGATTGAAAGATGAAAATCCAAAAATAAGAGAAATATGAAAAACCAAAAGCAAAAGAATAGAAATATCAAAAAAGAGTTTTGATTTCAAGTTTGACATTCATTTTTAGGATTTATGGTAATTTTTTTATTTGTTTTTCCTTGTTTGATGCATCTTCATGCATCTTTTTTTTTCCTCATATAAGTTTATCTTGAAAAACTCAAAAATATTGGAAAAGAAAAAGGAAACAAGATGTTTCTTTTGTTTGCTTTTTCTTTGTTTATGATTATGGTAATTCACACTTTGATTTACATTGTAATGAATTCATCCTCAAATCAAAGTTGAAATGCGCATTGATTTGAGTCATATTAGGGAATAGAAAACTTAGTGACATAAATCTCATTGCATGATTCATTAGCCAAAACCTCTTTCATCCTAGTGTGCATGGATAGTGTTTATCTTTGAAAAAATTATAAAACAAATACACACAAGTCATTCACCTTTACATATAGGAGTTTGATTAGCTTGGAGCATTAATGATCTTAAATAACTCTACATGTTGGTGATAGGTGAACACATAACTAAAGATTATTTAATCCCCAATCCTTTAAAAGATGCTGAAAGTCAATGGTAAGAAAAGAGCCAAATATGGCCAAATCTAAAAAGGTGAGGCATAAATAAATGGCTAAAAACAATTGCACTTGAATTGTAAGAGTACATACATATGTTTAAGTGTAAATTGCTCATTTGTAAGGCTCATATAGTTTATGCTAATCTTGATTAGAAGCATATATTAAGAGTATGAATTTACAATCGTGTTAATTGAATCCATAGGGTAGAAGGGATAAACTAGAGGGGGAGTTGTAAAGAAGAGAATCAATAGCACATTCACAAATGGGTCATGTATTCACTTAGACAATGCATTAGGATTTCATGTTAAGCTTATTAATGTTTTAAACTAATCAGAATTGTTTTTGTGTTGGTAGTTGGTTTCACACACAATGCACTTGAATTAGTCCAAGTTGAATAAAATTTGAACACATGTGAATGAAATTGAACCAAGTAAGGGATTATTGCTCTAGGATGCATAAAATTGAGTTTCATATCCTTAAATATGCCTTAGAATAATGTATTGAGATGATGAATTTTGGATAGGTCCGTGATATGTGAATTTGTGTAATTTTCATGATTATGAACTTTGAACATATAAATCCCCACATGTTTATATTAATATAATGATATAATTGTTTAGTAATTATAATATATGTAATGACATAAGAATGAATCACATAGATTATAACGGTAGAAATAACTATTGGGAGGCAAATTGATTGTGAAGTTTAAGTTGCGAAGGTATTTAAGCTTGGAAGAGGTTGTTGGGTAAGTTCAAAATATTTTTAAGTCAAAATAAGATTTCCATTGAATCCGGAAGGTCAAGAAATCTTGGGAGAAATAATATGGGGTATATTAGAAGTGAGGAAGTATTTCGAAGTTAAAGCACACTTTAGAGAGAATTTGGGTAAAAAGGATTTTAGATACTGTCTAGTATTTTGATCATAACTTTTTATTTTGAAGTCCATTTCGTCTGAAATTTTGACAGTGGATAGTAGACGTCTAGGGGTACAAAAGTTTATTTCACAAAACTTTCCCAATTAGACCTATAAATGGGCCAAACCTGCACTGGAAGGTAGAGCAAAAATTTGTTAGTCAAACTGTACCGGTACGCAGTACTGATACGCCCAACTCCCGGGGCTAAACAGTACCAGTACTGCGTACCGGTATGCTTTATTTTTAGATTGTAATGCCGTCAAAGGGGGAATTGGGGCGTTACAGAACATTTATAGTTTAAAATTAAAAATTGTATTTTATTTGATCCAAATTCATCCATGCATGTGCATTGAATTGCATTTACATTGTATATATGCCATGCATACATTTGAGGGTTGCAAGATAGGATGGATTGTAAGACTTGAATGTGGCCCACATGATGTTTTTTTGGCACATGTGATATTTACTAGTGACTAATTAATCGATGAATAGGTTAGGTCAAGCTAATGATAAGGTTGTCAATCCCAAGCTAACCGAGTAACTGATATTTTCTGATTGGTCAATGAGAAGTAGTAGTTTCCTGATATCCTATTTTGATGGAAAGTGGAGTTTATGTTGATCTAAGAAACTGGTTCTCTCTCTACCTATAAATGTGCACATGCCCCATTGATTTGTGTACCTTACGTTAAAGGTTAGGAGAGAGAAACTATGTTTTCAAGTTACTCTAAAATATCGTTCTTCTTGTTCAAGAAACTAAAAGTTTTCATCAATGGCTTCAGGTATGTAAATTATGATGTTTTAATTTTGCACTATGAGTATGTGAAAATCATGATTATTCTAGATCTTGGAATTAGGGTTTTATTGATTCCTTTAATCAAATAAAGTTTATATGTGGTATCAGAGCCTGAGTTATGAATCCTCATGATTTTCCATTAAATAAATCCTATAAAAAAACAATTTTTTTTCCTTCGACTATTGGACCATCGATGTCCTAATGAAAGCCCGCGTAACAATTTTTTTTTTTTTGCATGGTTATTGCCAATTTGGATCACGACATGAACAAAGAAGTTTGTCAACTTATATGTTCAGTTTTTTACCATTAAATCATTACTTATATAACATGGGATAAGATTCCTTTTTTATTTGTATTATTATGATGATGTCAATAATCATGAAGTTTGTATGTCTTTCTTGATATTGTACACCTTGTGATGCATGAACAGAGAACATGTCTGTCATATTGTTTTTATTTTGTCATATTTTTTTTAGAGCGTGCATTACAGATACTTATGTGTTAATACCCGAAACTAAGTGGAATCAAGGATTATTATGACAGTTTTTGTCGATTAACTCCATTAAAGGTATGGTCTATGTTAATGTTCATATCATAAAACCCAAATTAGTGTTATATCTACTTGGATGCTTATAAAATATAGGACTTCTCTTGATATGATAACATAACTAATTGTGATCATGGAGGACTGCCCCAATATATGTCATGAGGTGGTCCATAATCAATTGATTTGAGATAAGACTCAAATAAATTTTAATTATATGGAATGTTATTTCTCATGAAGAAGTCCATTATGCGTGTGCAATTTAAAGAAATGCACGATAAATTATCACCAATCTTATGACTTATGCAAAATTATTATTTTAATTTGGTATGTATATAATTTATATTATTTTTTTGTTGGAATCTCGACGATGTGAGAAGATTTATTGATGTGAAAAAATTACACATAGATAAGGAGGGACGTATATATCTTGCCCCTCGATGCAATCTAATTACAATGCAAAAGGAATTAAACAATTCTAATGCATGATGTTACTTGAAAATACTAAAAAATATTCTATAAAGCATAATTTCCTAAAATGCTTCTATCCAAAGCAGCCTGCTTGAAATTCCAGTTGAAAGACTCAGACATGTTAGCTGAAACAATGGTCCAAATGCACTTTAATAGCTGAGAAGAAACAGCTGGAAAGAGAGGGGAGCAGCTATTGTATATAATTTATATTTAATATCTATTATTGAGATATTAAAATTATTGTTTATAAAATATCATTTTTTTTCGATTTGAGATCTATATTATGATATAGTTTAGTAGTCACCAAATTGACCCAACTAGAATGACTCATAGATATCAAATCACATAATTAATTTTAATATCTACTATCTCATCATATTAAAATAATCATTTATGCGTCATTATTTTGATTTAATTCTTATATTATGATAAAATAGCCGCCAAAGTGGCCCAACTAGAATGACTAATAGGTATTGAATCAGATAATTGATATTTAATATCCCCTACCAAGGTATTAAAATAATGACTTGTAAATCAAAGTTTCTTGATCACTTGGATATTAGGAATCGGCCCAAAGGTGCACCACCTTTCAAATGATTAATTAATTGGAATAGGATAATTAGGATATATTTGTGATTGGTGGGTCTTGGATACCCAAAGGTAACGAACCTACCTAATTATGGATGTATCATTAATTAGCCCTATTAGGTGAAGAGAATCACCATAATGGTTAATGTATTAGTATATTTTGATTACTACCCAAAGGAGAGTCACTATAGGACTATTTATTGATTACAAGAATATGTTTTTTATTCTTACTCATGTTTGAACTATTAGATAACTCAAAGCACTAATGTAGTGACCATTTAACTTATTGCAGTGTCTGTTCCTGTTTTGTTGCATTCACATGCTTCTTATGTTTCGATGCTTAATGGACTAAATTTCTCTGATTGGCGTGAACGAGTTGAGTTTTACCTAGGTGTTCTGGATCTTGATTTAGCACTACAAACAAAGAAACCATGTTATTACTAAAACAAACAGTGCTGATGAAAGAGCTTTCCATAAAGTTTGGGAAAGATCAAACAGATTGAGTCTTATGTTTATGCGGATGACCGTAGCAAGCAACATTAAGTCAACCCTCCCACATAAAGATATAACTGCTAAAGCATTTTTTGGTATTGTGGAAGACCGTTTCCAAACTGCTGATAAGTCTCTGCTGGGAAATTAATTGCTGAGCTTACCACCATGAAATTTGATGGTACACGAATGATGCATGATCATGTCATCAAGATTACAAATGTAGCTGCTAAATTGAAGGCTCTCGGGATAGGTGTGGATGATTTCTTTCTGTTGCAGTTTATTCTAAACTCTTTGCCTCCTTAATATGGTCCTTTTAAGATTCACTATAACATTATTAAGGATAAGTGAAATGTAAATGAATTGACCAATATGCTTGTTCCAGAGGAGGCAAGGCTTAATAAATTGGGAAATCATTCAGTTCATGTCGTAAGTCAAGGAGCCAAAAGGAAATGGAAGAAGCCTAAAGGTATGAAGCATGATCCACCCAAGACTAATGAGCCTACTCAAGTTACTCAGGCTTATAAGAAGGAAAAGGGTAATAGGTATAACTTCTGTAAAAAGTTGGGGCACTTTCAGAAAGATTGCTATAAGCGAAGGGCATGGTTCGAAAAGAAAGGTAAACACTTAGCTTTTGTATGTTTCGAATCAAACCTTATTGAAGTTTCTTCAAAAATTTGGTGGATTTGTTCTGGTGCTACTATTCATGTTTCAAATACGATGCAGGGATTCCTTACAACCCAGACCATAAATTCAAATGAGAAATTCATATTTATGGGTAACCAGGTCAAAGCTCCAGTTGAAGCTATTAGGACTTTTCGTTTATTTCTAGATACCAATTATCATTTAGATTTATTTCAAGCATTTTATGTTCCATCTATTACTCAAAATTTAGTTTCTTTGTCAAGACTTGATGTTGATGGATATTCCTTTAAATTTGGTAATAAAAGTGTTAGTTTGTTTAAGAATACCTCTTTTATTGGTTCTGTTATTCTACATGATGGTTTGTACAAATTGAAACTTGATGTCCTATTTGCTGAGTCTCTTCTAACCCTACATCATAATGTTGGAACCAAACATTGCTTGATGGATGAAAATTCTTCCAACTTATGACACAAATGACTGGGTCATATATCCAAAGAAAGGTTAGAGAGATTGGTGATGGGTGGGATTCTTCCGAATCTAGATTTCACTGATCTCAAAGTGTGTGTGGATTGTATTAAGGGAAAACAAACCAAACACACCAAGAAAGATGCCACAAGAAGTAATGAACTTGAAATTATCCATACAGACATATGTGGACCTTTTAACACTCTATCGATTGGTGGAGAAAAGTATTTGATTACCTTTATAGATTATTTTTCACGTTTTTGTTATATCTATTTATTGCATGAAAATCTCAGTCAGTGGATACCCTTGAGGTGTACATTAATGAGGTTGAAAGACAACTTGATAGAAAGGTGAAAGTTATCAGATCAGATGGAGGTATTGAATATTATGGAAGATATGATGGTTTAGGACAATGTCCTGGTCCATTTACTAAACTCCTTGAAAAGCATGGCATTTGTACACAATACACCATGTTTGGTACGCCACAGCAGAATAGTGTAGCTAAAAAGTGTAACCGTACTTTAATGAATATGGTTAGGAGCATGTTAAGTAATTCCTCATTACCCTTATCTTTGTGAATGGAAGCTCTTAAGACCTCTATCTATTTATTAAATCGAGTTCCTAGTAAGGCAATTCCAAAGACTCCTTTTAAACTATGGACAAGAAGGAAATCAAGTTTAAGACACCTGCATGTTTGGGTTGTCCAGTAGAGGATGGGATTTATAATCTGCATGAAAATAAATTAGATTTTAGAACGATTAGCAATTACTTTATTGGTTACCCAAAAAAATCCAAAAGGTATAGGTTTTACTGTCCTACCCATAGTACAGGAATTGTTGAAACTGGTAATATTAGATTCATTGAGGATGGTGAAACCAGTGGGAATGATAACATCAATTAAATGATCAAACACTCCATAATGAGGTTGTCACCATTGAACCAATAGTAGAAGAATCACAAGGGATAACATTAAGACGATTTCAAAGAGAAAGAAGACCAGCTATTCCAAATGAATATGTGATATATTTACAAGAATCTGATTTTGATATAGGGACAAGTAGAGATCCGATTTCATTTTCACAAGCCATAGAAAGTGATGATTCTGCTACATGGATTGATGCTATGAATGATGAATTGAAATCAATGGAATAGAATGAAGTCTGGGATCTAGTAGAATTGCCTGAAAGATTTAAGAAAGTTGGGTGTAAATGGGTCTTTAAGACCAAACACGACTTCAATTGCAATATTGAGCGACATAAAGCCAGACTTGTGGCCAAAGATTTCACTCAAAAAGGAGTTATTGATTATAAAGAGACCTTATCTCCTATATCCAAGAAGGATTCACTTAGAATTATTATGGCATTGGTGGCCCATTATGATTTGGAGTTACACCAAATGGAGGTGAAAACTGGTTTTCTAAATGGAAGTTTAGAGGAATAAGTCTATATGGATCAACCTGAAGGATTCTCCACCAAAGGAAAAGAGCACATGGTTTTCAAACTTAAGAAGTCAATATATGGACTTAAACAAGCTTCCCAACAATGTTACTTTAAGTTTAATGATACCATTATTTCCTTTGGTTTTACGAAAAACACTATTGATCGGTGTATATATTTGAAGGTTAGTGGGAGTAAGTTTATATTTTTGATTTTGCATATTAACGATATATTGCTTGCTAGTAGTGATCTTGGATTATTACATGACACCAAGAAATTTCTCTCTAAGAATTTTGAAATGAAAGATATGGGTGAGGCAACCTACATGATAAGAATTGAAGTATTCCATGATTGATCACGTGGATTGTTGGGGTTGTCTCAAAAAACATATATTGATAGAGTTCTAGAGAGATTTAATATGAAGAATTGTTCAAATAGTGTTGCCCCAATTCAAAAAGGGGATAAATTCAGCCTTATGCAATGCCAAAAGAATGAATGGGAACATAAAGAAATGGAAAGGATTCCTTATACTTCTGCAGTAGGAAGCCTAATGTATGCACAAACCTGCACTAGGCCAGACATCAATTTTGCAGTTGGTATGTTAGGGAGATACCAAAGTAATCCTGGAATCGATCATTGGAAAGCTGCAAAGAAAGTGATGAGGTACTTGAAAGGAACAAAGGACTATATGCTCACATTTAGGAGGTTTGATCATCTAGGTTATTGGCTACTCAGATTCGGATTTTGTCGGATGTATAGATAGTAGAAAGTCCACTTTTGGTTATTTGTTCCTTCTAGCTGGAGGGGCAATCTCATGAAAAAGTGTGAAGCAAACTGACATAGCTTTATCTACAATGGAAGCTGAATTTGTGGCATGCTTTGAGGCTACAATTTATGGATTGTGGTTGCGGAATTTTATCTCAAGACTTAGAATTGTCGACACTATTGCCAAGCCGTTGAGAATTTGTTGTGATAACTCTGCAGTAGTGTTTTTCTCTAAGAACAAAAAGTAATCTAAATGTGCCAAACACATGAAATTGAAATACCTTGCCGTCACGGAGGAAGTTCAAAAGAAACAAGTGTCTATAGAGCACATTTGCAAAAAGCTCATGATTGTAGATCCATTAACAAAAGGGTTATCACCAAAGACATTTAAGGAACATGTTAACAGAATGGGTCTTGAATATAATCCTTGATGTTTATTTGATGTTGAATTATTTGTTATGTTTATTTGCTAGACACTTTTAAATTTAGATGTTTTTTTATGATATTTCCTGTTTCCATTATGTACATACATATGTTAGAATTGGATGAATGAATGGGTCTTGAATATAACCCATGATGTTTATTTGATTTTGGATTATTTGTTATGTTTATTTCCTAGAAACTTTTAAATTTAGATGTGTTTTATGATATTTCATGTTTCCATTATGTATGTACATATGTTAGAATTGGATGAATGATAAAAGGAGTAGCCTTTGGCCTAAGGCATTATTGTTGGACCTCTTTTATATGTACTTCTCACTTATAGATCATCTTAGACAAGTCACTAGTGTTGTGGTACATGGAAGGGACTATGTTGCGTTAATGATGTACGACCACCATGACTCGTATTAATGATTTGTTTAATTGTGGTATTATGATGATCAAATTAAGTAGTGACGGATTGGATTTAATGCGCGCGCATGTTAACCTTGTTAGACTCAACTGTAAGATAATCATATGAGCCAAGTGGGACAATGTAAGACTTAAATGTGGCCCATATGATTTTTTTTTTTTTGGCACATGTGATATTTACTAATGACTAATTAATTAGTGAATTGGTTGGATCAAGATAATGACAAGGTTGCCAATCCCAAACTAACCGGTTAACTGATGTTTTCTAATTGGTCAATCAGAAGTAGTAGTTTCCTGATATCTTACTTTGATGGAAAGTGGAGTTTATGTTAATCTAAGAAATCGGTCCTCTCTCTACCTATAAATGTGCACATGTCCCATTGATTTTTGTATCTAACGTTAAAGGTTAGGAGAGAGAAACTATGTTTTCAGGTAACACCAAAATACTATTCTTCTTGTTCAAGAAACTAAAGGTTTAAATCAATGGCTTCAGGTATGTAAATTATGATGTTTTAATTCCACACTATGAGTGTGTAAAAATCATGATTATTCTAGATCTTGAAATTAGGGTTTTATTGATTCCTTTGAGCAAATAAATTTTATACGGATAAGTGGATGTTGAAATTGGGTTGGTCCAAAAAGGGACTGAGGCTAATCTATAACTCTTTTAGGAACTGCTCAATTGGTCTCCTCACTACTCAAGGGACCTCAAGTAATGCGGCGGCTAGGGTTAGAAAATCAATTTTTAAAAGTTCTCCTAGCATTCTAAACCCTCCCATTCACGTCCCACGCCCACAAAAACCCTAACGCTTGCTTTTAAAGCTCTCCCAAACGCGTTCTCTACAAATCTTATGTTCATTCTTCACTTGCATCACAAATCCACACTAGTGAGACCTAGATTTAGACAATGATTGTTGAGATGGCCCCAAGAAGAGAGAAAAAATCCAAGGGTTAAGGATGTCTATGAAGATGTTGAGCAAAACTTCAATAAAGCTACTCGATTCCAAACACTAGAATTCGTAGAGAGATTCAAAGCAGAATTCTCTCGTTGGCCAATGTTTATCGAATAGGGAATAAATGCTATGAAGGTAAATCATTCGATTGTTAGCAATCTATACAACTAAGGATGGACTTGGACGTTCAATGAACTCGTGACGTCGAATGATAGTATTGTGAGAGAATTTTATGCTCATATTTAGATTAATGAATTGTTACCACACTAGGCCTACCTAGGGTAGAGAACGATTACCTTAGTGCGATACCGATAGACTTATTGCCTCTTCTCCATTTAGTTGCTACTGAGCTATATGATATTTGATCATCTTGCACACCAGGTCACATTAAAATTCTACCAAAATCCATGACCTTAGAGTATAGGATGCTTAATCTTGTAGCTAACTACAATATAGAGTCGAATACCCATGTCTCAAACTTCCCTGTTCCTAAAGCTCACATTCTTTACGCCATAGGTAAAGGGTGTTGGTAGAATTTTAGAGGGACGAGTATCAAATCTATTGCCTTTTGGATCTTTGATTACTCATATCTACCAAGTAAAGGTGTTTGTAGTTCTACCTGGTGACCAGTTGCAGAACCCCATGAGGCCTTTGAATAAGAGTTCAATGAAGTTGAGCAAGGCTCAGGCTGACTATGCAGAGGAGAGAGGAGAAGCTATTGGAGACCCACCTATTCATCCTATGCAAACCCCACATTTTTATCTTTATATATGTACATAAGTATATATAGCAAGTAATTATTTCTTTTGAATTGTTAATATGAAAAAATTCGAGTAAATAGTAGTTAAAATTTAGTTTTAGCTTGCAAATATATGAAATCATTGTAATAGAACTTGTACCAACTAGGTTTGATGTACAAAATTATGTTGTATAAGTTTGGGTTGAAATTGGAAGGGTTTGGAATGGATTGGAAATGAAGAAGGAAGGATTTGTAGAAAAACAGGCAAAACCTTCCAGAAGGTTGATGAAAAATCTTCCGGATGGTTAAGGTAAAGGCTTATCCAGTAGGTAAAACCTTCTGGAAGGTCGATGATAAACCTTCCGGAAGGTTAATGAAAATGTTTGTCTAGTAGACAAACCTTCCGGAAGGTCGATGAGAAACCTTCCGAAAGGTTAATGGAAATGGTTGTCCAGTAGACAAAACCTTCCGGAAGGTCGATGACAAACCTTCCGGAAGGTTAATGAAAAGGTTTGTCTAATAGGCAAACCTTCAAAAAGGTCGATGATAAACCTTCCGGAAGGTCTTCGAAAAATCTAAAATTTTAAGTTGCGAAACAACTGATTTTCCTTTCATTATAAATACTTAAGGACAACTCCTTTTGCCCCATTTCAACATCTCTAACCCTAGGAAACCTTAGAGAGGAAGAAATAGAGGGAAAAACACAAGATCAAAGGGGATTTACACATTGGATTAGACCAAAGCCCTAATTTTTCCAGAACATCAAGGTAGGGGTTTCTCCTATTCTCTTACATTAAGGATAGGGCTTACATATATGTACTCTTTTGTCTCTAAATTTTTGCATATATGCTATTAAATACTTGTTTCTTGAAGTTCCTACAATATCACCATGTTTTGAAGGTAGTTATGGTTTGATAGCCATGAAAACCCTAGTTTTTGAGAATAATGGATTTTTCTTCTTAATGTTCAATTGTTCTTGATTTCAAAACTTTAGTGCTTTGTATTAAAAAAACAAATGGTATTTGTGATGATCTCTTGCTTATTTCCTTAAATTTTGCTCTTGTAATGCAAATTATGGAAATTTGAGAATTTTGGATTTCCATGTGATTTGAGAAAATGTATGTTATGACATCTCTTGTATGGTTGTTGTGATGGACTTGAATTGCATTCGAGCACTGCCGTAGAGTGTTAGAGGTTAGTCTATCCCAGTGGGGGTGAGATGATTTCCTAACACTTGTAGTTATTTGTTGTTTGTGAGAGCAACCACTATTGTTCACGTAAGTTCAAGGCTGAGGGATGGTATACCTTTCCTAGAAAGGATTCGTCAATGCCGTGAGAGAAGGTATACGCCATTCCTAAAATGTTTGAAATTATGTGATTGTGGTGGGTGAACGAGGTAGAATCGGGGTGTAGTTTCATGAGAAGCAACCAACATACATAAGAATATGGGATGATGATATTGAATGATTTATTGATTTCTATCACTCTGACATGTTTATTCCTTTCATTTAAATTATTGCGATTACGTACATTTGAGATCAAATAAATTGTCACTATTTTATTTCAAGTTATATATGTTATTTTGAAAAGTGAGACCGAACTGTTTTATATGGTTTGTAAACCTTGTTTGAAATTGGGAGAATATTGCTATAGAGCTTAGTGCTCACCGCTTACAAACTACATATTTTTCAGATTATGGTCTAGAGGAGGAGCTCGGAGTTGAGGAGCCGATACATTGGGAAATTCCACTAGATAGACTCATGGATCCCGAGGTGGATGTCTAGGGTTATACTCTCCAAGGTGCTAGACTAGGAAATTTCTTTTGAGATTATGTAAAGGCTAATATTTTGTTATTCAGCTGCAAGTTTAAATGTGATTCTTTTGGGATGTAATTGTCATAGTCGATCATATTCTTTTGGGATATAATAGCCATGTTTTGGCATATTCTTTTGGGAATGATGTTGTAAATATTAAATTTGATGAATGGAATTTCCTTATTGATAGATTTTATTAGTTGTTCTCATGATGTGAATGGATTTAAATTGTAATGTCGTCCAAGGTAGATTTTGGGGTGTTACATCCTAAGACTAGTACGCTTAGGACACCTCCACCATCTAAATCAAGTTTAGACATTCTTGCATCCCAAATGACATTCTTGGTTGACATAATGACTAGGGCTGAGCATACCATAATTGAGTATCACTTCCTTATTACTCAAATGTTGGATATTAAAGATGCCCGAATTGTGAGCCTTAAAGAGACCTAGTAGACCGTGATCGGAGAGGTTGTTCGTAGAGTTTGGTGACTCATGAGGTTGCTAAAAGGAAGGCAAATTGTAGACAAGCTAGTGTCAAACGACACAAATTCAGATCTAGAGTTGCCCCGACGCAATGGAGGAGATAATGGAGAAGCAGCCATTTGAGTTATTTTTAGAAACTTGCAGTATAGGTCACATGTGAACTTGATAGTGTGTTTATAGTCATTCATGGTTTGTACTAAAGTACTATATATTTTTGTTGTTGACTTTTATATTTTGTTGCCTTGTTTGTCTCTTGCTTATTTTACTTTCATAATTTGGCTAGGTGATGTGCATTCATACTTTCTTGTCTTGCTATGATTCTATGTCATAATTATTATATGTTTTCGTTGAGCTAGCATTTATAGCAAATATGATAAGAATATGTTAGGTAACTTGATTTTGTACCATGCTTGTTGCATGTTGTCATTGTGTTGGCATTTGTAACAAAAAGGAAAAAAGTATTTTAGGTACATATGAGAGAAATTGAGGAGATTTACTCTTAACTAAGCTAGATATGTTGCATGTGAATATAGAAAGGAAAGGTTTGTTCAAATACTCGAGCGGAGTAAATTTGCAAACTTGACTTGACGTCGCCTATTTTACTTTGTTTATTTTGCACTTGTTAATTTACTTGTGATCATCATCCAAGGGGGAGAACTTCATGTGTTTCATATTGATAGATTAATAGGTTGTCAAGCATATTGGGCAAGTTAGTTCCTCACACGTTACATATTTATAGTTACATGATGTATACATACTTATGTCATATGCTTAAGAACCTGTAATTATGTTATGGATTTCTCTATTATATAATATTTTTCACGAGATTTTGGTTTGAGTGGTGATGTGCAGGATTACGATCTTCAAGATTCATCTAAAAAAGTAGATATTGTAGTAGATAGAGATTTAGGACATGTACATGAGTGTTGAGATTAGATTTACTATTTATTTGTTCAATTATTTGTGGGTTGTAATCTTGATTTCTAACTTGTGTATTTTACAAAAGAGGGAGATTGTTAAATCATATTTTTAAGGCACCTGTAGTAGGATAGAGGACTTATTGCGATGCTCGCGAACCAATTTACGATGTCTCCGTTGCTGATGTTTGTCAAGCAGGCCATGTGGATTGGCCAGGGTCTTCTTTGGCTAATGATACCTGGATCCTAAAGCCTTCAAAGTATCTTTTTGATAGTCTAATTTCATGGAGTCCACTGTGAATCATAACTTTTTCCATGTTCATGATGCTATTAAGTTGAAGATCCGAAACCGTCATTGAAGAGAGGAGATCAAGCATCTAAACAACATCATTCAACCTCCGTATGTACCTTCATGCTTAAGACAAGGTAATTACGTAGACACCTAACATGAACCCATAGTTATTTATAACTTAAATTAATTAGGATGAAAATGAAATTAAAATCAATCCGAGTATGGCTCCTATGTGATTTCAAAAGAATATTTTTTTAAACTATTTGTATTTTAAAAATATAGATTGAGCCATTATCAGACCCCTCTTAATAAAACTCTTTATCGCTTAAAATGACTAGTTTTTGCTTAATTTTGTGCTTCAAAAATTGGTAGGGACGTAGCTGTGCTTGCTAAACTTGCCTAGAACGGGTCTCTTGATGATTGAGGGAATCATACGGGAAAAGGTCACGAGGGAACAACACAAAGCTCGCTCAAGCGGTCCTTCATGGTTGCTCAAGTGGTGCTTGTGGTCGCTCGAGCGGTGCTGCCTCTGGACAAGATAGAAATGTGATTTTCATTCCAGTGCCAACCGCCCTCCCACCAATCGATTGATCGTTCGTGAATTTGAATTTTTTTTTTTACTAAGACTAACCTTATGTTAGACCTATAAATTGGGAGAACCTTTCCCATAGCTAAATTAAACCTCTTATGAGATTTATATGAGCGAAAACACATCTTCCACCTTAAGAGCTTCCACTACCGACCTAAATCTCTAAACCTAAACGATACCAATAGAGATTCTACCCAATCTTAGAAATTGGAGTTGGAGATCTTTATGGTTTAGAACCAAACTCATTGATGTGTACATTCTGGGGATCGTTGGTGTGCCCATGATTGCTCAAGGTCTAGATGAACCGTGTGGTGGAGAGATCCAAGTGACACTATACTAGACGTCGAAGGAGGATCTTTGGCAAAGATACAACAAGGAAATGAGCATCTAACTATGGTATTGATTAAGATATAAGACTTGAGTACTTGTATACTGACTTAGCGAGTAATAGATTAGGCTTTAATGAACTGAGAAGGTTCCCTGCGGTTTTTCCAAGGAAGGTTTTCACCTCAACAAATCACTTGTGTTATTTATTGTTTATTGTACATTTGTAATTTTTTTTACACACGTGTACTATATATGTTTTTATTTGATTGGTTGATATCTATTAAACAATAGTGTGCAAATTGGGTTTGGGAATTGGAATTGCCATGAGATTAATTTTGAGTGAATTAATTGATGATTAATTAAATCAATTGTCATTTGTAAAAAGAGTTGTGGTGATTTAAGGAATTCTCTCATTAATTACTATATCTTTGTAGGAAGAGGTAATTGTTGTGATTTAGGTTTTAATTGGTAATCAATTAGGCTAAAATTGAAAAACATATTCACCCCTCCATAGGTAAAATGTATGTTGCTCAACATTTATAATCTTGAGAAAAGATCCACATTGAATTCACCTTCTGAAACAACAATTTTCATCCCACCAAAAAGGCATAATTACACTTTCCAACGAGACCTTAATTGACTATAATAACTTTGTTATGAGTGTCATATTTATTTCAAGTGTGTGTTTTAAGGGTAATAGCATAATTTAACTATTACTATACCATACTAGTTGCCTATATAGCATGTAAACCCCCACACTCTTATCTTTATATAACAAGTAATTATTTTGAAAGGCTAATATAGGTGATGGGGTATGCATGAACCCTATAGATTTCAATAGTATGAATAAATATTAGGGAGGCAAAATTTTTTTTTGAAATTTAATTTTTGGAGGTGTTTAAGGTTGATATAAGTAACTAAGTAAACATATTAATTTTTTTAGATCAAAATAATATTATCATTGAACCTAGGAGATCCAAAAAACTTGAAATATCCGTTTAGCACATATAGCGGTTCGGAGGAATAAAATAATAATTTTAGTGTTTCGAATGTAAATTTATTTTAGTTTTGAGATAAATCATAAAAATAAATGTTTTTAGGTTAAAATAAAATTAAAAATGAATCTGAAACGTCGAAAAACCTTAGGGTAGTCATGTGGATCAAATTGGAGATTTTTAGTAGCAAAACCATAATTTTGGAGAAAACCTAAACAGTCTGTGAACAGTAACTTCGGGACTGCTGTGTTTAAAACACTGATTTCAGCCCCTTTACTCCCATTCTTTTCACTCAACTCTCACCCAAAACCTCTTAGTACCCTAGGAGAAGATAGAGGAAAGGAGGAAAGGGAGAGAGGAGGTCTCTAGAGCTTGGGTTTTGGTTTGGAACTTTGATTCAAGGTAGGGATTTCTTCTCATTCTCCTATATTGAGGCTAGGGCTTATGTATATATGTACTCTTTTGACTCTAAATTCAATATGTATGTTATAAAATCTTTAATTCTTGCTATTCTTGCAATAAATGTCATTAAACAATGTGATGGTTGGGTAACCATTAAAGCTCTCTTTTTCATCTTCAAACTTTAGATTTCAAGAAAAATGGATTTTTCTCTCCATATTTCCTTTGTTCTTGATTTCTAAACTTTAGGTCTTCCATTAAACAATAAAATGGTAATAATGTTGATCTCTTGCCTATTTTTCTTACATGGTTCTATTGGATAACATACGAGAAATTTTAAAAATTTTGGGAATTATGAACTTTTGTTGAGAAATTGTTGGTGATTATATCTCATGGAGGTGTTTGGATGCTCCATGGGTGGCCGTTGATCGGGTATCATAGAGTGGGTAGATGTGTGTGATTCTTACTCCATGTAGGTTTGAACTTTTCCTACCACTCGTAGTGGGGTTGGTGCCTTGCGAGGACCAAACCACTATTAGCTCACAGGTGCCGTGTCAAAGGATTAGTATACTATGCCTGGGTCGAATTCATTATAGCTGGTGCATTGGTATGAGACAATGCATCGGAAGACGCCCTTCCTGAAGATTGATATCCTTGCGAGGATTTGTGTGTGTGTGGGTTAGGATATTCTCTATGTGTTTATTCATGTGATTATCTTACATCAGACTTGAGATACATTGTGGTTATTGTTTATTGTGTTATCTTTTGGATATGATTATCTTGGAAATTATTGTAGGAATGATTACTCTTTGGAATGATTATTTGTGGTGGGATTGACTTTACTCTTGTACTTAATTATTGTTAATGTATAAACTTGAGATCTTTTGAAAATATCATATTTTCTTTCAAAATTTACATATGTTATTTGTGAAATGATACCGACCATTTTCTACGTTTTTCAAACCTTGTTAGAGTTTAGGAGGATTTTCCTACAGAGCTTAGTGCTCACCCCTTACCAATAATATTTTTTTTTCAGACTTCATTCTAGAGAAAGATCCTGGAGTTGACAAGCTGGAAAATTGGGAGCCTCCACCAGAGGAAACCTAGATCCCGAGGTGGACGTCTAGAGCTATAGTTTATTTTTGTGCTAGACTAGGAAATTTATTTACGATCATGTATAGTTTAGTATTTTGTTTATTCCACTGCTAAGTTTAAATGTAATTCTTTTGAAATGTAATTGTCATAGCTTGGCCAATTCTTTTGGGATAATATTGTGGATATTACATATGGTGAATAAAATTTTATTATTTGATGAATTTATTTAGTGCTCTCATGATGTGAATGATTTTAGATAGTAATGTCGTCAAAGGAGAATTTTGGGGCATTACAAATCAAATTCATATAGACTATTTTAATGTTCACTTATAAATAGACCCAGTGTGGTCAATATTTATTCATAAAATGACCCAGTGTGATCAATGTAGTATAATTGCACAAGTTATATTTTGGGTAGAGCTCTCCATACAAAGGAGACTTTGTCTGAATTTTGTTAAATTAAAGACCCCCCCCATTTTTGGGGCGTTATAGTTTTGGTATCAGAGCCTAGGATTTAGGTCTTACATGAGAGCTGTAGATTTTGGATTACCACTAGAAAAGTAGGACTAGGTTGAAGAAAATTGTTGATCTAATTTTATATGAACCTTATACTTTAGATCAAAGTGATAACTAGGATGTCTTGTACATCAATGAAACTAAATTGTGAATTGATGTGCAAGATGGACGGTGGATGTAGACGTGGACGTGGTCGTGGTCGTGGTCGTGGAGAACAAACAAATCCACCACCACCACCTCCCGATTTCATAAGTAGCATATATCAATGTTTGAGGAAGCTCACCACTTTGGTACAAAATCAAAATAGAAACAACAACCATAATGGTGGAGCTCACCCCCTAGCACAAGTGTGGGGCAATGGGGACGACAACCGAAGGATGGTAACTCTTCGAGAATTTCTAAGGCAACACTCACCTACCTTCCAAAAGAGCTCCAATCCTTTGGATGCGGATACATGGATCTGCCAGGTGAAGAAGATTTGTGACGGTATGGGAGTTACCGAAGACTTGAGGGTTGGCTTAGCTACCTACTTGTTTGAGGGGGAGGCCGACCATTGGTGGAATTCGATAAAGAGACGGAGGAACACAAATGCACTTACTTGGGAGGAGTTCAATCAAGTCTTTCAAGAAAAATATTTTCTTGAGTTGGTTAGAGACAAGATGAGTGCCGATTTCTTCGCTCTTCGACAGGGTAGTTTGACGGTGGGGGAGTATGAGAGAAAGTTTGAGGAGTTATCCCGATATGCCACAAAATTCATATCCACAGAGGCCAAGGGGGCCAAACGTTTTGAGCAGGGCTTGAGGCCGGCCATTAGGGAGAAGGTTGTGGATCTTAGGATGCATGACTATGGGGATCTTGTGGATAGGGCTATGTTGGTGGAGAGAGACATGAAAGATAATCAATGGCGACAGAACCTTATAAAGGGAAGTCCGATCAGGACCGGTGCTAATAGTAATGGAGCACAAAGAGCGGCACCCTACCGTCGCCCAGATCAGGCAGTTAGACAGAGACCACAGACAGCTCGAGGAGTAGGAGGAGTACCAGAGAGAGTAGGCACCAACCCACGTCGATGTTTTGCATATGGAGGTATTGGGCACTTCAAAGATAACTGTCCATTATTTTTAACCAAAACCAATCAAGCAACCGGGCGTGTGAATGCAAACAAGCCACCGCTACAAAGGCCACTACAACAGCAGAGACCATTTGAAGCTCTAGCCCCAAGTGGCGCCAACCAAGGAAGGGTATTTGCTTTGACCCAACCGGAGGAAAATGCCTCCAATGCAATGGTGGAAGGTATTTTTCTCCTCTACAATTCTTGGACCCGAATTTTATTTGATCCGAGTGCGACTCATTCATTTATACGTATTGCATATGCTATTAAATTGGGATTGGGCTTCAAGAAGCTAGAACATGCGTTGTGTATTAATATGCCTACGGGAGAACGGTTGGATACTAGTTGGGTGTGTAGGGGTTGCGTGCTTCGAATTGGGGAGTACAAATTGATTGTAGATTTGGTTGCCTTAGACATGAAGGGGTATGACGTGATCTTTGGGATGAATTTTTTATCCACATTTCGGGTAGTAATGGATTGTTTCTATAAACGAATTTCTTTTCAACTACCGAGAGGTGTAGTATTTAGTTTCGTGAATGACCTAAATTCCTCTCATCCATTTCCTACTACAGGTAGTAGATTCTTGAAAACGAAGGTGGGGAGCCATTTGAGTTTCTTAGCTAGCTTGATGGGAGATAATCTGGATAAATTCCATGCGGATGTGTTGTTGATAGTATTAGATTTTTTGGATGTCTTCCCAGACGAACTACCTGGGCTACCCCCACACAGGGAGATTGAGTTCAAGATTGATCTCTACCCAGGAATCAAACCTATATCCATTGCCCCTTATCGGATGGCACCTTTGGAGTTAAAGGAGCTAAAGAAGCAACTGGATCATCTGTTGACCATTGGATTTATCCGTTTGAGCACTTCACCTTGGGGAGCCCTGGTACTCTTCGTGAAAAAGCATGATGAGACACTTCGATTGTGCACGAATTACCAAAGATTGAATCGGGTAACAGTGAAGAACAAATACCCTTTGCCACGAATCAACGACCTATTTGATCAGTTGAGGGGTTTTAAGTATTACTTCAAGATTGATCTTCGCACAGGGTATCATCAATTGCGGATCAAGGAGGAAGATATTCCTAAGACTGTTTTTGGTACTCGATATGGTCATTTCGAGTATACGGTGATGTCGTTCGGATTGACTAATGCTCCAGCAGCCTTCATGGATTTAATGCATAGGGTATTTTGGCCGTATCTGGATCAATTTGTCATCATGTTTATTGATGACGTACTAATCTATTCCTGGACTCACGAGGAACATGGACGTCATCTCTCTATTGTGCTACAGACATTGAGAAAGCATAAGTTATATGTGAAGATGAGTAAGTGTGAGTTTTGGATGAAGGAAGTGAAATTCATTGGCCATGTTGTGTCGGAACAAGGGGTAGTTGTTGACCCCGCAAAGATTGAGGCAGTGATGAAGTGGGAACCACCAAAGAATGTGACCGAAGTACGTAGTTTTCTGGGCTTAGCAAGCTACTACCAAATGTGGAAGGGTTCTCAAAGCTAGCAGTGTCGATGACATGTCTCACAAAGAAGGGAGAAAAATTCTTGTGGACTCAAGAGTGTGAACTAGTTTTTCGCACCTTGAAGGAGAAGTTGACAACCGCTCCTATCCTCATTATTCCGAGTAGTGCGGAAGGATACGATGTGTACACCGATGCTTCGCTACGAGGCTTGAGGTGTGTGCTAATGCAAGGAGAGAAGGTGGTTGCCTATGGCTCTAGGCAACTTAAGGTTCATGAGCAGAATTATCTCACCCATGACTTAGAGCTTGCCGTAGTGTTTTTTGCTCTTAAGTTGTGGAGGTGTTACTTGTACAGAGAGAAATTCCAAAGTGTTTTCTGATCATAAGAGCCTCAAGTACATATTCACTCAGAAGGACTTGAATCTTCAGTAAAGAAGGTGGATTGAGTATTTAGAAGACTATGATTTCACACTCAATTACCATCCAGGAAAAGCGAATGTAGTAGCGGATGCACTAAGTAGAAAATCTCGGGGTGAAATCAATTCCCTTGTGGTGAATAGGTGGAAGATGATGGATGCTTTGGGGGAATTTGATCTATAGGTGGATAGATAGGAGGATCGACCATGCCTATTCAATCTTGTAGCTCAACCGATGCTTCGACAAAGGATTGTGGCGTTGCAACGATTAGACAGCGAGTTGGAGGCTATTCAGAGTAAGTTGGAGAGGAGTGAGATTGTTGAGAATTGGGCGATAAGTGATGATGAGTTACGATTTCGAGGAAGGCTATGTGTACCCGATTATGACCAAGTAAGGGAAGAAGTGTTGGGCGAGTGCCATCGTTCCAAGTTCTCCATACATTCAGGTAGTACCAAAATGTATAGGGACATGAAGCGGCAGTATTGGTGAAGGGAATGAAGAAGGATGTGGCTAGATACGTTTCAAAATGTGTGGTGTGTCAGCAAGTGAAGATTGAGCATCAAAAGCCCGGAGGATTATTGTAGTCCTTGCCTATTCCTGAGTGGAAGTGGGATTACATCACCATGGACTTCGTTTCTGGCTTTCCACGGACTTCACGAGGGCATAATGCCATATGGGTCATTGTTGATAGACTCACCAAGTCCGCTCACTTCTTGAGTATGAAGACTACCGACACGTTAGAGACCCTGAGCAAGCTCTATATTCGCGAGATAGTGAGATTGCATGGAGTTCCACTATCCATTGTGTCGGATCGTGATTCTCATTTCGTAGCACAATTTTGGCAAAATCTTCAAAGAGCTATGGGGACAAAGTTGCACTTCAGCACCGCCTTTCATCCCCAAACGGATGGCCAATCCGAGAGAGTGATCCAGATTCTAGAAGACATGTTACGTGCTTGTGTGTTGGACTTCAAGGGAGGTTGGAGCGATCATTTGTCGTTGGTGGAATTTGCATACAACAACAGCTATCAGGCAAGTATTGGGATGGTACCGTATGAGGTGTTGTATGGAAGACCATGTAGGTCCCTAACTTGTTGGTTGGAAGCTGGCGAGAGCTTGTTTGGGCCAGAAATTGTTCGAGAAACTACAGAAAAAATTCAATTCATCCGGGAGAGACTACGCACGACACAAAGTCGACAGAAAAGCTATGCAGATCAAGGTGGGAGATCACGTGTTTCTTAAAGTATCACCCAAGAAGGGAGTGTTGCGATTTGGAAAGAAGGGAAAGTTAGCTCCAAGGTACATAGGACCATTTGAAGTGATCAAAGCGGTGGGCAAAACGGAGTACCAACTTCGATTACCAGCTTGGTTATCCAGAGTACACGACATATTTCATGTGTCAATGTTGAGGAAGTGTCAGTCAGAGACCACGCATGTTATAGATTTGGAGGATATTGAAGTTCAAGACAGGCCACCTATGAAGAAAAACCGATGAAGATTCTTGATACCAAAGAGAAGGTGCTACGCAACAAAGTCATCAAACTAGTGAAGGTTTTGTGGCAACACCATGGAGTGGAGGAAGCTACTTGGGAACCAGAGCTGGAGATGCGAGAAAAGTACCCTCATTTGTTCTCTACTTAAGGTAAGTTTTCGAGGAAGAAATTTTTTTTAAGGGGGGTGGATTGTAAACCTCCACACTCTTATCTTTATATAGCAAGTAATTATTTTGAAATGCTACTATAGGTTGATTAACCCTAATTAGTGTGTAAATAAAATAATTAAGTAATCAATTTTGTAAGATAAAATAACTAAACATTATGAATTATAGTTTGTGCCCAAATTAAAGTTTTAAATACTTTATGTTTAAATTTTAGGGTCAAATGCAAAAATACTAGAAAATACAAGGCAAGTTTGCAAGACTTGAAACTACGAGGGACTAAAGTGTAATAAAGAAACATGGACAAATCAGAAGGTGACAAGTGGCAGCTCAAGAACAAGACACCTAGCACCATTGCAAGGCTTAACCTTTAGGAAGGTTATGGTAGGGGTTAGGACCCCGCGACACATGGAAGCCCAAGAATGTGACACACCACCACCACTACAAGGCTTGACCTTTAGGATGGGTGAGGTTGGGGTTAAGACCCCCCCTTTGGCCGAAATCTTCATCCTCCCCTATAAATAGGGGTCTTCATTCCATGCTAACTCCAAGCCTTCACAAGAATTCTCCCTCACCTCAATAGACCAACCGGCCACTATAGCTTCAAAGAGAGAAATCCTTAGAGAAAGAAAACAGAGAAAAAACCTTTGATAGTCAGTTCGTTTGTTACTCTGTATTTCTAAATTTCTGTAGTATCTTTCTCTTTGGATAGTTGAACTGCCGTCACTTTTTTTGTCTTGAATGATATTAAACGTGGTTGTGTTTCAATTGTTCCTTGTGAAAGAAGTTTTATTTTTAGTTGTAATGAATATTACCCTCATTCCTTGCTTGTCTGTAGCAATGGAGCGTGAGTAGTCGTTTATACCCTCCGGTGCGAGGGGAACATATTTATATTATTGTTTCGATTATGAAAATGTTGATGTCTTATTTATATTTTATTTATTTATGTATTATATGCTTAATGCGTGATATAGTGATGTGCATAATTCCAGTGATGTGCCTTGAATTATGTCATTAGTGTATCATAAGACCCGTCGGTTAAACAACCACGGCGTTCCTACCGGTATGGCTTGTCCTCCACCAGAATACTGAGGATGTATATATATATATATATATATATATATATACATATCACAGATGACCTATTGGGTAATTCAAGTGTTCCTCATGAATGGCTCAGCCTTCTGGTTTACTTGAATTAGTCAATTGGTACGTCTATAACTAGTTTTCCTAAGAAGTTGTTGTGTTATGCTATAATACCACCAGTTAACCTAAGACGTGGTTGTGTTATGGTTTATTATGTACGCACTTATAATCATGAGATCAAGTGAATAACTCAAGTATTCCTTATGAATGGTTTGTCCTTCTGGTTTTCTTGGGTTAATCAATTAACGTGGATATAATCAGTTAGCCTAAGAAGCGGCTATGTTATGATTTATTACCCTCAGTTAGCCTAAGAAGCGGTTGTGCTATGGTTTATATACATCAGACCAACTAGTTGACTTGCCAATAAAATGGAAGTTAATCCTGGTACGGTAGCATTTTCAGTATCTAACCAATCTAATGCATATGGGACCCTTAAACTGAAGGGTATCTTTTATATTCTTATTGTTAAAGCATTTACTTACGCGTTTTATTTATTTACTTGCATACTTTATTTGTTTATTTATGCACTTTATTTAAGTTAAACTAGCTGTCAAGCTAAGCTCACATCACAAGCTATCAAACATCATACTACTTCAAACAACAACTTTACTGTTTTTTTATTTTACCTACTAAATTACTAAACTCTTCGTGGGATCGATACTTGGACTTAAACCGAGAAAACTATAATTTGACCACTTATACTTGGGTGTATAATATAATTTAGACCACTAAAAAGTGCGAATCAAGTTTTTGGCGCCATTGCCGGGGAGTTATAGTAATTTGAAAAAATAAAAAAATAAAAAGATATTTGTTTACTTGTTTTATATGTTTATAGTTTGTTTGTTTGTTTTTAATAGTCTATGTCTGTTCATTCATCCGTAGGTTCTGTAAATCAGTCAACTCCTACATCATCTTCAGCATCTTCTTCTACATCTACACAAGAATCATTCAACTTAAGTATGACACAAAACATACCTAGGAATCAAGAATAAAGAGAACAAGAAGTAGTTCAAAATGTTGACCATTAAGAGAATATCTACATCCTACAAGAACTAATGTCCCGTCATGTTTTGCTTTTCCAACATACGCTTCAAATATTAATATTAAACCAGGAACTATACAATTACTACCACAGTTCCATGGTTTAGAAACTGAAAATCCTTATGTTTGTATGAAAGAATTTGAAGAAGTCTGTGGAACTTTGCAAGATAATTCTGAAATGATTAAATTAAAACTTTTTCCTTTCTCGTTAAAAGATAAAGCTAAACTATGGCTTAACTCTTTAAGAGCAAATTCTATCACGAATTGGCAAGCTTTACAAACTGAGTTCTTTAAAAAAAAAATTCATGTGCATCGTACTAATGCATTAAGATGCCAAATAATGAATTTTGCTATAAAAGAAAAAGAAACTTTTTATCAATGTTGGGAAAATTTAAAGATCTTCTCCAAACTTATCCACATCATGCATTTGAAAACTGGACTTTAGTTGGTTTCTTTTATGATTCACTTCCATCTGTCATGTGACAATTTGTTGAAATGATAGCCCAATGAGAATTTAAGAATAAAAAATCTTGAAGAAGCATTTCAATTTTTTGATACTATTTCAAAGAGTTCCCAAATATGGGACTCGACTTCTTCGCACATTGTAGAAAATAAGCCATCTACATCTGAAAGAGGAAAATATGTATTAAAAGAAGATGATGAGTTAAGAGCGAAAATGGCTAATTTATCTCGAAAACTAGAAGCCTTGAAAATGACAAAACTTAAGCAAGTATCTGTTGTAACCTCTACTGATCAAATATGTGAAATTTGTGCGTTGTCAGGACATCTTGCTGGGGAATTTCCAACTATTCCTACATTCAAAGAAGTCTTAATTGAACAATCAAATGTTGTTCCAACTTATACTAAACCATATTCAAATCCATATTCTGAAACTTACAATCAGGATGGAGAAATCATCCGAATTTTAGTTGAAAAAATACACAACCTACAAATCAAACACAAGGTCTACAACAACCACAATATCAACCGTATCTACCTCCACAGAAAAGAACTCTGAAAGACACTATGAATCAATTATTCAAAGTCAAATGAATTTCAACACTCAAACAAATCAAGCATTCAACGATTTTAAATCTCAAACTTCACAGAGTATCAAAGATATTAAAAGTCATCTAGCTAAGTTGACTCAGTCTTTAAGTACTACAGAAAAAGGAAAGTTTCCATCTCAACCTAAACCTCTACAAAGTCAAAATCAAACTAATTATGTATCATCTGAAGCCTCGCCAAGTCAAGTACAAGCAGTCACGACATTGAGAAGTGGTAAGGTAATTGATAAAACTATTAAACCCAAGATTCCAAAACAAATACGTAAATCAATTCCTGTAAACGAACCACTTGAATCTAAACCTTTAATCTAAAAGCAATCAAAAACACAAAGTGAAAAAGATCCTCCATGTCCTTCATCTGAAAAAGATTAATCTGACATTCTTGAGTTATTTAAACAAGTAAAAATTAATCTTCATTTGTTGGATGCAATAAAACGAGTTCCGATTTATGCTAAGTTTTTAAAAGATCTTTGTACGATCAAAAGAAGAACTAATGTATCAAAGAAAGAATTTTCAACTGAACAAGTTAATACTATAATACATCAAGACATACTTCTTAAGTACAAAGATCCAGGTAGTCCTACAGTCTCATGTCTCATTGGAAATTTTCAAAATTGGACAAGCCTTGCTAAATCTTGGATCCAATTGTAATTTAATGTCATATTCAATATATAAGCAATTAGGATTAAGTGAATTAAAACCTTCCAATGTTAAACTACAACTAGCAGACCGATCAATAAAAACTCCATGAGGAATTGTAGAAGATGTGATTGTCCAAGTTGATCAATTCTATTTTCCAGCATATTTTATCATTATAGACACGGAGCCATGTTGTGAAGGATGTTCATTTGGATATATACCTCTAATTTTAGGTCGACCATTCCTAACTACATCAAATGCGTTGATTAATTGTAGAAGCGGAATTATGAAAATCTCATTTGGAAACATGACTTTGGAATTAAATATTTTTAAAAGTGTAAAATGACCTAGAAGAAGAAGAAGAAATATATGAATTAAATCATGTTGAAACAATAACCCAAATTTTTTTGAAAAGAACGTTTGGGAAAAAGAGTAATTAGCATTAGAATCAATACCTGAAACCGAATCTGAAAATACATCTGCCAAGGATCTACAATGTGAAGAATTGTTACCAAAACTTATAGAATCTAATGTCAAAGTTTTTAAGCCAGAATTAAAACCTCTTCCAACCAACTTAAAATATGTCTTTTTAGGAGAAAATGAAATACATCTAGTTATAATATCGTCGAAATTATCTGAAATTCAGGAAAAAAAACTAACAAAAGTTTTGAAAAATCATCCAAGTGTTAAAGGTGGTTGTGTTTCAATTGTTCCTTGTGAAAGAAGCTTTATTTTTAGTTGTAATGAATATTACCCTCACTCCTTGCTTGTCTGTAGAAATGGAGTGTGAGTAGTCATTTATACCCTACAGTGCGAGGGGAACATATGTATATTATTGTTTAGATTATGAAAATGCTGATGTCTTATTTATATTTTATTTATTTATGTATTATATGCTTAATGCATGATATAGTGATGTGCATAATTCCAGTGTTGTGCCTTGAATTATGTCATCAGTGTATCATAAGACCTGCCAGTTAAAGAACCACGGCGTTCCTACCGGTATGGCTTGTCCTCCACCGGAATGCTGAGAATGTTCTACTGATGTGTGGTACATAACCTAAATGATCTTCATGAATGGCTTGTCCTTCTGAGTTATTAGGGTTATTTAAATATTATATATAACTATATTGCTAGTCTAACAATCACGACGTTCCTATCAGTATGGCTTGTCCTTCACCAGAATGCTAAGGATGTTTAACTGGTATATATATTTATCACAGATGACCTATTAGGTAATTCAAGTGTTCCTCATGAATGGCTCAACCAGCTTTCCTAAGAAGTTGTTGTGTTATGCTATAATACCACCAGTTAACCTAAGACGTGGCTATGTTATAGTTTATTATGTACGCACTTATAATCATGAGATCAAGTGAATAACTCAAGTATTCATCATTAATGGCTTGTCCTTCTGGTTTGCTTGGGTTAATCAAATAACGTGGATATAATTAGTTAGCCTAAGAAGCGGCTGTGCTATGGTTTATATACATCAGACCAACCGGTTGACTTGCCGATAAAATGGAAGTTAATAATGGTACGGTAGCATTTCTAGTATCTAACCAATCTAATGCACATGGGACCCTTAAACTGAGGAGTATCTTTTATATTCTTATTGTTAAAGCATTTACTTACGCACTTTATTTATTTACTTGCACACTTTATTTGTTTATTTATGCACTTTATTTAAGTTAAACTAGCTGTCAAGCTAAGCTCACATCACAAGCTATCAAACATCATACTACTTCAAACAACAACTTTACTGTTTTTTTGTTTTACCTACTAAATTACTAAACTCTTCGTGGGATTGATACTTGGACTTAAACCGAGAAAATTATAATTTGACCACTTATACTTGGGTGTATAATATAATATAATTCAGATCACTAAAAAGTTTGAATCATAGGTGATAAAGTATGCATGAACCCTATAGATTTCAATAGTATGAATAAATACTAGGGAGACAATTTTTTTTTAAAATTTAATTTTTGGAGGTGTTTAAGGATAATAAGGGTAACTAAGTAAAAATATTAATTTTTTTAGGTCAAAATAATATTATCATTGAACCTGGGAGATCCGAAAAATTTGGAATAGCCATTTAGCATATTTAACAGTTCAGAGGAATAAAATAGTAATTTTAGTGTTTCGAATGTAAATTTATTTTAGTTTTGAAATAAATCATAAAAATAAATGTTTTTAAGTTAAAATAACATTAAAAACGAATCCGAAACGTCGAAAAATCTTAGGGTAGTCATATGGATCAAATTGGAGATTTTTAGGGTAAAATCGTAATTTTGAAGAAAACCCAAACAGCCTGTGAACAGTAACTTCGAGACTGTTGTGTTTAAAACATTGGTTTCAGCCCCTTTACTCCCATTCTTTTCACTCTACTCTCATCCCAAACCTCTTTGCACCCTAGGAGAATATAGAGGAAAGGAGGAAAGGGAGAAAGGAGGTCTCTAGAACTTGGGTTTTGGTTTGGAACTTTGATTCAAAGTAAGGATTTTTTCTCATTCTCCTACATTGAGGCTAGGATTTATGTATATATGTACTCTTTGGACTCTAAATTCAATATGTATGTTATAAAATCTTTAATTCTTGTTATTCTTGCAATAAATGTCATGTTTTAAACAATGTGATGGTTAGATAACCATTAAAGCTCTTTTTTTCATCTTCAAACCTTAGATTTTAAGAAAAATAAATTTTTCTCTTCATATTTTCTTTGTTCTTGATTTTCAAACTTTAGGCTTTCCATTAAACAATAAAATGGTATTGATGTTGATCTCTTGTCTATTTTTCTTACATTGTTCTATTGGATAACATACGAGAAATTTTGGGGATTTGGGGAATTATGAACTTTTGTTGAGAAATTGATGGTGATTGTATCTCATTGAGGTGTTTGGATGACAATGGGTGGCCATTGATCGGGTATCGTAGAGTGGATAGATGTGTGTGGTTTTTACTCCGTGCGGGTTTGAACTTTTCCTACCACTCATAGTGGGGTTGGTGTCTTGCGAGGACCAAACCACTATTAGTTCACGGGTGCCGTGTCAGAGGATTAGTATACTATGCCTAGGTCGGATTCATTATTGCTAGTGCATTGGAATGGGATAATGCATCGGTAGGCGCCCTTCCCGAAGTTTGATATCCTTGCGAGAATTTGTGTGTGTGTGTGGGCTAGGATATTCTCTATGTGTTTATTCATGCGATTATCTTACATCAGACTTGAGATACATTATGGTTATTGTTTATTGCGTTATCTTTTGGATATGATTATCTTGGAAATTGTTGTGAGAATAATTACTCTTTGGAATGGTTATTTATGGTGAGATTGATTTTACTCTTGTATTTAATTATTGTTAATGTATAAATTTGAGATCTTTTAAAAATATCATGTTTTCTTTCAAAATTTACGTATGTTATTTGTGAAATATGACCTACTATTTTCTGCGTTTTTCAAATCTTGTTAGAGTTTGAGAGGATTTTTCTACAGAACTTAGTGCTCACCCCTACCAAAAATATTTTTTTTCAGACTTTGTGCTAGAGGAAGATCTCGGAATTGATGAGCCGGGAAATTGAGAGGCTCCACCAGAGGGAAACCTAGATCCCGAAATAGACGTCTAGAGCTATAGTTTATTTTTGTGCTAGACTAGGGAATTTATTTACGATCATATAGAACCTAGTATTTTGTTTATTCCGCTACTAAATTTAAATGTAATTCTTTTGGAATGTAATTGTCATAGCTTGACCTATTCTTTTGGGATGATATTGTGAATATTACATATAGTTAATGAAATTTTATTATTTTATGGATTTATTTAGTGCTCTCATGATGTGAATGGTTTTAGATAGTAATGTCGTCCAAGGGGGATTTTGGGGCATTACAAATCGAACTCATATAGACGGTTTTAATGTCCACTTATAAATGGACCCGGTGTAGTCAATGTAATATAATTGCACAGATTGTATTTTTGGTAGAGTTCCCCATACAAAGAAGACTCTGCTCGAATTTTGTTAAATTAAAGACCCCGATTTTTGGGGTGTTACATAGCAATTCTACAATACTAAAAATAAGTCTTTGTACGTGAGTTTCAGTGCGCTATAACATGCGGGCCAGGTGCGGGTTGGAATTTAATCCCATTAATAATTCCACACGTAAAAAATCACAACAGCTAAAGTATAAGTAGAACACAGGTATCTATCTCTATCCCTCACCTTAATACCAACCTCATACTGAAAGTAAACATGCCTTTTATGTAGGTCATATTTTACCCATTCTAACATTTTTATAGTACCTTCTCTATAAGTTCAATATGTTTCATAGTGTCCAAAACAAACTAACCCCGTTCTTTAAAACGAAAAAAATATTTAGATGTCACTCGTGAAACAGAGGACAGTTTGAGAGATAAGGCTACCGTCTCCCGGTACTAAAAATTAATTTTTTTATAACATAATTGAACCTTACTTTCAAAAGTAAATTGACTTCAGTTTCTATCTAATTCTTAGTAGACGTTAGCAATTGAGAAATGTGAAATTGATCAACATTACAGAGGGTGGGATAGCACAACGATACTGCTTTAGTGTCGTATTTGAAATTCCTCAAGTCATTGATTATGTCTTGAATTGTTTTTAGCAATTGATCATGAAAAATAATTAAGTAGAATAAAATAAAAAACCATAAATCATTCACATGTGTCTTGCTTTGATTTATGAGGTATCAAAAAATAATTTTTTTTGTACCATAACTAGACCTTGTAGCAATTAATTTCGGTTGTTTTGAATATTTTTTTATTTAAATACCATAATTTCAAATTTATTTATCAAGCTACAATTATTTTTATGAAAACGTTTATTAAAAATACATTTTTCAATGCAAGATGTATTTTTGGTCCAAAAGAAAAATGCAAGATGTATTTTAAAAACATGTTTATAAATAATGAATTTGACTACGGTACCAAAGTAAAAATTTTGGTATCATACCTCCAACTTTTATTATTTTAATAGGTGTTTTTACAACTTTTGTGGGTCATTTTATAATTATAAACTTTTATGGGTGATGTACCATTTTTTAGGGTATTTTTATCATTGTTATACATATTTTTACCACCTTTTTTTGTACAAAAAAATTTATCACATTTGTAGGTGTTTTTATCACATTTATGAATATTTTTATCACTGTTATAATAACTATTTTTGTCATTTTTTAAAGACCCCACAATGATAAAAAAGACACATAAATATAATAAAAATAAACACAAATGTGATAAATATAAGTATGATACCAATTTTTTTTTTTTTTTGGGGGTACCAAAATCAACTCCATAAATAATGGGTATTCAAAACACACTTTCATGAAAACAACTACATTATACTGTGAAGAATGTAACATTTTATCGTATCACACGCATTCGGGGGCTAAAACGTTGTCTACCCAAAAACAGAAAGCACGGAAGATGGTCTCTACCTTAGCAGTGTACATTAAGACAATTTTATTTTCATTGACACATCTTTATTATGGTATGGAAAAAAAATTTGAATTTTTAATTTTTGACCAATAAAAATATCTTATGTGTAAAAAAAAAAATTATAATTTTTTATTATTAAAATTTAATCAATAATTATAAAGATCAATGCTATTGGGACATAATTTATAGCTATAATTTGAAGACATAATGAGTTGTCACCTATAATATAATAATAAATTCATTTAATGCTATGATAAGACTCATCATTAAATATATTTCACTATCATTTTATTTGTGACAACTCATTATATTCTTAAATTATGTTTTTTAATTATGTTAGTAAATCGTAAATCATTGACTTTAAAATTGATCATCGACATTTATGGAGGCACGGCAACTAACGTAGCCTTACCCGACATGTTGAGGTGTGAATTAACTCCTAGTTCTTTACAAGAAAGGTGGCTCTGACTCAGGGTGCAGCCGCAACAGTAACTAATGTGTAGGCATGTGCCTCATTGCCTTTGTCAATTTCTTGGAACAGTCGCTGACATGCTGCATGTGCTGGTTGGACTGTCATGTCTTTAATCTGCACATGTTTGTCTACGGAGCAGAGCATGTTGTAAACCATGGTTACATGTTTTTATGGACCCACCACCACTAACGCTCGTCTCTTGACCAGGCACATAGGTTTTGACCAAAAGGAATTTTGGCTGACTCCATTTTCGCCCCCATCCATTTAAGTCCATTGTACTTCAGTAGATCCCAATTCAGGGCCTCATATTTGGGCTTACTCCATTTGCTTTCCCATTCAATTTGGTCCATTTCACTTTTAATTAGCAGAGCACAAATCAGGGCCTCTTATTTGGTGATGCCAATTTGAAATCACAAGAGGCAGAATCCATTGACTTCCACATGCATTTCATTGCTCTCTTTGGTCGGCAACACAATAGCAGGCCCTCTCATTTGTTGAGGTCCATTATCTAACCCACCATTTGGCAAAACATTTTAAAAAACACGTTTAATAATCCTTTATCAATATATATGTGTGTATGTTTATACTTAAATACATAAAATTAAGTATCCGTACAATTAAGGATGGGCACACAGAATATATCTAGACATTGAGCGAAAAAAAGAGAGTAACAATAAACAATTAAAACAATCAAAAGTTATATCCAATCCACAAGATTTATGCTTATAGTAGTGTATGAGATAAGTAAAAAGGGTAAGCACATACGCTGCCTAGGAGAATACAATGACTGTACTGATCTTTTTCCTCATGCAATAAACACCTAGGAGTAAGAGTCTCTATTATAGTGGATTAACTCAACTCTTCAGCTGAGTAAACCACTCTATCTCTAAGTTTATTTGTTCATTTTTCCCTAATACACTTCACACACAGCTCATCCAATTTGTTCCACCTCACGCTTCTTAATTTTTACTCCATCAGTTTGGTGTCATTTGTGGAAACAATTTTCATCATTTTGTACTAAGTTTATGTTGTTTGATTAATGGTACAAATCAAAAGCATGAGCCAAAATCCTAATCATCAACCAAGAGCCCCTGCCTCTCAAGTCCCACTGATTAATCATCCACCACAAGGGGTCAGGGAACCCTCGAACAAGCCATGCTACAATTGGTCCAACCAAACCAACAGATTATTGAGCTTTTAACAACTCAACAACAACAACAATCACAACAACCTCTCAATGGTGTTACCAAGGAAGAAGACAAAAGTCGTTTAGACGACGATGCCTGTCACTGACCTGACTGGGATACTCAAGAAGAAAAAGGAGAGAGTTGCACTAGTGAAGCTACAAGGAGTTATCCTTAGGTTCCATTATGCTCACCTCCCATGGACCATTACTGGGAAGGGAAGATGAGAAAGGTGTAGGACAAGCTGGGCAAGATGATAAACCTCATCAAGAACAGGGATCTCACTTTAATGGAAGCTATGATCCAACAGATCGAGTCTCCCTTCACTCAAGAGATCAAGAATTTTTCTATTCCATCTAAGTTCACAATGCCTTCCATGGATGCCTTTGATGTCACCATTTAGAGATTTGAAAAGTAAGGGTAAATTTTTCAGTTTTGCCGGTAGGGCACTATTCATGCACCATTTGCTGGTAGAGCACTACATATACATAATTTATGTATAAGTCATGTTTAGGAGCATAATATGAGTATGTCATAAAATTAAAACATGTTTAGAATTTTAGAATGTTAAAATACACATACTGTAAGAATTTGAGTATAAACAAAAATAGTTTCAAAAATTAGACAAAAAAGGTATCCCGGCCGCCCTAAGTGGAACCGACTAAACCCGGCCACAAGCGAAAATATATATTTTTAAAAATTTTCATTCAAAATATTTTTAAGAACTTTGCTTAAAATAAAATGTCGAATTGAGGCGTTTTGGGACGAGTTGTAGTGTAACGGGGTCTCGGATTCATCAAGGGCAAAAGGGTCTTTTTGCACCCTTTCCCTCCACTATAAATACAGCCCTTTAGTGTAAAAATATCAGTGTTTTTGGGTTGGGAAGGGTCAGTACACGTTTTTGGAGGAAAAGGAAAGAAAAACCCTAGGTTCTTCAAACTTTAAGCCACCAAAACTCAGTCGTAGGCTAAGATTCTTACAAGACTTCCTTTTAAAAAGTTTTTTCTCTCAACAAGGGCTACATTCTCACATATTGGTTCGGCTATAAAGAGAACACAACTCTCTTGGATTGAGAAAAACCATTTTAGGTATGATATTTTGCTAAGTTGAGAATAGATTTAAGTTTTCTTGTCTTCTTATGTGTTGATTGAATGATTTAGGTGTTTACTTGATGTTAAAAAATTATTTAGTTGGTAGTTGCTTTGAAAACTTAGAATTTGTGGTTTAAGTACTTTTATATTCTTTGAGTTTCTTGACAATTTGTTGCTATGGTGAAGGTGTATATTGCTTATGTGTTGGATTATTATATTATAACTTATGTTCATGTAGAGAAACTCTTGTGGTTTGAGAGTTATGATTTATTACATGAGTTGGTAGTTTGTGTATTTGTAGTTTCTTTGAGAAATTGTGAAAGTAATGAATATGAAGCTTGATTATATGTTTAAATCAATTGAATGGTTCTTCAAATTTATGTAGATAAGGTGTTTGATGAAATGTTTCATAGGAATATGAAGTTTGATCATATGTTTAATCCATTGAATGGTGCTTCACATTCATGTAGATAAGGTGTTTGATGAAATATTTCGTAGAATTTACATTGAGAAAAATCATGGCATCTTGGAATACATGAATCCTTGGAACATAGTGTGGGTTGAGCACTTGGTTCTATGCATTATGAGGGTCTAGATCTTGTGATGAAAAATCCCAAATCTGGCCAATGACAGTACTCGCGGGTTGACGGGGGCGGACAGTGAAGTGAGACATAGGTGGCATAGAGTTGCATGGGTGTGTCATGCATATTGTCATTGCATAGCATTTAGGAATTATAGGGATGTAATTTTTTTTAAATTTACACTTGCACATGTCACGCCTTAAATTTGTTCCTAACATTAGCCTTTTGTCATATCAGCAGTTGAGCTGACTCATTCGTGGAATATCATATTACAGATGAGACTCCTAGTACTTGAGACTTGAGGAAGTCTTAGAGGAAGGAGAGGAAAGAGACTTGAATGTATATTTGGCAATTGGGCATATTTTGTATATATGGGCATAAGCCCAAATGACTTGTATTCTAGTTTGAAAAAGTAGTGGATTTAAAGTCTTGGACCATTTTAATGTGTAAGAGTGTAAACTCAATTGATATTTGGGATGTCTTTATTTAATGAGTATCATATGTGTATATTAGGGGCAATTAGATGTATATGTTGAGAATAAGAGATGTATGTTTAATTTACATAGGTTGTGGCCACCGAGTGAGGGTGGGTTGTGATATAATAATGCATATGAAATATTGTGAATATTAGGTGGGAAAAAAGGCTCGAAAAAAAATGAGGTTATGTCAAAATTTTATGAAAAATTAAAAGACTTGTTAAGTGTGTAAAACACCTTTTAAATAGGTGGGAAGGATGTCAAAAAGGGGGGGGTTTAGAAACCTGGAAGAAATAAGCTAAAAATGGAAGAAAAGTGGTTTAAAAAACTTTGGAAAAACATGGGAAATGAATGAGAAACCAATTTATCTAACCTAATGACCTTTCATTTACTTTTTTTTTCCATTTTCACTCACTCCCCGAGTTTGTGGAAATTCGGGGCATGACAACTTGGTATCAGAGCCTAGGTTCGAATACCTAGAGACTGTGGGGTGTGGTTGAACACGATAAGGCCGTGACATATAGTTTTAAATTTTGGGTGAGCATTATTTTAAGTGTAAGAACTTGTTTGGTGTATGTTAAGACATGTTGTAGTTGTCACTTTTGAAGTGTGAGTGGTTGACATGCATGTGCTTCTTATTCTTTTAAATGCCTATGTCTAATGTGAAAAGAGGTATTAATATTTTAATGCCTATTGGACTTGTAGACACATGCCACCAAAGAGGACTCATGCTAGACCTGTAGTGCCTAGGCGCGGAAGGCCTAGAGCGACAACACCACCTCGGTGTAGTAGGGCCCGAGCTGCTATTCCTGCTCATAGTATAGCTGAGGAGGTCGTTACTCCTGCTCCTACACCTACCCCAGCAAAGGAGGTGGAGCAGACCATTGGCGCCAGAGATGTGGCAACCATTTTGCAAAAGTGTTTACAAGCCATGCAGGACACCAGGACTGCAGGTGGCGAGACCAAGTATACCCAAGTAATGAATCCATTCTAGAGGATGAGACCTCCTACTTTTGCTGGACAGCCTAACCCTCTAGTAGCTGAGGAGTGGTTAGAGCATATCACTAGGGGATCCTAGACTCGTAGGTGATCGTGGAGCCACATTTGAGGATCAGGTGTGCCACCTTTCAGTTTATTGAGTTGGATAGTCAGTGGTGGAGAATAGCTACTCACCGGATAGACAATTTCAGGGAGGGATGGGATGCCTTTGTGGCCATGTTCAATGACCACTATTTTCCTGAGATTGCACGGATTGGGTATATGGATGAGTTCATGGCTCTCCTACAGCAAGACATGACGGTGACTCAGTATAAGTCTCGGTTTACTGCATTAGGGAAATTTTTCCCCCATGTAGGAATGACTGAGGGTCTTTTACTTTGTTAGGGGGTTGAAGACATCCATCAGAGATAGACTAGCAAGTCACATTATGGAGACCTACGATGAGGCAGTGATTCGGGCCACCAAAGTTGAGAGGGAGTTGACCGACCTTAGAGGGATTAGAGAGTCCTGGACGCAGAGTGGGGCAGTTGCAGCTTAGGCTTCTACATTTGTCCCAATTTACATTGGTAAGGGGACCGGCGAAGAGGTACAGGACTGGTGCTTCTTCTGCACAGACATCGTAGCAACCTGCCCAGGTTTTAGCCCCTCAACCTCCTATGCCTATTTCTTTCCAGGGGGAGTACCTCAGAGGCCCTTCACTTGTTATTAGTGTGGACAGTATGGCCATAGAATGGTCGATTGCCCCTAGAGAGATCCCAGCCAGGGGCGAGGAGCTAGATCGAGCCAGGGATCATTTCCACCACTGGTACAAGGTCAGGGGTGGAGAGCTCCACAACGTTGCTACACTTGTCACCAAACGGGTCATGTTAAGGCCAACTGTCCTCAGGGGTAGACTTCACAGGGCTTGCAGAGGCCACATTACTATCAGTATACTCAGGTGCCTCTATCACAGCCACATTTAGGCCATAGACCTCTAACACCATATCTCCAGTCTGTACCCTCTACACAGAGTGTTGGAGCTCCTGGACAGAGGGGAGGAGGTCAGCAAGGACAGAGAGGGGGGTAGGCAGGGCTAGACTACTCAGGGTCGTGTTTATGCAGTGGCCACACCAAAGACATCTACTTCTGGACCTTCAGTGGTTCGAGGTACATTCCTTGTGTTTAGTTCATGAGTTAGTGTGCTGATAGACGCAGGTGCATCTCATTCATTTATATCTACTATGCTTGTCATGACATTAGGGTTGGACATAGATCAGTTAGACCCACCATTGCATGTTGACACCTCAGTTGGGGTTAGTGTGATATTGACGAGGATCTGTAGAGATTGCCAGATAGAGATAATTGATCGCATCCTTTATTTTGACTTCATTTTGCTTGACATGTCTGGTTTTGATATTATTTTGGGGATGGATTTGTTGTTTGCTTTTCGGACGAGTATAAATTGTTACAGAGGGAGAGTGACAGTGTGTACTCCTGAGGGAGATAGCTTTATTTCATGGGAGATCATGGAGATTTCTTAGTTCCACCCTTGTATGACTCAAGGAGTTGGGGAGGTCATAGTTACATGTTGGCTAGTTTGGTAGTAGATGGAGGTGGGACTATAGAGAATGTGTTACCACCCGTAGTGGATGAATTTCCAGATGTCTTCTCGGATGACTTAACTAGTCTACCGCCGAGACGAGAGATAGAGTTCACGATAGAGCTTATCCCAGGCACTATGCCTATTTCTATTCCACCTTACCATGTGGCTCCAGCTGAGTTGGGAGAACTGAAGGAGCAGTTGACTGATTTGTTGGGTAAGGGTTTTATTCGTCCTAGTACTTTTATGTGGGGTACTTCGGCACTATTTGCGAAGAAGAAGGATGAGACATTGCGTTTGTGTGTGGACTATAGGAGGTTGAACAGGGTCACTATCAAGAACAAGTACCCGTTGCCCAGGATAGATGACTTGTTTGATCAGCTTAAGGGTTCGAGATATTTCTCGAAGATTGATCTTAGATCGAGGTATCATCAGTTGAGAGTACAGGAGGAGGATGTGGCAAAGACAGCTTTTCGCACTCGTTATGGCCATTATGAGTTCATGGTTATGCCATTCGGTGTGACGAATGCCCCAGCGACATTCATGGACTTGATGCATCACATTTTTAGTCCTTATTTAGATCAGTTTGTTGTGGTGTTTGTTGATGATATTTTGATTTATTCAGCTTCTGAGGATGAGCATGCCTTTCACCTACGGACTGTGTTACAGATTTTGAGGGAACACCATTTATTTGCTAAATTCTCGAAGTGTGAGTTTTGGCTTCAGGAGGTGCAGTTTTTTGGCTATGTTGTGTCAGGTAGTGGGGTATCTGTGGACCCTTCTAAGATTGACGTTGTTATGAGTTAGAAAAGGCCGAAGAGTGTGTTTGAGATTCGGAGTTTCTTAGGATTGGCAGGGTACTATCGTCGATTTGTGGAAGGGTTTTCTCATCTTGCCTCACCAATGACTCGTCTGACGTGCAAGGGCATTAGATTTGAGTGGACAGATGACTGTGAGCATTCATTTCAGGAGCTGAAGAAGAGGCTGACTTCAGCACCTGTCCTGATTATACCTGAGAGAGGTGTTGGATATACTGTTTATTGTGATGCTTCACGAGAGGGATTAGGTTGTGTATTGATGCAGGAAGGAAGAGTGGTAGCCTATGGTTCTCGTCAGTTGAAAAATCATGAGCAGAACTACCCTACATATGATTTAGAGTTAGCTGCCGTCATTTTTGCACTTAAGATTTGGCGACACTACTTATATGGGGAGAGATTCGAGGTGTTCTCAGATCACAAGAGCCTCAGATACATTTTCACGCAGAAAGAGTTGAACCTTCGGCAGAGGAGATGGATGGAGTATATGGAGGACTATGACTTTGACCTTCAGTACCATCCTAGGAAGGTCAATGTCGTAGCAGATGCACTTAGTAGGAGACCGAGGAGCACTATAGCTAGCATTACTATTAGGGAATGGGAGATGATAGGAGACATTGGGGAGTTTGACTTAGACCTTGCTGAGTCTAAGGGACATGCCACACTATTCAGTGTTTGTGCACAGCCTACACTGTTGAGCAGGGTTATTGAGGCACAGTTACAGGACACAGAGGCAGGGCAGATTCGAGCACGAGTTGCAAATGCTGAGGGCTTTGAGGGATGGACAATTCATTCTGACCTTAGCCTAAGGTATATGGGTAGAGTCTTTGTTCCAGAGTCTCTTAGGGCTGATGTCCTTAGAGATTTCCATCATTCACGCCTAGCAGTACACCTAGGGGGTACTAAGATGTACCATGATTTACGCCGCCAGTATTGGTGGACGGGGATGAAGGGGGATGTGGTGCAGTTTGTATCGAGATGTCTCATGTGTTAGCAGATTAAGGCTAAGCACCAGAGACTTGGGGGTTTGTTACAGACATTGTCATTGGCTGAGTGGAAGTGGGAGTTTGTTACCATGGATTTTGTGATTGGTCTTCCGAAGTCACCTAGAGGTCACGATGCAACTTGGGTTATTGTTGACAGGTTGACGAAGTCCGCACATTTCATACCGATTAGAGCGACTGATTCCTCGGATGTTCTCAGTAAGTTGTATATCCGAGAGATAGTACGACTACATGGGATTCCTATTTCCATTGTTTCAGACAGAGACCCACATTTCACTACACGGTTTTGGCAGAGTCTTCAGACAGCCTTGGGGACTCAGCTACTGTTTAGTACTGCTTTCTACCCTCCGACTGACGGCCAGTCACAGCGTACTATTCAGATACTTGAGGACATGCTTAGAGCATATGTTATGGACTTCAAGGGTAACTGGGAATATCACCTTGCTTTAGTAGAGTTTGCCTACAACAACAGTCATCAATCTAGTATTGAGATGGCACCTTTTGAGGCGTTGTATGGTAGGCTGTGTCGTTCACCGGTATGTTAGACTGAGGTAGGGGAGACAGCTACCTTAGGGTCTGACATAGTCCGTGAGACCATAGACAAGATACAGGTGATTAGACAGCGTCTGTTGACCGCACAGAGCCGTCAGAAAAGTTATGCAGACAAAAGGCGGCGACCTCTATCATTTGATGTTGGGGGACAAGTATTCCTCAAGGTAGCCCCACGACGGGGTAGCAAAAAATTATCATGAGGAGATTCAGCCCCACGACGGGGGTAGCCCCATGAGGAGATTCAGGCATAGCAAAAAATTGTCACCGCGGTTTATAGGACTATTTGAGATCCTTTGGAAGGTCGATGAGGTGGCCTATAATCTAGCATTACCGCCACAGCTATCTGGGGTTCATGATGTCTTCCATGTGTCGATGTTGAGGAAATACGAGTCTCTCCATTCACATGTGCTAGATTGGGTAGATCTTCAAGTGGAGGGTGATGTTTCTTATAATGAGAGGCCTATGTAGGTATTGGACACGAGAGACCAAGTTTTGCGGAGCAAGACCATCCCTTTGGTCAAGGTTCTTTGGAACCATCATGGGGTCGAGGAGGCTACTTGGGAGCATAAGGTTGAACTCCACGCTAAGTATCCAGAGTTGTTTATTCATAGAGGTACATTTCTAAATTTCGGTACAAAATTTCTTTAAGGGGGGAAGGATGTAGAGATTTGAAAAATAAGGATAAATTTTTTAGTTTTGCCGGTAGGGTACTATTCATGTACCATTTGCCGATAGAGCACTACATATGCATAATTTAGATATAAGTCATGTTTAGGAGCATAATATGAGTATGTCATAGAATAGAAACATACTTAGAATGTTAAAATACACCTACTATGCGAATTTGAGCCTAAAAAAATAGTTTTAAAAATTGGACAAAAAGAGTATTCTGGTCGTCCTAGGTGGGACCGGCTAAACCCGGCCACTAGCGAAAAAATATATTTTTGAAACTTTTCATTTAAAATATTTTTAAGAACTTTGGTTAAACTAAAATGTGGAATTGAAGCTTTTCGGGATGAGTTATAGTGTAACGGGGTCTCGGATTCATCAAGGGCAAAAGGGTCTTTTTACACCTTTGCCCTCCACTATAAATACAGCTCTTTAGTGTAAAAATATCAGTGTTTTTGGGTTGGGAAGGATCAGTACACATTTTTTGAGGAAAAAGGAAAAAAAATCCTAAGTTTTTCAAGCTTTAAGCCACCAAAACTCAATCCTAGGCCAAGATTCTTACAAGACTTCCTTTTAAGAAGTTGTTCCTCTCAACAAGGGCTACATTCTCACCAATTGGCTCGGCTATAAAGAGAACACAACTCTCTTGGTTTGAGAAAAATTATTTTAGGTATGATATTTTGCTAAGTTGAGAATAGATTTAAGTTTTTTTATCTTCCTATATGTTGATTGAATAATTTAGGTGTTTACTTGATGTTAGAAAATCATTTAGTTGGTAGTTGCTTTGAAAACTTAGAATTTGTGGTTTAAGTACTTTTATATTCTGAGTTTCTTGACAATTTGTTGCTATGGTGAATGTGTATGTTGCTTATGTGTTGGATTATTATATTATAACTTATGTTCATGTAGAGAAACTCTTGTGGTTTGAGAGTTATGATTTATTACATGAGTTGATAGTTTGTGTATATGTAGTTTCTTTGAGAAATTGTGAAAGTAATGAATATGAAGCTTGATTATATGTTTAAATCCATTGAATGGTGCTTCACATTTATGTAGATAAGGTATTTGATGAAATGTTTCATAGGAATATGAAGTTTGATCATATGTTTAATCCATTGAATGGTGCTTCACATTCATATAGATAAGGTGTTTGATGAAATGTTTCATAGAATTTACATTGAGAAAAATCATGGCATCTTGGCATATATGAATCCTTGGAACATAGTGTGGGTTGAGCACTTAGTGCTATGCATTATGAGGGTCTAGATCCAGTGGTGAAAAACCCCAAATCTGGCCAATGACAGTACTCGCGGGTTGACAGGGGCGGAACGTGAAGTGAGACATGGGTGGCATAGAGTTGCATGGGTGTGTAATGTATATTGTCATTGCATAGCATTTAGGGATTATGGAGATGTAGTTTTTTTATAATGTACACTTGCACATGTCACGCCTTAAATTTGTTCCTAGCATTAGCCTTTTGTCATACTAGTAGTTGAGCTGACCCATTCATGGGATATCATATTACAGATGAGGCTTCCAGTACTTGAGACTTGAGGAAGTCTTAGAAGAAGGAGAGGAAAGGCACTTGAATTTATATTTGGTCATTGGGCATATTTTGTATGTATGGGCCTAAGCCCAATTGACTTGTATTCTAGTTTGAAAAAGTAGTGGATTTAAAGTCTTGGACCATTTTAATGTGTAAGAGTGTAAACTCAATTGATATTTGGGATGTCTTTATTTAATGAGTATCATATGTGTATATTGGGGGCAATTAGATGTATATGTTGAGAATAAGAGATGTATGTTTAATTTACATGGGTTGTGACCACCGAGTGAGGGTGGGTTGTGATATAATAATGCATATGAAATATTGTGAATATTAGGTGGAAAAAAGGCATGAAAACAAAGGAGGTTATGTCAAAATTTTATGAAAAATTAAAAGACTTGTTAAGTGTGTAAAACACCTTTTAAATAGGTGGGAAGTATGTCAAAAGGGGGGGGTTTAGAAACCTTGAAGAATTAAGTTAAAAATGAAGAGAAAAGTGGTTCGAAAAACTTTGGGAAATGAATGAGAAACCAGTTTATCCAACCTAATGATCTTTCATTTAGTTTTCTTTTCCATTTTCACGCACTCTCCGGGTTTGTGGAAATTTGGGGCGTGACACACCAAGTAGTCGTTCGACCACCTGTTATAAGAACCTGATGGAGCATCATGGCTACTAGGACCCTGTCCGGTGCAAAGCCTTCACAATCATCATTAAGGGCTCAACTTTGACCTGGTATAACAAGTTGTCACCTAGAATGATCAACTAGTTCAAATAGCTCTCCTTGCAAATCCACCTCCCATTTCATTAGGGGTGAGAAGCCATCTAAAGCCACCTCATACCTTATCAGTGTAAAATAAAAGCCAAACAAGATGCTGTGGAAGTATGTGCAACACTTCAATCTCAAAATGTTGCAGGTGGATGGCCTTAATGAGAAAGTTGCTGTAAAATCCAGGTAAATTTAAACTTTTTATGAAAAAGTGCAAAATGGTAAATTATCACTACAATGTGGATTAAGAACCCTTATTTTTCTAGAGCTCAGATGATAAAACGGACCTCACTGTTGGATTTGTCACGCGAAATTTAGGGGTCGTTTAGTAACGTTTTTGTTTTTGCATCTTTAAAAAACAAAAAATAGAGACAATTTTTTGTTTCTATTTTGTGAAAAACACTAAAACAGAAAACAAGTTTAGTACTCTTTTTTTTCTATCAAATTATGAGAATAAAAACAAAAAACATATTTGGTAACTACTTCAAGTTTTATCCTAAATATGTTTTATAATATCTCAGTTTTTGTTTTCAAACAAATCAACACTTTATTTCATGAAAAATGATTTATAACCATGAATTAAAGACCTTCAACAAAACACCAATCTTGCACAGCCAGATTTTCGAAAAAATTAGCCATGGAATTTGCCTCCCTATACACATGCCCAAGCTGATATTACAAGAACACCTAAATGAGGAACCCAACTCACCCAAAAGGCCTTAACCTGCACCTTATCGCAATCAATCCCCAAATCAGACAACCTAAATAAAATACAAATAAACGTTATATTACATCAAAATACAAATTCAAATATTCCTTAAACCAAAATATCCACTAATTTATCAAATAACATCTAAAGAAAGATAGTTATATTACATAAGTCAGTAATCACATTCATACATTGTAGTGTTCAACATATAGCCCCTAAGTTCAGACATTAATACGTCATATCATTTAACTAAAATTCCAATAATTAATACAAATACCACGAAAAATAATGCACAAATAAAGATCAAATTACATCCACAACAAGCAAGCATGAAAATAGTAATCCGTTTCTTCTCTCTCCATCTTGACTGGGCTTGATTAATCACATGATGTTCATTTGTAATTGTGTTATACTCATCAACCCATATGAAACAATTATCATGATCACGCCATCGTGGACAACGATAAAAAGCTCGTCCATTGTTTCGTTTGGTCCTTGCAACCAAAATATTCATGTTCCTAGATCCACACGAGCATGGAGGGTCAATACGTGCCATTATAACACACCTAATTACATTAACATCAACAAGTAAAAAATAGTCATATAAACATATTATTGAATATAACAATGCAAGTATCAACACATTTTTACCACATAATAAATAATAACATTATGAAATTTATCAATGGTGAGTTGATGCCCACAATTGATTATCAATTGTATCTCTGACACGAGCCATTTGACGCAGCTGACTCGGACTTATATCTAATTCTATTGAGACTTGTGAACTTGATCCAGCAACAGTTCTTTCACTATCAACAAATTCTCTTCTTTCTCAATCGTCAAATAACTGATTTTGACGAGAATGCATTATTATGAAGTTATGCATGTACAACATGCTATGGGAATGTATTTTGGTGTGGTTAAGGGATATGGATAGAGATGTCAATGGACCGAAGCGGGGGCGGAGGGTATAGTCTTCATCCCTGTACCCGCTTAAAAAAACTTCGTCCATCCTGGTCCACTCCCACTAATGGGTATAATTTTCATCCCCATCCCCGTCCGCGAGTAAATTTATAATCCCTGTCCCCGTCCCCGCTTCTCCCGTACCCGCCCAAGCCCAAGCCCAAGCCCAAGCATAAGTCCAAGCCTAAGCCTAAGCCTAAGCCCAAGTTCAAGTCAATATAATCCAAAATTCTAAATAAATCCAACATTTTAAACAACCCAACAACATTCTAAATAATCTACCATAATCTAACACAACATAATGTAACATAACATATTCGAACATCACACAAACAACAAATGTCAAAAATACTACTTAAATTTGATATAATTCAACATTACACAACATAACACAAATAACATATTGGGTGGTAGAATCATCTCAATCAACTCAATCATCTCTTAACACCAACTTCACACCAACTTAATCATCACTTAACTCCATCGGTGGTGGTAGAATCTACTTCTTCAACATCATTTTTCTATATCATTAAAAGAAAAAAAAATAGTTTTTTATGGCCCATCGAAGTAGATGAACCTAACAATATCAAGATCAAGATATTGAACCTAAAAAAAATTAGTTTCTTGATGATGACGATATACCTCATCATCAATATCAAGATCCTCCAATAATGTGTTGCTCTTAAGGCCCGTCGAAGTAGATGAACCTAACAAAAATAATAATAATGCATTAATCATACTTTAACCCCCTCCCCCAAAAAAAAAGAATTATGATGTACATACAAATAATATTTCATTACCACGTTCTTCAACACAAAACCAACTTTGAGAGCACATAAAAGTCTCGACTGTAGTTGGAAGAAGTCTATTACGATGTGGACTGATCACCCTCCCACTTGTGCTAAAAGCAGATTCCGAGGCAACGGTAGAAACAGGAATAGCAAAAAGATATTTAGCAATCATTTGAAGCAAAGGATACTTGGGACCACTTGTCTTCCAAAAAGATAGTATATCAAAATTTGAACTTCTTGGCATCATACCATTTTCTAAGTAACGATCCAACTCAGACCTCCCACGTGTTTTTGTTATGTTTCTTGTTTGTATAAACTTATCAAAATCAGAGAGATCATCAATTAATAGGCATTTGGAATCAATATATAATTGAAGAGGGGAAGGAGAAGGTTATTTTTAATAATCATTTTCTTGCCTCGTTTCATATTCGCCTACCAATTCTAAGCAAAGCTCCTTAATGTTCTTCACTTCATTTAAAGCTTCCACACCTCCATATATTTTCTCATAGTAATACTCCAAAATTCTCAACTTATACCGTGGATCTAAAACAGTGGCTATTCCCATAACACCATGAATCACACTCTAATATTTGTTAAAGTTTTTCGACATATTCAAGGCCATATCTTTTATCACGTCTTTGGGACTTTGAAGCCACCAAGATATTTCTGCTCTTATCCCACAAATAGTTGAAAAGTATACATTGACAGTAGGATACTTTGTACCTGAAAATAATTTTGTTGCAATTCCAATTTTTCACAAATCTCTCTTGCCACCTCCTAATCATCTTCAGTCGGACAAATCTTGTAATGAGAATCTCGATTTTTCAAGCGAGCAAACACATCTCTATAAATCAAACTAGTTTGAAGCATGAGAAAAGTAGAGTTCCATCGAGTCTTAACATCAAGAGCAAGCTTCTTGTTACTTAGAATATGTATCTGATGAGTTGCCTCTTCAAATTTTTGCACTCTCTTGGGAGATGTTGTCCAATAAGCAACATTATCACGAATTATTTCAATACCATCTCCAATCACATTCAAACCATCTTGGACAATTAAGTTGAGAATATGTGCACAACAACGCATATAGAACAACCAATCATGCAATATTAGTGAACCAAATAGAAGTTTATCCAACAAAATAGTTACAATTGTATCATTAGTGGTACAATTATCCACAGTCAAAGTTATCAACTTTCTATAAAGGTTCCAATCGAAAAAGTAATCCATCAAACACTCCACAAGCACTTCCTTGGTATGTGGATAAGGCACATATAAAAATCTAAAGATAAATAAATAGCACATGTTAATAGAAGATCATTAGTACCTTATAATAAATAACACATGTTAATTAAAGATCATTAGTACCTTATAATCCGACTTTGCAATGTCCAAGAATTGTCAATAAAGTGTGTGGTGATTGCCTTGTATCCCTTTCTTTGATTGTTTGAGGACCACATGTCCATAGTGATAACAACTTTACTTTTTATCTTTTTCAACAACTTCATTGTCTTCTCCTTTTTGGTTTTATAAATTTGAAGGATATCATTTCTGAGAGTATTTCGGAATATTATTTTGAACATTGGTTGAAGAGTGTGACAATATTTTTAAAACCCGTGATGTTCAACCATACTAAGAGGATATTCATGCAATATAATCATATTGGCAAGATCCCTCCTCCCCATCTCTTGAACAAATCGCCATTTCTTCATTGTTTTCTTAGTATCCTTCTTTGATTGGCTTGATACCAATAAACAAATTTTGATATTTCTTCCTTGGACAACTTTTAAGATAGTCATGCAAGTGGATAGTTCTATTCTTAGCACCACCAACAAGCAATTTCTTACATTCATTGCACTCAGCCTTTAACTTCCCATCAATTATTTTTCCCTTGAAATGATTTTACACAATTGATCTATGCCTATCTGTTTCACCGAGAGTCATTGGAGTTGAGTTGGTAGATTGATTTTCATCAATTGAGATTGGAAGTTGGTTGTTTTCACCCAGTGTTGCAGAAGTTTGAGGAGTTGACATATTATTTCTCACTTTTTCTCCTTCCATTGCTAGTAATCAACAACACGTAAAAATTATCTAAGCAGAAATCAAACTATAATAAAACAATCACCAACAAACCAGCTACTTATATTCATGGCTCAGCTACTTATATTATTGAAAATCACCAACATATGCTACTAAACAAAATTTAGTTTGAATGCCAAGAGAAATTAAATAATTAAAAGAGAACAAAATTAACATAAAACTGTTTGACACGAGAAACAAATGAATCCAAAACATTTGACCTGATGCCAACTTGAGGGTGAAACAAATGCTAATTCAAGTAAATAATAAATGTCTATGTTCATAATTTATTGGGGCATAGATGTGACACATAGATTTAAAACAAAATCAGCAAAAATGTTCCTTTTCTCCCCCAAAAATATGTAAGGCAGGCTAAAATGCTCATCTAACTGCACGTTCCTGACATGTCCGTGATCATTGTAATAGGGCTGGTGACCGACTGAATTATCAGCGTAGACCATTTGGGGTAACAAGCATGAAAACAAGATTATATAATTTCTTTATATTTAGTTCATTAATATTATTTGAACCAAATATATCAATCAAAATACACTATTATTGTTAGTTTGATTGTGAATTTATTTTATCTAATAGAATTTATTGCAACGATAAAAAACAAATTATGTTAACCCGTACAAATAGCCCAATGTATGATTAATCTAAGATGAATAATAAATTTAAACGTTTTAAGTTCAATTCTTGTTAATATATTTCAAACTTAACTAAACTTGTAGTTAGTAAGGTATTGCAAATATTCAAAGTTTATTTCTAAAAAATTAGTCTAATTCAATCCTGTTTTAGAGAAGTTTCTCATCATGTCAAAAAAAAAATGAATTGGGTCTTACAAATTTACCCCAAGTAATAGAACTCTTCAAAATCTAATTCATCTAGGGATTTAGATCTTCTATAATGATTGTATTTCAATTTTTCTTAACAATAATAGGTTACGCGTTATAAGCTCAATAGGGTATTATATTTAAATGGGTCTCTCATAATACATGATCATTACGCAACAAGGCTTTAATGAGATAATCTAAAGTTGTGGGCTAATTTTGAAAAGTATTCTATGTAACAAAACCCAGTCGGCGTAATTTTGAAAAGGCCCTCTTGGAACGCTGACCACCCAGTTGAATACATCCAGTGCGACATCTCATACCCACGATGTAACCCATGAAGAATTGGTCCTCTAGCGATCAGCGGCGTTGAGCTTCACAAGCAATTGATTTATACATATATAAGAGCATATATAATACAAGCGAAAGGATTCAAACCTAACAAGAGGAGCAGCGATTAGCAGACAACGATTGAGGAGCAGCAATCAGCGGTGTTGAGCTTAGAGGAAGTAGTCGGCGTTCAACGGCGATCAGTGGCGTTGCTGTTGAGAGGAGCAGTCGGCTTGAGCTTAGAGAGTTAGAGGAAGAGGAGAGAGAGAGAGAGAGAGAGAGAGAGGTGGGCAGCACTGTGCTGATAGAATAGAGGAGGAGGCGTTACTCGTTAGGTTTAAGTTAACAATTATGTTTATATATATAACGGGGAGGGGACGGGCCAAGGGTAAGGGTAAGTCCAACCCCGCCTTCATCCCCGCACGGATTTATACGGGTATCCCTATATATGTCCACCGTCTAATACGTATAGTTCATCCTCGACCCAAATGGGGCGAATTTGGACAAATATCTATTTTTTCCCCGGTTTCACTGTCATCCCTAGATATGGAGACATTAGCTTCAGAATGGGAAAACGAGTCTTTAGAACTCCAAAACAACACTCTATCACATTCCGAAGCGAAGAGTGCCGATGATTGAATAATTCTTCTTTACCGATTGGTTGTCAACCCCTACCTCTATAATCACGCAAGTGATATCTCTCACCACGACACGGGGGACAGAAAACTAGGCATGTTTGTGTAGCCCGAATCCATAACATAATATTTACCCTCTGGTGGCATTGGAAACTTGTTGGTTGGATTAGCAACACACTCAACAAATATTCTTGAGTCTTGAGCAGTACCCTCCCACCCACTCATCACAAATATAAAGTGCATGTCAAAGGAACATGCACACATTATATTATGAGTTGGTATAGTACACTTCCCACGGTATGATATCTGCGAATCCGCTGAAACACGTGCATCAACGTGGGTGCCATCAATGGTGCCAACACAATTCTTCAAAGAAAAAGAAAAACATATGAATGACATTAAAAGTAATATTTTGTTACAACATATATTGCAAATTACTATCACTTAACTTAAAGAAAGGGTAATATCTTGGGTTGAAACGAATCTGAGGTTGAACCACACTAAAATCGAGAGGCTGATGATATCAACTCCAAGCCTACAAACTGCTTTCAGAACACGATTAAAGTATTTGGAAATGGTCTCCCCCGAATGCTGAAACCTTTCAGCTACTATGCGATTTTGCTCATTACGTGATATTGTAAGTAAAAATATAGCAACTTGTTCTTGCACAGTTACAAACCTGGAGTGTTTCAACCCTTTTTCTTTTAATGTCTCACACAACAACACGAACACAAGTGTGTCCATTCTAAATTGCTTATAGCACCTACTTTCAAGTCCATGTAATAGCTCCAACACATAATCATGTCCTTTAAGAGCAGGCGTTCTACATGGTCGTAGTGATGTATTATGACTATCTAATTCTATTGCAGTCAATACAATAGAAATCTCATCATCACTATCTAATATGAGCATATCAAATTCTTCATCTGAATTCATTATTGAATATTCAAATCTACCTGTAATATCCATACATAATGCACTTATCAGACATTTGTCACAACACATTATAAATACGCATAATAATTAAACTTCAATCCAAAAGCACACATAATACCAACGTACACAGACTCCAAAAGTACACATAATATCAAATTACACATAATCTCAAAGTACACATCCAAAATGCTAGGCTAAAGTACACCCATCACAAATTAGTAACAAAATCCTTCTTCCTATGATCTGGCATAGACAAGAACATCTTCCTATAGCTCATACCATCTTCAAATAGCTTAATGGCCTTTGTGTATGAAGCTCCATCAATGTCCTCGAAAGAATTCAAAGCAGCCACACATTTTTCTAACAGATCATCAATAACAGCCTCACTATCACCACATGAAGTCGTCGCCATAGATACACTAGACATCTTGTAATCAATATGCTCTGACTTTTTCTTTGAATTCTCAACCAACACATTAAGGACAAATGTAAATGCATACCTATAGTTACCCTTCTTCCTATAACGACTGGTTGTTGGAAGGTAGACCTACTTCGAGGATGGTTGTTTGTCCCTTTATCAACTTTCTCCACATTTTCCTCATCATCATCAACCTCAAGTGACGGATCAAAGGTAGGGTCTTTATCTTCCTCATTGTCCGATGAAGGGTGGGTGGATGGATGGATGAGCATTATCACCGGTTGTCGTTGTCTTTTCATAAATCCTACACATCTTCTCGTAATGTGGACACCCTTTTTTTTATGAATTGTCTGGCATGCTTATTAACCTATATTAAACGAAAATAATAAAAGGTAAGCAATACTTATTAACCTAAAACCATTTGTCATTATGGTTAAAAAAAAATGGATAGTAATCAATACTAAAGCCTACCTCACAAATCCTTCCAAACCTCATCCTCCAAGACAATTGTTTTCTTCATGGGATCCCAACCAACTTCAGTTTGATTCAACAGTTTTTTGAAAACATGGTAAATAGATCTCAAATTATTAAATTTCCTCTGCAATTGTTCATACGTGTAGTTGTATCCCATGCTTAATTGCATGTTTCTTATGAGATTTTTCCACCCAATATGAGTATCATTTAGTACAACTTAAAATTTAACCAACTAATTAGCAAGTAATCTGTTTTTATGTTACTGGATTATATTCCCCTTAGCAAGTAATGCATAGATAGACAATTACCAATATAGTTGTGAAGCATATCATAGAATCTGCACGTTGGTTTTGATTTCCCTAAATCCCCTAATAGAGAGACATTAATCTATTTGGCAAAGAACCTCACAATGAGGAATTATGCATTGCCAATCAACAGAAGCTAATAAGAACAATAAGGGGGGAATTCAATCCAGCTCAATCAACAACCAAGGAGGTAGAAGATACCAAGAAGCTTGATGACCTAGCCTAACCCAAAATTCTACCATGATGTTACTGGAAAAGGTCTAAATACACAAACCCAAATTGTTAAGAAGTAAAGAGACCATTTTTTTTTTGATCAAAAGTAAAGAGACCCTTGATATTTTTTGATCAAAAGTAACGAGGTATTGATCTAGTCTAGAGTAAATGTATTCACATTATAAGCGGATTGAACAGGTTGACATGCATCTAGGTATATAGGCTAGGACTCGAATATCTGATCATACTAGGTAATGATTATATGTTCGACTGTCAAAGGTCAAGTATAGAATATAACAAATTTTGAAAAAGCACTAACCTGACATAATAGGATTCATTGCCAAACCAATAAATAATTGTGTAACGCCCCCAAATTCCCCCTTGGATAGCATTACAATCTAAATCCATTCACATCATGAGAGCAACTAATAAAATTCATCAATAAAGAAATTACATTCATCAAATATAATATTTACAATATCATTTCCAAAAGAATATGCCAAAACATGGTTATTATATCCCAAAAGAATCACATTTAAACTTGCAGCGGAATATAACAAAAGATTAGTCTTTACATAATCTCAAAAGAAATTTTCTACTCGAGCACCTAAGAGAGTATAACCCTAAGCATTCACCTGGGGATCCACGTGCCCGTCTAGCAGAGCTTCCCAATGCACCTGCTTATCGACTTCGAGCTCCTCATCTAACACGTAATTTGAAAAATATATTATTTGTAAGGGGTGAGCACTAAGCTCTATAACAACATTCCTCCCAAACTCAAACAAGGTTTAGAAAACGTATAAAGCAAGTCGGCCTCATTTTTCAAATATCATATATCAATTTTTGAAATAAAACCGGGACATTTCAACAGATCTCAAGTTTGCGCAATAGAAATAATTTAAATGAACAGTAAAATGAATTTTCCAACAATAAACCATTTTCCACAAGTTCTTGTAGAGTCTCATACCTCCACAAGCTCTTGTAGGAAACTAATTCCACACAATAACAATAATCGTTCAGTACTGTCAACTCATATTCTCATGTACGTTGGTTGCTTTCCATGAATCTACACAACGACTCTACCTTGTTCACCCAATCATAACCACACAAACCATTTTAGGAAGGGCGTATACTGTCTCCCACGACATTGACGAATTCTTTTCAGGAAAGGTATACCATCCCTAAGCCTTGAACTTACGTGAATAATAGTGGTTGCTCTCATAAATAACAAACTACTACAAGTGTTAGGAAACAATCTCACCCCCACTAGGATAGACTAACCTCTAACACTCTACGGCAGTGCTCGAATGCAATTGAAGTCCATCACAATAACCATACAAGAGATGCAATTCTAACCAAATTCTCAAATCATAAGTAAATCATAAATCCCCAATTTCATCGGCATTTTTCCAATAAAACAATTTAAGAAATTAAGTAAGAGATCATCACAAATATCATTTTATTACTCAACACAAAGCACTGAGGTTTCGAAATCAAGAATAAAGGAAGAATCAAGAGGAAAATCCATCTCTTTTGAAAACTAGGATTTTATGGCAAGAAAAGAAATCTCATGGTTATATAATCATTGCTTTGTTTAAAACATGGTAATGATTGCAAAAATCTCAAGGAATCATGATTTCATAGCATATACATAAGATTAAGAATGGAAACATACATATACATACATGCCCTAGCCTCAATGGACAAGAATAGAAGGAACCCCTACCTTGGTGTTCTTGAAAAACTAGGGTTTTGATCTTCTTGAAGTGAAAATCCCCTTTGATCTTGTATTTTTCTCTTCCTTTCTTCCTCTCTAAGGTTTTCTAGGGTTAGAAAGGTTGAAATGGAGCTAATGGAGGTGTCATTATGTATTTATAGAGTGAAAAATGGACCCTAGATCGCGACTTAGAATGTTTGGAACTTATAGAGCGTATCGGTATGCAGTAACGGTACGGTATGCCCTCTGGATAGCAGCGGTGTACCTATATGGTTTGTCTAGTTTTGCCCTCTTTTTGTGTTTTTCATTTCAAATCTATTTCAAACCCTTCCAAAACCAACCCAAACTTTTACAACATACATTTGTACATCAAACATAGTTGGTATAAGTTCTATTGCAAGCGGTTTCATATATTTACAAGTCAAAACTAAGTTTGAACTAAATATTTACCCGATTCTACACTATTAATATTTTCTACGGTTATAACCTATACGGTTCATTCCTATGTCATCACATATATTAAATTACCAACCAATTTGTATCATTATATTACTATAAACATGTGGGGGTTTACAAATTGAGCTAAACTGTTGTAGGCCTATACCTGCACCAATGAAAGATGAGGACACCTAAGTAATCAAGCTACATCATTGATTGTAATAGGTACCATCCATCAAGGAGCAAACAATAACATCTCAAGCAACTAAAGCATTAAAGGGGTCTCTCACAAAAGCATCAACAAAGCTTCAAACCCAAACTGTCTAGCACCTGAAGAGGCTAACATAGAAATCCCAATGCAAAAACCCAGACATGAATATAAGGCAGAAAAGAATTTTTAACCTTTCTACTTTTTTTTTTACCTCTCTTTCTTTTGGGCTTCTGTAACAGAATTAACAATCATGCTTTCAATTAACAAACATATGTATCTCCAAGATAGAAAACAATTAAAATTTCACAACTGCGGTGTTCATCAAGTCATACAAATTTTGAAGGTTCAGTTGACAAACCCAAAGCCCATCAACCCAGAAATTGAACAAATATTGAATTACAATCCACAAGAATCAAGCACAATAGAATCATATATATGATAGAAACCAGAATTTGATGAAGTAAAAATGAAGCAAAAATAATTTAATGTCAAGTTTGAGAGAGGAGCTAACTTGGACCTCGATCTGTTGGATTTTTCTGCAAGTGTTGTAGTCTATGGATTTCTTGATCTTCAATTTCGATAACAAACCATCAAACATGTTTAAATCTACGAAATTCATGAATGGGAATCCACATGAACACCAAATCAAATAACCCAAAAAAAAATAAAAGAGATTCAATCATATGTTTTCCAAGCAAAATCCCAAATCCAAATCAGATAAAAAAAATAGAGATAAAAAAAATACAGATCTATGTAGATCTATGCATAGATAAAAAATACAGATAAAAAAAATATGATTAGGGATTTTTATTTAGATCTATGTATATATATACATATATCTATACAAATACAAATGTACAGATCTAAATGTAGATCTATGAATATATATACATATATCTATACAAGCAAAGGGGTTACTAACCTTCTTCGTCTTCAGTTATGGGTCTTCTTCGCGTGAGCCAAATCAACACTTTGTCTTCGTCTATCAATCTGTGAGTGGAAGAGAGAGAGAATGGTTGAGAAAGCTCCGAAGAGGAGAGACGTACTGAGAGAGAGACGATGAGTGAGTCATTGCTTATCTTCGAGATAGTGGTTGAGGAGTGCGAAGTGAGTGATCTGTGAGGAAGAAAAATGAAAACAAATATCCCATATTTATACTCTCTCATATGAAGTGGAATTTTGTGGCTAACAAGACTCGAAGGTGAGACCTCATTTAAACCAAAACCGCGTGTTTTCTGTTTCGCATGTTTCCTGAAACAAAAATTTTGTGTTCCCATTTTTTTTCTTTGTCTCCAATACAACGAAAACATAACAAAATCAAAAATAGTACACAAACATATTTTTATTTCATTTTTTACAAAAATTCAAAATAAAAACACAAAACACAGGAAAAAAACAAAAAATAAACAGCCCCTTAGTTACCCAGACAAATTTCATCGGATTCTGATATAGTCAGATTTTTTGCGTTTTACGAGGCGGTCAGATAATCGTTTAATAAAATTTCAAATTTTGGAAAATAATTAAAGCAAGTTGAAATAAAAATATTTGAACTTGAACTAAAGCGAAATATAATCGTTTTGGGGCGAAAATGGACTCAAAAAAGGGGGGCGTGTAGCGCGACGTAGACCAACCGTTAAAATGTATAAATAGGAACAAAAATCTGATTTTTTAGACACATCTTTGTTAGGTTTCTGCTGGCTTCAAGTTGGAAGAGAAAAGAAAGAAAAAGACAGATTTCAAAACTTCTTTCTAATCTACGTAGTTTAGTCGGTCGAAATTCTTCAGGCCAAGTATTAAAGTCAATTTACGAGATGAGGGCTACGCAACTATACCAAAAAGGAAGGATTTCACCAAAGATTCAAAGATGGGATTTTGGAAAAAGTTTGGTTTTGGGCAAGGTTTGAGTCCTTGGAGCTTCCTAGCATTGCTTTACGCTTTAAAAGGTAGGATTTTCATCCTACTTAGGTTTATTTCCAACCTAGGATGATTGTATGAAATGGTTAGGTTGTTAGATTTGAATAAACAAATGCCAATTGTATTTGAAATGTGAAATAGGTATTGGAAATGGATAGAATAAATTCTATCTTGACTTGAATACATAGGAATTGCTAGATTGCGATTTCTTGAAATTTTGATAATTAGGTATGTGGAAATCACTAAATGTGATTTTTTGATTTATGTGATGATTATGGACATTTTTATGGGATAACATGATTTGGTGCCTTGAAAGTGTTTGACAAAATGTTTATGTGGAAATTAAGTGTGTTATTGCATAGATTATGTATGACATGCTTAAGGAAAATTGTTGTTAAATGTGAATGTTGGTATATACTTATGATATATATTGGCATTGTGATGATTTTATGGAAGTTATATGTTTTGGATATAATTTGCCATGAAAATGTTGAATGTGGTTAAATTAGCCCATATGACATTCATTACATATAGGGCGTGACATTGATATTACAATGGTACATTACATTGCATTTGTACGGAGGCATCGCATCTATGGTTGATCAAACACCATTCTTGGTGGATGATATTTGGGCTCGGAGAAAGTTAGATCGAAGATTCAACTGAGTCGCATAGTTTTCATGAAAAACTTGTATCGGGTATAGCAAGCAAGGCTAGATTTTTCCTCGGGTGCAAGACCCGATTACTTGGTTCATACACTCTCCTGTGGTGCAATTTCAAAAAAGTGTATCGGTGTATGGAACCAGCGGTGAGACACCAAAACTCCTCTACCCAACAAAGACCCATGATTTTGTTTTATAAAATAGTCACTCGATGTGTAACATCCAACAAAGATACATGATTTTGTTTTAAAATAAAGACATATGATTTTTATTTCAAAAGGATCATTTGATGTATTTCATCAATGACGGATTTATAGACATTGAAAGTGCATGAATGAGTCTCATCTCATTTCATGGCATGACATATTGATTTTTAACATTGAATTGCATATTCTTATTTTGGATGGTTGTAACTTATTGAATGTTGCATGTGAACATTTCATATGCACTTAAGTTGGGGAGTAGCCTTTGTAGGAGATACCCTATTGAGCGTGGCTCACCCGATATGAAAAAATATTTTAGGTGCGGGGTTCACGCCGATGGAAGGCTCTCTATTGGGGCCCAAATGTTGAAGAAAAGCCAAAATATGGCTTTAAATGATGTTTTTATAAAACTAGACTTACAATTTAGTTTTTGGCATGTAACGTATGTAAAAGAATTATAATTTGAACTTGTACTAACTATGTTTAATGCATAAATTCATGACGTGAGAGTATGAATTGATGTATATTAGACCTCGGATGGGTTATGTGATTAAATGTTGTTATATGAGTATAGATAAATGGACCCGGTGTGGTCAATATTGTTTATTGGACCTCGGATAGGTCATATGATTATATGATTGCACAGGTTGTATTTTGGGTAGAGCTCCCCATACAAAAGAGACTCTACCCAAATTTTGTTAAATTATGGATCCTGATAAATAGGGTATAATGGCGTGATATCGAGTTACACGGTATTCACAAGTATTTCGTGGTTTCATGGGTGATCAACGGGTTAACAAAGGACTGCCGATTTTTAGGGCGTCACAGCTTAGTATCAGAGCTTAGATATACGATTTACTTAGGGCTTTATGGGTATGGGTCTAGACCATTGCATTCATTTTGTATTTCATTTTATGTGTTTTAATATACTACATGTTATGTGTTATGTGTTATGTGAAGATTATGCATGGTTAAATGTATATGGAAAAGTGACACACTAGGGTTAGAAAACATAACCTTAGGGTCGAAAAACAGAAGGAACGGGATGGTTTAGGGTGTAAATGTCTACTAGTGGTGGCACACGCTTTACTAGTGCGAGAATGAGAGAAATCTCAAATGTTCAACTTTGATCCCTACTTTGGGATACTAAGTAAATGCTCTGTTGTTCTTTGACATGTGTATAGATGGCAAATAGAGGAAGATGATGCTGCCGTGGTAGTGGGGCGGAACAACAACCACCATCACCGACCTTTGACCAACAAGCCTTCATGGAGGCTATTGGTACGATGGCAGGCACCATTGCATAGTCTAGTGCAAATGTGGGGCAAGGAAGCTCAATTAACCTCTAAAGGTTCAAGGCACACAAACTCTAACTTTTTCTGGAAGGGCAGATTCGATGGTGGTCG